>VXAU01002828.1:354727-677735 GCA_013399695.1 Formicarius rufipectus
TCCCATATCTTATAATAGATAGAGAGAGGTCAGATATCATGAGGACAGTGATCTCTAGTCTGCTTTCACGAGACCCCTCCTAGAGTCCTGTGTCCAGCTCTTGGGCCCCCAACATTAGAAATACATGGACTTCTTGGAACAAGTCCAGTGGAGGTTTATGATGATCAGATCTGCTGGTGCAGCTCTACTATGTGGACAGGCTGAGAGAGTTGGGGTTGTTCAGCCTCGGGAAAAGAAGGTTCCAAGGAGACCTTATAACGCCTCCAGTACCTAAGGTGCTTCAAGAGAGAGATGAAATGAGGGGAAATGGCATCAAACTGAATTCAATCAGTTTACATTGGATATAAGGAAGAAATAATTTCTGGTGAGAATGGTGAAACAATGGAACAGGTTGTTCAGAGAAGTTGTAAGTAACCCTTCCCTACAAGATGTCAAGGCCAAGATGGTGCTCTGAATAACTTGGTCTAGTGAAAGGTGTCCCAGACTATGGCAGGGTGTTGGAACAGATTACCTTTAAGATCACTTACAACACAAATTATTCTATGATTCTATGAAATTGAACCAAAAGACAGAAAAAGAGAATGAAAAAAATGCTGGTAGGAGAAAATATCATAAATTACTGGAGATTACTTGCAGAGTACAGCTAGGAAAGGGTCCATATCCAAACATCTGCCTTATTATTAGGAGTTTTCACACCCATCAAGGACTTCATGCTCCAAAATATTATTTTGCCCTAAATCTGTCATTCAGATGAGGAACTTGCAATGCCCTTTAGCACATCTTCAAATAGCTTTCAATAACTTTTTCATTTTCTGTCAGAAGCCATGAAATATGCAGTTATTTTGGAAGTTACTGTGGGCATTATGGATCAAGTCTTTTGAGTTAAGTACTGTGCCATGGCAGTTTTCCAGGTTCATCTTATTGGATAACACAAGATAGAGACAATTCTTGGGTCGTGAGGCTTGCTGGACAGTCAGCCTTATGAACACAAGGATGTGCATCCTGGGAAGTTGCCTGGGCCTGGACTGAGTTCTGTCAGATTAGTACAGCCCGTGTTCTCTGTATTTTCTCACTATTCCTAAAGGGATTTTTGGAAGTCATGAGAGGTAGGGAAGTGGTTCCTTAGGAGGCTGACTTCAGTGGTGTTTTGCATGTACTGTTAGGATATGCAGAAGTTCACAGTGAAAAACTAAGGGTTATTACACAGAAGATTGACCACTTTCTGACTGGTTTCTGAACAGCACGTGGTACTAAACATAAAATAACTCATGTCAATATGATCAAGAAAACAATAGAGTAATTCACTTTCTTGAAAGTGTAAAGAAGCAGTCAAAGTTTAATTTGTATTTCTTTCCTAACTCTAAATAATAAGAGTAGAAAAAACTTCCTTAAGTATTGAGGTGCTTTGTAATTTTTGGAAAGAGTTTTGAAATGGTATTAGAGACATTTGCTACAACTGAATATGACAGTTGAGAGAAAAATAGTTCCTTTTTCTATTTTTTTAAAGGTTAAAAAAGGGAGATAGAAGAGATTACAAAAGATTTTGTCTTGAAATCCTTATAATTTTACAAGTTTTGAAGTTTAGGAGGACTTACTGAGTCCTTGATTGTTATGATTGCTAGTAATGAAACAAATATTTGAGTCTTTAAAAATACATAAAATAACAATCATTAGAGAAAAGAGTATGTAATGAAGGAACAAGCATCACAGTGTCTCATTTAGGCTGATAATGGCTTTTTCTTTTCATTAGAATCCTCCAGTCCCATGTCAACTCGGACCTCTTGATGAAAATGTTGTAACTGAGATTTGTAAAGAGAACTTCAAAACAGACTAGTTAAAGAAACAGAATATACAGTTAAAAATAAAATAATAAAAAAAGAAACCAAACAAAATATAGGACTTGTCTTGCAGAAAAATTAACAAGTGGTGTTCAAAAGCAAAAGGCAATTGTCTGACACTATGGATGCTATGAAATATCCATAGATTTACAGTGAAGAATTTGAGGCTGAAGCATAAATATATTCACTGTGAGTTGAAAACAACAACAAATATCACAACTCAGTTTGATTCCTGGCACTGGAGAAAGCTGCAAGAACCCAGTGGACTAGAACACTTTGATGGAGCCAGCATAACATACACAGCAGGGATGGAGAGGATGGTAACAACAACTCTGGTTTGGAGAAGTTCCTTATGAAATCTTTGGACAGTATTTCAGGATAACATAAGCAGAGCATCAGCCTGAAGTCAACAGGATATTTCATTGTTTTTCAGTAAGGCAAAATTAGGTACTCAAGTATGATATTAGAAATAACAAAAATGAAAGAAAAGCAGTAGAAAATCAAGATGAGAGAAGGAACTGGAGCTTATATTGCTTAGTTTAGGGACTTGCCCTTTGGGCTGAAATATTCAAGTAAAATACTATTTGTTTTGCGGTTTGTAACATATAGAGGAGAATTCAGGACAGTTCATTTTTGTTCATAATTGTGATTAATAAAAAATAGTCATGTCTTGCTATTGCTTTCAATTTATAATTTCTTTCTCAATTACTCCTGAATGCTAGAAAAATAAAGACAAAACCAAGTTTATTTCAGCACAGTAATGCAGTGACTTTGACTTATCACCCACCTTGCATCACTTTCTGATCAGTTTTCCACTGGTTATATTTAATTCATACGCCTTTGGGAGTGTAACATTCTCAGTGTTACTTTTTGCCCTCTTTTACAAGATTGTGCATTGTTTGCCAGAAGCTCCTGTTTCACAAATGCAATTGCATGTTTTTCCACAGGGACATTGAAAAACTAGCCAACAAATACTATAAATGACTTGCATTCAAACTGGAGGCAAATAAAGTCATCTTTTCTACTACTGCAGCTGCTAGTATACAATTTTTCTGTCATTGTCGTCAGTGTAAATTATTTGTGGCTTTATTGAATTCAGTTTAATCTCCCTGGAATTACAGCAGTGTAACAGAAAACCTGTTATCCTCCACTAAATACATCCTGAACTTTGTGAAGTACTGGATTTTTACCTCTCTTAGAAATCTTATCTCCTTGCAGCTTGTGAAAATCTAAAAATCCCGAGCATCACAACTATAAGTAACCAGTGAGTGCAGGGCTGCACCTCTCAGTCAGTTCAAGACCAAAGATCTCAAGGTCTTAAAACATGTTACAGGATTCTTACAGCCTGAGAAAAAGCAGGTCTAACTGCCTTTGCAAGACTGTAACTTTCTTGCCAGCCATGACTGCTTCCATACTCACTTCTGCCCCAAAAGAATTATGAATTAGTTATCTTGATTTTATTAAAACATGAGCTGACTTGCAGCTGCCAAATGGAATTGGTGTGCTGGTAGCTTCACACTAGCTAACCTCATTTGTTTCCCAGCTCTGAAGTACTCAATCCTTTGGTTACTCTTATGGTAACATTACTTCTTGTGAGCAATTCAGGAGCCTCCCTGGAAAGGCAGTTGAGTTTTAGACCTCAAACAGCTCTGCTCCTTGTTCACAACTGTCTGCAGCACAGTACTGAGCTACACCCACTCAAAAGACACCCTGGGCTGATCATGTATCAGCCTCGTGCTGGTGCTCAGTCAGTCACTGTCTTTGATGTCAGAAGGATGAGAAATCAAGTGGTATTCAGGGAAGCAACAGTGTGCATTTGGCATTGATTTTTAAATGCCCAATGTTTTGTTTAGATGAGATGATAACCTCAGTTTGTGCGACCCACTCATCAATAGACCAGAGAAAGTGCTGACTTAAATACAAACCTGTATGTTTAAGCCTTCAGAAGCCTTAGGAGACAGTCTCACCTTTGGTGGAGATGGAGAGAGTTGGAGCTCAAAGGCAAGTTATTTTCCATTTGCCCTTGATTTGATGAATTACAATGCCATCTAGCAGCATACAGATTTATGTATTGTTGCTTGACTCACTCATCTGATGATATTAATTTGTATTGATAAGTGAAATGTTCATGCACTTCTCAGGCCTGGAATGGAGAACCTTGAAATGATAATGATGCCCCAGGCTGCATTTCCATTGAGAGCTGGGAATGTGATGTCCAGTGTTCTTTGTCTTTGCTTGCTGTGTAAATCCAGTGTGACTATGAGGGTGCCTGAGCAACAGCAGGTTCTCTCCTGTTCTTTGTAGACAGAAAGAGCCTGAGATGTGAGACAGGAGAGCTTGGATCAGTCTGGCTGAGTGATGCTCCATGACTCCTGTAGGCTGATGCTGGCTCTGAAGTGTGTGTTTCTCAGCTCTCTTACGCAAGGATCGTTATATGATGATGCTGACTTCATAATTTTCTGGCATCCCTTGCTTGTGTTCTACAATGTCTACAAGACCCAGGTGCAGCATTTTCCCTAAAATACTTTATTCCTTCCTTCCTGTACCTCCCTTTCCCACTCCATCCCTCCACTCCTGCTTACTACTAATTTCAGCTCTTCTGAGGTATTGTTTCCATCTGTGGCAATGTGCCCTTTGCCCTGACAGTAAATCTCCCACAGCTGGAACCCTTTCAGACATTATTTCTCTTTCACCTTTTCATTTTATGTTATTATGACTGAATCACCCTGCATCACCCTGTTTTTCCAAGATCCATTCACATTTTCTAAGAAACTCCCCACCAGACACACATCAGCATGAGCTGCTTTGTACTGAGAAATTTTATACTCAGTTTCCTAATATTGTGAAAGAGTTCTGGAGAAAGGTGATAAAGAACAAACCTACAGTGTAGCAGAGGTGACTGGTTCGTGGACCATGCAGAAACGGAAATCACTGAAATGATCGTGCCTCAGATATCCTGGGGACCTCTCATCCTGCCATCATCACCTGTGATTTGACAGGTACAGCACAGAACTGAGCATATTTGCTTATCACAATCTACCACATTTCCCTGTCTCACCTCTCTCAAATAATATATTACTCTCGAAAAAAAAAAAAAAAAAAGTGATAGTATAATGGGAGAAAACAGAAGGAGGTTGGACACAGTTTTGTCATTTGTTGGTTAAGTCTCAAAGAACTAGAGCGATCATGTAAAGTCATTTCTGCATCTTCTGTTTGATGATTCTTACCTGTGAGTTGTTTTATTCTGAGCATTTAAATGTAACAAAATTATGTAAAAATTAATTTCCTTTCCAGAGAAAGTTTCTACAATTATAAAAATAGAATTATCATTTTATGAAGAAAATTGTAGCATTTGGGGTATGCCTGTATGCCACCAAGGAATGGTTCAGAGTCTGGAGACCAGAAATTTCCTCTGAAGTTTTATTCATTCTCATATTTCTGGCCTGATAAATGTTTAAGTCTGTACCGAATAACTTTAGAAATTTTTATATTTTTATGTCAGTGAAAAGATGGATTTACTATCCCTTTTGTCAACACTCTTTTCCGTTACGCTTTCTAGAAAACAGGAAAAAAAAGTTTATAGGCACTATTTAGCAGAAAATATAAAATATTGGAGAATTTAAACAAGAAAATAATGTCTTCCCTAGTAATCTAATGTTTATTATTATTACAAGAAGAAACCAAAAGCTGTCTCTAATCAGAAAAAGTTAACACTCATGCCTTAGAATCCTCCAAAACTAGAGCTTATCTCCAGGCATATTCTCAGATCTAAAATAATTATTTCTTTTGGATCATGAAGAAAAATAGAAACCCCCAGAATTTTTTTAGTGAACAAATGTATTCCAGAAGAGTATATTTCTATTAAAACAATGGTATTGCACTTAGAGAAATTTCTTGACATTTCATTTTGATCTAAGGCCAAAGGTTTTGCCCCATTTAATGTATCACACATCTTCTATTTGCATCAGCTTATTATAGAACATGCCATGATTAAATATTTTATTTAGAATACTGAAGATGCAGCCCAAAGTTTCCTAGTCTTTTAGTTGTTATTGAATATGGTAATTACTAACATGTTATTACAGAAAACAACTTCTACATAAAAACACAGAAAGTCTTGCAATTTGAAAAATTAAAACTTAAAACAACATTAGACACAAGTAATAGAAAGCTTTTAACTATAAGAAAACACCAGAGCTCCATGAAGTTGCCATTGGAGGATGATGTTTTCAAGACTTCATGTGTTGTAGCCTGCCCAAGATTTTGTCTTCCCACCAAGATTTTCAGCATAGTTTGATAGAATTACACTGTTAGGTATTAGTGTCTATGGCACTATGTTAAGAACTGTTTATGATGGTTTTATGGGTATATTTCTTGGCTTCAGACTCAATCTTCCAGTTTCAACATGGTATTTTATCTCTTTTTTTCTCTGTAGTAATGACATTCTTTACTAGGAAGAAATCAGTAAAGTGGACAGATTAGTGCCTTTTCTTGTCTCGAAGGACTTGGTTTTATTTCTTTTTAGATATGTGAAATCATATTAAGAATAATTGACTTACAAAGGTGGTGGGGACTGAATTCCATCTCAGAGAAGATCTACATTACTAATGTTTAAAAGACAAAAATATAGCACCCAAAACTTTTCTGTGTATAGAGGATGCCTGATGCTCCCTGCTCTGTGCTGGTCCCAGCACATCTCTGGAAGACTTGGACAAATGTATTGCCAAAGGCATTTGTTGCCTACAATGACTTGACTCAGTTATGATTTACTGTCACATTCCTTCTTGTCCCTTTAATCTCACTACTGCAGCTTCATGGCATGAAGAAATGTTCACAGATATGGAGAAATGTTCATAGTCCTGATGTACTCATTGCATCCAGATTTTGTGCACTTCAGAAAACATGCCATTATACAAATAATCCTGTGTTGAAAACACAGGAAAACATTCTTCACTGAAAGAGTGGTTAAGCATTGGAACAGTCTCCCCAGGGAAATATTGGAGTCACCATTCCTGGAAGTGTTCAACAAATAAGTAGATGTGTCACTTCCTGTTCTGGTTTAGTGGGCATGGTGGTATTCAGTTAAAGGTTGGCTTTGATGATCTTGCTGACCCTTTCCAACTTTAATGATTCTAGAATCTCTGACTATCCTACGCTTGCATAAATATAAGAATGAAATCTGAGGAGTTTATATTCTCAATATTGAATATAGATCCCAGAGTTATTGTTATCTCCATTTTACAGATGGCAGAGGTAACTGACTCAAAACAAAACAAAACAAAACAAAAACAACCAAACAACAAAAGGAGATAACTTAGAAAAAGGCAAAGATATGGTTAATTCATATGCATATTGTGCTACAAGCATTTGTTTAGTATAATCAGTCCTGAAAAAAATACAAAGAGGTAGCCTTTTAATCATCACTGTGCACAGCCAGCCACGGTGTGAGCAGCATGTTCCTCGCAACACTCCCTCTCCGGCACTGTGTCTTAGCCAGGGTATTGAGTGAGGGCTAATGCACAGTCCAGATTATCTCCTTCCAGATAATAGGATATAAGCACATTAGCATTTTAGTTTGGAATAGTAGCATGACCAGGAAGCCAATCACCTTTATTTCATATTAATTCAGTTCACATAACAGTTTTGATATATTCACACAGGAGGGTCCTGCTGCCTCACTCATCTGAGCTGTTCTTACTGTAGCAAAGCAGTTCCCTAGGTAGACATAGCCAAATATTCTGGGATTACTCCAGACATTGTCTAAGCCATTCCTGCTTTTAGAGTAGGACAAACTATATCTAGGTGATTCCTGGCAGAGTATGTTTAATATATTCCTAATAACTCTACAGGTTCCATGGGCTTGTCTTATTCCTAATTTCTCTTACTGTCAATTTTTGTAACCTGCAAATTAAGTCTTTACTGTATTCAAATCTATTATTTCTTTCATCATGCTCATGGAAAGCAAATTATTCACCTCCTCTTTATTGAGAGTTTCTACATACTTGAAAATTGTTGGCATGCCTGGCTCCCCCATCATTTTTACCTTGCTACCTGCACAGTCCTAGTCTGTGTTATCTTCCTTAATATAAATAAATTAAGAAAACTACAACACATGCAAGAATTGAACTCATTCCTCTAAGTCTTAGTCCAGTGCTTTAATCACAAGTCTGTCTATTTCCTGGCATAGTGACTTTCTTGAAAGGTCATCATGTTCAGATTATAAGCAAATTTAGTTTTTCAAATGAAAAATTTCTGAACCTTCACAGGAAGTATTTACAATCAAAATATTCACCTGCAAAGCAATTTTTTAGGGTTGGCTGGTTTGGGATTTTATGTTGTAAAGCTAACCTGCTGAAAGGTCTGGAGATTAAGCTATCTGAGGAGAAGCTGAGGGAGCTGAGAGTGTTTATCCTGGAGAAAAGGAAGCTCATGAGTGACCTTACTGTTCTCTACAACTCTCTGAAAGGAGGCTGTAGCAGGGCAGGGGGGACCAGTCTATTCTCCCAAGCCAAGAGGAAACAGCTTCAAATTGTGCCTGGAGAGGTTCACATTAGACATCATGAGGAATTTCTTCACTGAAAGGGTGGTCAGGCATTGAAGTGAGCTTCCTAGGGCAGTGGTGGAGTCAATGGAAGAGTTCAAGAAAAGACTGGATGTGGCACTTAGTGTTATGGTTTAGTTGACAAGGTGGTGTTTGGTCAAAAGTTGAACTTCATGGTCTTGGAAGTCTTTTCCAGTCTTAATGATTCTGTGATTCTATGATCATGCCTTGGAAAACAACAAAGATCAAAACAAACAAAGAAAAGAAAAAAAGAACCCACAACACAAAACACCCTCAACACATAATATTTGAACTGAAAAAAAAAAAAGACCTAAGCAGCCAACCACCATGTATTGTTAGTTTATAAGCCATTTAGTTTTCAATCAGATAGCCTTTAAGTTTTGCAAAAATCTCAAAATATTTTTTTTTTTAATGGAAACAGAAAGCTCTGCAGGTTCTAATTTGGGGTTTCTAAATTGTAGATTGGCCCTCTGTTCATATGTCCTGCTGTTTGTCAGTTCTCAAAGTTTGGCCAGACATGAAAAAATTCAGACAGAATAGAGTTCCCAAACTCTGAAAAATAAAAGGTGTTACAATTGAGAATATCAAAGTGTAGCACCCAGAGTTTGAATTTTAATTGCCAAACCCATTGACTAATTAAAATATATTTCAGTAGCTAAGTGAAAGATCTCTTGAATTAAAAACAGGCATGAACATAGGATATTCTGAATATAAAAAGTCCATTGTAATTGGCATAAGTACAGCAGGGATAAATGTGATTCCCAAAGACAACCAATCAGAGTATTTGAGGAATTAAAACAAGTTGAAAGCATGTGGGCTCATGTAATCTGAGGATGTAACACACAACTGTTTCTAAATTCTGCCATTTTTTTTCTTCTATTTTAATTGATATACTAAGGAAAATGCACATATATTAAGATACATGCTGATTGGCTTTTTTTCAGCTCAGGAGAATTTTTGAATGGAGAACAGCCTCACAATTTCTCTGGTAGTTCACACTTTCTGACCCAATCTCAGTGCCCAACAGTAAAGTCTAGATGCAGAGATCCCTTTGAGAGCTGAACATTGCCCCATAAGATAATCCTTTTGAGCAAGCACCCCAAAATTCAGCTCCATGTGAGTTGCTCTCCTGTTTTGTAATGCAAATCTCTAAGGCAAAGTCAGTAGGGCCTGCTCACTGATCATACCAGAACCCCTGTGTCGAGATCAGCACCAGCCTGAACTCCATACCCATGGAGCTGCGTGCTGTCATTACCTGGCAGGAGCAGTTCCTGGATCATGGGTTATCTTTGAAGATCCACAATTTGCACCATACCCTTGGTCCTTGCCCAGGAGAAGGTCATAGAATCACAGAATTGTTAAGGTTGGAAAAGACCTCTAAGATCATTGAGTCCAACCTGTAGAGATAAGATACTGAGATGTGACTCATAAGGTCAGAAAAGTAGGGTAGTTTGATCTATGAAAAATGTCCTGTGCCTTATTTAGTATTATGGTTTGGGATAAATCAGTGCTTCTGGAGTTGCTCGGTTGTGTGTTTTTGTTCTGACCCAGAAGTTGATTAGAAAGCAGACAGTGACTCAGACATTGTCTCATCAACATCCTCCTGGGTCTGAGGAACACTCCCCTACAGGAGCACATCCATTTCTGACAGAACTATTTCTTGTACAGAGGGAAAGATGCAGAGACAAATTCTGCAGATTTTTCCCAAAACCCAATGTAGTTAGTACATACAGACCATGGAGGGGATGTATTTCTGAATTTGCCTGTGAAAATTAAACTACAGTTTGTTTTCATTCCCCTTCTTCTATTAGAATAGCTGGTAACTACTCTGATGCTTGTCCCATGATCCCATTTGTGCCCTGCTTGGGGCTAAAGGTTTAAGAAGTACAGACCTGTGGTAAAAGTATGCCATTTATCCCTTTCTATCTGACAGATCCATAAATTCATGTCTTTCTGTTCCTTTCTGAAATCTCTAACTCCAAATAAGTTAAATAAGCCACTTAAAATTGGTTTAATTACTGCTGAAACAGAGAAAAAGTGTAAGGACAGAGTTCATGTTGAAATTTTTTTTCGGTGCTTTTAAACTAAATTTCTTTTCTATTTTTACTCAAGGTGGTTGTTTTTTTGTTTGTTTGTTTGTTTTTGGTTTTGAGGTTTTTTGGGGTTTTTTGGGTTTTTTTGGTTTTTTCTACTCCAGCTTCTTACAATTATGGGATTTTTTGGAAGGCATAAATAGGTGCTCTTGGTACACATGGGAACAACTGAGTTTGGGAATAACTGACATTCAAGGATTTTAACACTTTCTTTTTTGCTACCACTTCAAGAGTATATCACCATCTAGTTTAGCAAAATTAATCATCCATACTAAGGTCTGATTGCAGTGGATTAACAAAACAGCTTCTAACCAGAGCTCAGCCACAGCCTTATTCCATTTGTGCAAAGTGTTCACCTATATACCCACACAATCAAGTCTCATTTTTCAGCATTTTTACTTGAGCACCAAAATGAACTTTAGAAGCCACATTAACAGAATGCAGTCTAGCCAGGCCTCTTCCATTTTGTTCTTTTTTATTGAATTGAGCCTCAAAATTGACAGTTGCATAAGAATATGCGACTAGACCGTCACATTGCAGGAGCCTGTTTGGTATGCACCTCACATCTTCCCCTGGCTTTTTATCACTTAGCGCTGGCAGTATGAATGCATGCAAAGAGTTACTGACTGGCACTGCAAAGTTGCCATTGTCAGGAGAGGCAGACACCCTAATGGTGTGTAGCATTGCTGAACCTAAAAGGGAGAAGGAAGAAAGAAAGAGAGAGACATTGTTTCCATGGCTACACAATGCTACTTCTTCCACACCTCTTGTTCTCACAGCCTCGCCATCTGTGTCCATTCTGCAGATAGCAGTTGATTATGTCTCATTAAAATATTTAATGACTCTCAAGTTATTAATTAGTGAAGGTTCAAATAGGATTGTGCCCCGCTGTAAACGTTACTCATATAGTAATCTTGAAAAACATTATATAAAGAAATTATACCCTTCTGTATCTAATTTAATCCTGTGTATATCAAGACAACTTGGAGTCTACTGCAATACGATGTGTCGGTAGTGAGTTGTTTGCTCCACCAAACATCCTTGCAACATGTGTTGGTCATTGCACCAGAACACTGAACCACAGAGCTTCTTGGGCTTTCTTTTTAATCTTCTGGTAGTAGATATCTGAAATAATATAATTAAAGCAAATCATCGGTTTATGCCTCAGCCCTTGGAACGACTAGTAATATTCATTTCAAGTATTACATAATCCCCCAAATCAATAGATGCCAGTGTCCATATTCAGTCAATGGAAAGAGATTGGCAAGTTCCAGAGGTAGAGATTTCTGCTCTTCAGGACAACTTCCTTTTTCCTTAGAGTTTATGTCTGCTGAAATAGTGTCCTAGAGCCAACTACACACCCCTGAGCAGTAAGACTAAGTTGTGATATTTAAATGGAGTCTGACTTAGCTCTGACATACCCTCCAAAACTGCCCACTAACCTCTTTCCTGCTGCTCAGAGTCACCACTGGCTCTCTTACTGTAATATAATCAGTACTGGGATGACTAGAGCAGCTATGTACTCGCTTCAATAGTATGAAGCAGAGGATTAATGCAGATGGAAAGCTACAAACATGGGGGCAGAGGTATCCAAATAAAGCATCTTCACATTTTGAAGGTGCAAATGACTCATTTAGAGACTTTGAATTTTGTGGATTTTTTTACTGAGAAGTCCTTTTACATGATTCAAAGGATTTGAGCAGTATTTTCTTCTGCATCACACTGCATTTGTTTAGTCACAGTCTGCCAGAGGCAACAACATTCATTGCTCTGACCTCAGGAGGTTCAGAGAGGATATAACTGATGATTATAAATAAAAGAGTATAGGTACAGTTAAGCCATTTGCACTGTGAATATACTCTCTTTCTTATTGTTTTATACTAAATTACTTTACTTGTTTCCAGAAATTCAAAGGCATAAGAACATTTCTACATAAACGGCACATATTGGCTTTAGGCTGAAAATGTCAAAATATAAAATAACTGAAAATACTTGAAAAATATCTTCTAGAGATTATGCATACATTTACAGCACAATTTTCTTTAATGACACTGCGATATTCTCCTGTGCGAAGAGCCAGAGATCTGCAGTTTTGCTACAAGATCTGATTAATCTTTAATGAAGGTATTTGTGGTAAAGAAATACAGGTGTCCCAAGAGCTGCAGACGTAAAGACTTATTATTCATTTGCCTCCTGAGCAAAATAAGCTTTTCCAAACCTGATTCTACAACTCCTACTGGTACTGTGTAGGTCTTTAGCTCAAGTGAATCATCTCTGCATACAGTGAATCATGTCCTGTGAGAGATGCAGAAGGGGTTCTTAGTTGTCCACTCTCTATGTTGAGAACAATATGAATAATTACCAATAGGTGTCCATAAAAAAACACCTGCTGTGAGATCCACCATGTTTCTTTGGCACTGTACATATTCAAAAAAATGTCTCCGAAATTCCAGGTTAAAAAATGGAGACACCCCATGGTGACCCTTGTGTCCCCTTAACTAATCAAACATAACATAAGCACAGTATGTATTTGTCAACTGGTGTAGAATTTATATACATTAGTTGGAAATTGACATTCAAGTTTATGAAGATATAGAGCATTGTACCTTGAGTTTTGCTCTGCAGTTTATGAGCAGTAATATCATGAGATTAACAACAAAATTGGTCTCTAACTGGAATCAGTTCCCTAGACAAATAAGGCTCTAGAGGTGGGCTTAGCTTCTCAACTATGAGAATATCTGCATAGTGTTTTTCAGTCCCTCTGGTCTAAGAAATATTATAGTTATTAAAAAATCCAACAGCTCCACTTCCAATACACATATGTGTAAGGTGAATTTCACAATATGGAAAAGCTGATGTGAGAAGCCTCAGAATTCTCAGTTCACAGACACACCTAAAACATCAAAACACACTTCCATCTTCCCAAACAACATGGAGAAGGTGTATTTTAACCTCAAGCAGAAGTCTTTATTAGTCAAACCACAAAATACAATGAAATACCTTAAAGTCTTTTATGCTTTCAGAAGAATTGTCAAAAGTTCCTCAGAGAATAAGATACCTTGCAGTCAGGTTCACTTCATTTAGCTTTAACTGCCTGAAAAATTAGATGTCTCATTTAAGATATGTTTCATCTGGGTGTTTTGGAAGACTCAAGAGCCTCTACATACTAATCCATCCTACACCTCTCAAGAAACCCTGGATTGTACCTCTCAACCTTTCACAGACAGCAGATCATAGAATCACAGAATGGACTGGGTTAGAAGAGACCTAGAAGGTCATTTAGTTCCAGCTTCCCCACTGTGGACAGGGACAACTTTCCCTAGAACTTTCACTAGGCATTCTCAGAGCTCCATAAGCTCATAGTTAACTATGAAACACAGATAACAAGCTTAGCCTAGGCATGTAATTTCAAGACAGAAAATGTTACCCAAGATATAACTCACACAGCTCCCTTTGAGGAAACTCTTATCCTTAATGCTCTTGGCGTGTTCCGTAGTACCAACTATCACAAAGATGAGCTGCAGGTCCACAGAACGCATATTAGTCCTAAGGTCCTTCTTGCAGACAATTAGAAAATGTGGTATCCAAGACTGCAATTCTTGTTAGTATTATCCACAAATTGTTCAGGTGTGTGGCATAGTCAGGTGATTTGTTCCTCTTCAATCTTCTATTTTAGTGCAAAACATCTTTTCCTTCTGAGAAAGTAGTCAATTCCTGAAAGAAAAATATTTAACAATCTAAAGTTTAAGGCAACTAGCAGAATTTAATGAAACTACACTTATAAAAGAAGCCCATTCAAGATATTCAACACATGTTTAGACCTCCAAGTGAAAATATAGTCATTTTTGTATGTACAGTTCATGTTTGGGATACAAGTGTCTGAGCAAAAATCTGATCTACATGTCCAACCTGAAGAATATGTATGTCTTCATGGTGAAGTGTAAAGAGCCAAAAGTGATATACATCAGCCAAAAAAGTAATTCCTAAGTTTATTACTTTCTATATACTTCAGAGGAGTAGTCCTGAATGAAAAAGAAAACAAAACTAAACAAAAACAAACCAAACAAAAAACCCTTCTCATGAAGTGCTGCACTGTATATACCTTGAGGATATGATGGTTTTTTTTAATTGCTACTAATCAGTCAGAGACTAGTGTTGAGTCCATTGCTGGCTGGATTTCTGCATTGCAGAACTGAAAAGCTAGCTGCCTGCTGGTGCTTTAAAATAGATCCATAAGCCTCATTAATGTTGTTCTCAAGTAATTATGTCAATTATTTTTCACATAATGATTTTTTGAATTAAAATCAGTGCCTATTAGAAAGACACAAGTGAAAGTAGTACCTCATAAAAAGAAAGCTTTGTTTATGCCCTATAACATCTCCACAGACAAAACTTAGTTGATATATCTATTATAAACCTAGCTTCAGTCTGCCCTGTTAGCTTTGGAGAACTTGGCTCATTACTACATAATATTAATTCTGCAGTTCTCTTTACCATTGGTACATTTTGTGCAGAAAATCTCTTTTCCCTTTATTTTCCTGTCAGAATGACCAATCTGTGAACTATCACAATCCCAATAATCCAATGAGATCCAAACATTCTACAATATATGCTTAGAGTATTAGTGTTGGAGAGCATAACAACCTTTTCTTTTTATATGAAGTAGGGTTTTTTGGCAATTGCCAAGCTAAAACCAAAAGACCTGATTTTTAATACATTCTTTGTTTCAGAGAGCTGACTTTTTCATTTTCCTACTTTCCATATCTCACAACTATTTTTCTGCAAATGAAGTTTAACTTTGATACTCTTGCATGCCATAGGGCTTGTTCAGTTTTAATTTACTGTAATGGATTAAGTCCAAAATATTAGAATTTGGGCAAGTACATATTCATTTTGGGTTCTCAAATACTCAGACTAGGAACATTGAATACTCTGATCTGGATTCTGTCCATAACATATTCAGAATTAAAGTAAGCAAACTCGAAGAGAATTAATGTTGAGTCACAGTACCCTTTCAACTGGTATTTTTCAGCATGTGTTGCAAAACCTGAGATTCCTTCAGGATCGTGACTCTTTACTTAGAACATGATTATTAGAATGGCCTGATTCGAATAAAGTTCTATCCCAATTCCAAAAGTTGACTAAGGCAGACTTAAGTTGAGTATAAACACAAAGCTAGCACATAGGGTACTTTTCCCTAATATTTTCCCAGTCTCTAGCACAGGGATTTTAACAAAATGGAGGTAGTTTCTAAGCATTTAGTAAACATAATGTATTTTTCCTCCAGGAAATTACTTAACCTTCTCTAGAACATATTAAAACTGTTGTAGTCCCTATCCTTATTTATATTGGGAAATACTGAACTACATTTTATGCATACTTCAGATCCTTTGTGGGGAAACATTGAAAATTATCATGCAAAATAAGCAAAGAGTTTCACCCTCCTCTTCCGACTCTGTGTTTAATGTAGATTTGGGTAGTTTGTACCATAGATACAAACTGAGATAAACATACTTAAATCAGCAGTGTAACTGTACAACGATGGCCACGAAAACACAGCCCTGAGTTCATAGGGTCATTAGATGACTCAGGTGGGCAAGGACCTTGGGAAGAGATTAGTGCAACCAACTCTGCCCAAAACAGGCTCAACAATGACATAAGACCAGGTTGTTCAAGGCTTCATCTCCACTCCAAAGGTGCTGATGCCATAACCTCTTTGGACAAGCTGCTCCACTGCTTGACATTCCCCCAGAGCAAAAAGTTTTCAACTTTACTTTAAAAGCATGAACTCCTTCTGGTGCAAATTATATCCATTGTTTCTTGACCTCCACTTGGTATCTAGTCCTAAAACTATATTATATGATTTTTAGTTCTTCACTATTCCACGTTATTCAAGCGTTTGCCACAGACTAGATAATTTCAAAAGACTAATCACAATTCTGTATTTCTGAATATTTAATTTCCAGAAAACATTTAATAACTTTATTAATGTTTTTATTCTAGAAATTTTTTCATAAAACAACAAATTGATTTTTCACTTTGGGTTTCAAATCCAGTTATGGCCACTTTGAAGTCTACAGGAATGGAAAACCAAAAGTACTTGTTTCATCCTAACTAGAACCTGCTACCAAATTGAAATAAACTTCTCAGGAACTATTTTGCTTTAACTTCCCATTTTTACAATTAAATATGGTACTATGTAGATGAAATTAAAATGATGAAGATTGCATTTTGTTTGTGACTTGTAAGATATTTAGGCCTCATAACTATGTAGGTGCTGACAGGGCCAATTCCAGACATATGTGGAGTTAACAGTCAGCTTGATTAGCAGGTTATGGTGTGCACCAAACAAAATAGGGGTACAGCATGACTAAAATGAGACTAATTGTTACTGTTTAGAGCAGGGCCATCCCACAGAATATAATCACTGTCTCTAACTCTCTGAATTTACCCACTGAGCCTCCGAGGACTTTCCCCTCAGCCCTATTCCTGGCTCATTTCTGTATCACTCCTCCTCTTCATCCTGTGTGGGAAGAAGGCCCAGCTCATCCCTGGACCCTCATCCCTGGAGCAGCACTTCTCAGTTTTGCAGAACTGTTTTCCTTGCAGTGCTGTCAGCAGTGAGCCCACTCTGCATGTCTGTCGTGACTCTTCCCTTGCTTCTGGTGCTGACCTCAAGGTAACCTGAAGAGATTGTCTGGGTATGTAGAGGACTGATGTTTCTTTAAGTAAGGAGAGCAGATATAGACTACCTAATTAAAATGAAATATGTCAGCTTGGAGTCCTAGACAAATATGAAGCAGAAACTAAGATGACATTGCTTACTTTTGTAAGAACAGCAGTCAAACTAAATTTCAACCTGAATTTAAAGACATGAACGCCAACATTTTAGAAGTGCCTAGTTAAGGGCTATTGATTAGATTCTTTGACTATTTAATTTAGCTTCTTTCTTATCTGTATCCTGTTTTATTATGACAGTTGCTCTAAATAGCAAAGCTGTCCACTGGGAAGTCTATTAGGAAAAGAGATATAGTAAAGTGTCGAAATGAATAACCTTAATTACCATCCTTAAAACCAACTAGACCAGAACAAATAAAAACTCACATAATTATTACTGTTTTTCCATATAATGCACAATTTATATTAGGGATGTTTTCAAGTATATATTTCACCAGTCCTATGCTTAAAAATTCTCATGGCTTCTAATATCAGGATATTATACAAGATGGAAAACCAACACTACTGTGGATTTGTACTGCAACCATTTGCAGATTTCCTGATAAAATCCCTTTGGGCAAAGTATGTTTGTCAAGAGTATAATCCAGGGGATGAGTATATTTTCATTAGGAAGTCTTCCAGACCTGTGTAACCTACCTGTCTGACTGAAATTACAGCTTTTTTAATAGCAGCTAGAACCTGAAAAACAAATTAAAAAAAATATTGAAAATATAGTATTTAAAAATACAGAAATATCCATGCACATATGCATGTAAATTATGGCAAACTAATTTGGTAATAATACAAAAAGAAGTCAGTAAATAATTATGAGGATGGTGCTTTCAGAAAGGAGTGGAACCTATATCATCTCATTTTAATTATCTAAGAATTTGCTGTATAGCTTCAGATAATTATTTCAGATTGTCTGCAGTTAGAAAGGGAAAGGGAATAGTGTCCTCATCCTCAAACAAGCAAAATAAATCACTCTCTGGAGGTACCTCTTCCTACCCAGTGCAGAGAAGGATGAGATATAATAAACATAGATTAGGCTGGTTGGACAGGATTCAATTCAAGACATTTAAATTTAGATGTCCACATAAATTAACTTGCTAGACTAAATCTATCTTGTCCAAAAGCACAAAAGCTGTCTAGGTTCTCATTACAGTCAATGAAGATATAATCAACAGAGACATGATGTTCTAGAGCAGATTCTGATGCCCAAGTGAAAGTGTCAGCAGTGGTGTGAGTGAATATTTGCCTGGTTTCCAATTTCTTTAACTAGATCTTTATAAATTATAATAGAGGCTTAGGCACAGGATTTACCTATGAACACATATGTGGGAACAAGAAGGTACAGCCTCAAACAGAACTACCACTTTTTAAAAAAAAAAACTAAAACTAGGTGGGATGGATCACATACAGTGAATTGAATTGTTTTGGGAAGTACATTTATTTTAAACAAAATGAAATTTAAAGGCAATCAATAGCAAATTTAGAGACCTAATAGGAACACCAGCCATATATATCATATGGTCAGTACAGGCACTGCTTTTTTTTTTTTTTTTTTTTTTGGTAGTTATAAAAACAGCTGAAACGGTGAGTGCTATCAAACAGCATGATGTATTTGGGTATATGCGCATGACTGGGTGAATATCCAAAACTGAGCTTTTGAACTGTCTAATGAAGAGTCATAGAACAGAACTACTGATCAGTTATGAGACTGATCAGACATTTCCTTCTGCAAAGCTTGTTTCTTTCTAAA
The DNA here is from genome assembly GCA_013399695.1 of Formicarius rufipectus. Classification (NCBI taxonomy): domain Eukaryota; kingdom Metazoa; phylum Chordata; class Aves; order Passeriformes; family Formicariidae; genus Formicarius; species Formicarius rufipectus. The sequence continues at coordinate 373,700 of VXAU01002828.1, forward strand.
CTCAGGAAACTAGGTACTTGGAGTCTGAATGAAAGAGGCAGTACTGGAAAGGTACAGAAGTGTTTCCCGAAGAGCTGGTCTTAGAAAGCCATGAAAGATGAAAGTGAAGATACCAGCTGGAGGAAGGATCATGGAGATATATGGAGCCAAATTCTGGGAATGCCCAGGGATTTTAGATAATAACTCCTCAAACAAGTAACTCTGAGCAGCTGCACCGCAGCAATTAATAGAATTTTCTGCCTGACCTTCCCAGACTAACAGTGATCTCCCTGCTGGGGAGAGAAGTCAAGAGCAATGAGCACAGGGCTGAGTGAACAGATGGAATTATGAAATATCTCAAGTTGGAAGGGACTAATACGGCCTTCAAGTCCAACTCCCTGCTTCTTGTAGGACTATCTAAAACTAAAACATATGAAAAACTTTAATCTTGTTGATCTTTCAGTAAATACCAGCGTTCATGTCCAGTTCAGGCTATGGCTTGCTTTGCCTTACCTGTGACACTTTGGAAACTAGCTTGTAGGAAAAGGATTTCTGTATTTAGTGGACAATTCACAATGAACCTGCACTGTATTTTTGTGATTCAAAGGTCTAGTGCAATCATACAAAACCAACAGAAAATCAAATAAGATCCAGGAGGTAATCTTTCTTCTTATTATACCATTGATAAAACAAAACTAGGAAATATACAGAAAATAATGTGTGAAAATTATTGGATTATAGAAGAAACTACCTCCTAGTATGAACCTTAGAAAGCTCAGTTTTCCAGTGATGAGTGCCTTTGTAATGGTAAAACATTTGAGTGTTGGAGAATATACTACATAATGCTAGAGGTGGGATAGTTAAAATCAAAGTACTTGCTGTTTTATGGGGAGGAATGCAGATATGTGTACATACATATGTATTTATGTACTTGCATATGTATATGCATGCATGAACCTATGTTGAAAACAAACTTTTGAAGAGAAGCCAGCTCACCACCCATTGATGTCTACAAAGCAAGATCATAAAGCTCTTGGGCCAGTTTATTTTCTTCAAATGGAGGTTATTGTAGTGTAGAGAGAACAATAAGACAAAATCTAAGAGCTTCCAATACTTAAGATTCACCAGGCTCCTTTTGTTCTTGAACTTTGTGAATCTGCACGGGATAGACAGAGTTCGTAGTCAGTGCAACTCTGTTTAAGATTTTACAACAGTTCTTATTTGGATTTTAGACATACCATAGGAAGTGAAAACTTCCAATAACAGATAGCAGGATAAAAATTCATAGCAACACCATGACCAAGCTAGGTTGAGTCTCCTTCCCTGGGAGAGCCTAGGGAGTAGGCACCCAGTGAATGATGCGCAGCTGAGGAACCAACAAGCACCTGCCTCAAGGGGAGTTTCTCTCCTGCTTGTGGTTGGGTGCAGCAGCATATATCCTGGGCACCCACTGCACTTGAGCACCCACATCTCCCATGGAAGTAGGGTGCAAGTAGGGGTTGCCCAGAGATGCATGTTTGCTTGAAATACAGCCTGTGAGGGGATGTGTGTCTGATTTAAATGCTGAATGATCAGTTACAACAGGTATTTCAAAATCTGCAGCTGTTGGTCTAAGTCTTATGTCTCATGTTGGGGGTTTTCTGGTTTAACAACAAACAGCTCCTGAATGCATGGTACACTAATTGTCAATTAATGATATTGTTATTAAATCAACACATTTCCTATTCTAGCCTGATCTGAAGTCCATGAGACAAACATTTTTCACACATGGCACTCGTGTGTGTGACTGTAAACCATGCGGCTATGTAGATCCCATGGATATAACACACAAACCTCTAACCAGACAATGTGCACTAATGAGTATCTTTTGCCTTATACATGTAGAAAAAGCTACTAAGACCAGCCGTATATTCCACATAATCAGGAAAATAAGGTTGAAGATGGAAATGTGTATGCTGATCATAAAAATATCTCAAAAAACAATAACCTGATGAAAGAAACTTTAAATGGATGTCTAACTGCAAAAATACCTTGAAGGACACTCAAGTGGTATTGTGGTACCAGAATATTCAGAGGTGTTCAATTGTACTGAATGACAACTTTCTGTAAGAAGTGTGCTTATTAATGTAGAATTAGTGCACTTTTCGTTCAGTACGAAAATACTTTATTTGATTATCCTCCCACACTTCTTTTAAAATAAGCCCATGAGTTATGAAGCTTCTAAATAGCTAGATTAGGTATTTTTAAAGGTCATAGTGACATCTGAAAATAGTCCCTTAATATTTTTTAGTGTTATGATAGCTTAAAATATTACATTGCAATAGGAAAATAGCATAATTAAGAGCATCAGGAGAGGTACCTGCTAAATTAATATAACTTTACAGCCTTTTGTAAGGGCTTTTAGTGTCATAAAACTGATAATAAAAATTAATATAAAAAAATGAAAGGTCATTTCTAGTAATTTCAAGTTAAATTTAAAAAAGTCTTATTGCAGTTTAATGGCATTTAAAAAAAAAAAAAATCAGTGTTTTTTGGGTCTCTGTTAAGGATAAACAATAAAACAAGGCAAAACAAAACACCAAATCTGCAGCATTATTTCATGTGGATTCTTTTTTCTTTCTAAATCCTGAAACTGAAGAGACCAGTAATAAATATAGTTTTAGAGATACTTAAGAAGAAAGAATAAGTAATTCCAAGCAATTTGCAATAGGAAGAGACTGGCTCTCATTTGCCTTTGGTCCATCAGTATATTCAAATATATGCTCAACTTCAAAACCAAAATATGTACCATTCCCTTGATCTACCTTATTGCACTTTTTAGTTTAAACCTCTAGCTCTTACAAAACAAAGCTGAGCTCTTAAAAATGAAGCTGATTCTTAAGGGCTGCCTTGCTCAATCACGTAATCACTCCCTTGGTGCTGCAGAAATGGTGTGCCAGGGGTACCCGGGGTTCTCTGGGGTTTGAAAGGCTCATCTGACACTGTAGATGGTGTTCAGGTGAGGGCTCAGTTCCTCTTGTGCTGAGAAGATCGAGGTTTGTAGCTCAGCTCTTGCCTTCAGCCCAGACCCTGAGGGTAACACTGATGAGCCCAGAGTCTGAGCAAAATAATCGATTTTTTGGGAAATAGTTTTCCGGGCTTTAGTAACTGCTTACGTAGAAAATATGTGTTCCTCTTTCCCTGAGCAGAAAACAAGCAAGGAAAAGAATTCTTGTGCTTAGAAAGAAAGATGTAACCTTTCAATAGTACACTGTACAAATATGGTCTAAAAAAAGCAAGTTTCATCAGACAGTTTCTAATAGATTAATTCTATATATTTTTATATATTCAGTATTTAATTGCAAAATTGACAAAGGATTGTCAGTTTGCTGTTTTAAAGGCAGAGTAAATATGATTTTTTTTTCTCTCCTAGGCCAAGAAGATGGAGGAGTTAAATTACTGTGGGAGCAAAGAAAATTACCCTGTGAGAAATCTGACTAAATTTTTATATCATGAGTAGTCCTACAAATTAAGTAGTACTACAAGTTATTTTACATGATTATTATATTAATGGACTCAATCCTGTATTATTTTCTTAAGTTATTTCTATCTCTCATACATATATTAATTATTTATATTTGAAATTACTAGGAGAAGATACAGAAGTGAAAGAAACAGACTCTTGGAACTTCCTGTTTGATTATCTGCTAGAAAATTATCACAAACTAGGTGCTTAGGCTGAGCAGATATTTAAAACTGAAAGTAAAAACTGAATTCAGCTATAGTCTATCTCCAAAATTTAAAGGCTACTTCAATCACTTGCATTTCCACAGCTTTATAAATGTTATGCATCTATTATTTTACATACTTTGTTTCACTAGAAAATTGTGCCAATAGAGACTAATTGTAGTGGAGAAATAGACCATAAAAACCCAGCTTCCTTCTTTCCTTGTATTAAATGTGAACATCCCTTCAAAATGAAACCATTAAAAGTCATTTTCAGTGCCCTTAATAGTTCATTTTCAGAATTTCTTCCTGCTTATGATTGGCAGTATAAGACAACTATGATTTCTTAGCTCTGAAAAACAAGACACTGGAAAAATGTGTTTCATGCTGCATTATCATTTCTTGTCTTGGGGTATATTAAGTTGCAGAGGAGTAATATTAAACTCTAAAGATAGCAGTTCCACCTGTAGAAAAGACACTTTTAAAAAAATGTAATTATTATTTTTATACTCTTTCTATGAATTCATCAACAAAATTCAAATTCTGATATACACCCTTCTTGTGAAATATTCATTTATATGAATAGCCACAAAGAAAAATCCCCAAGTCCCTACAAGAGCTAGATCTGTTGCTATGTGTTGGCGAAATCAGAACACTTCAATCCAAGACCTTTAACATGCTGGGACAAGTTTAGGTTTATTTAAGTGAATTTATTTAAGTATTTATTTAGTATTTATTTAAGTTTTTCCCACTTACAGTACAAGGTCAAAGTCAAGACTTCCTTCAACACTGAAATTGGACTCCAGATTGTTAAGCTATTCCAAATATGTAGACTAGTTTTGGGTCTAGAGGATACTATCACCTTATCAACAAGTGTGCCAAAATATAATAAGAAGCCTGAACAAAGTTTCAAAGCTGAGAAATTTTGATGTTGCAAACTTGTTGATAGGCTTTTATATTTATTTATATTTATATCCTTTGTACAAAACCAGAGGGGTTTATAGTTTGGGGATTTGTTTGTTTAAGTTGAATAAACAAGGTTCCGCAGATGCTTACTTATAAGGTATCATACCTATGTAATCATGGCTTTTCTTTAGCTGACTTTGAGAATTTATGTCATTTACATGGAATTCTTTTCCAATGGAAAAGTTTTTATTGATTACAAAGACTAAGATAACTATGAAATGGTATGTAAACATTATTATCTGACTCATTCAAGTTCTTTTTCTGCATTCTTTACCTTCTCTTCTTGTTTTACACTTTAGGCATATTTGTTATGTTAGACATATTCTGTTACACAGCAAACAGCTATGTGTGCTGTGTAACAGTTATTGATTCCATCTGTGTGTTTGAAATCATGGATAGTCCAAATGTTAGTTAAAATCTGTTTGTTATCAACAAACTGGTTTAGTGAAGACACAAGAATAGCTTTGTTAAATACTTCAAATGATGTCTTGGAATGCACAAAAAATGCCCAAGAATATCTATAAACACAAATAGAATAATAATGGTAAAAGCACCACATTGTTATTATAGTCTTTTGATATCACCTAAATCCATGTGGGTAAAGACACTGTAAACAAAGGGAGGTAGACAGTTATAATGGACAAAACTAATTATGTAAAGGACCATGATCTAATACATCATTTTGGTGAATGTTTTTATTATATAAACTCATGAACAGTCAAACAAGGCAGTTTTTATTTACCTAAAGGACCCTTGATTATACCTGTTATAGTTTTTTAAAAGTTCCGAGAACTGGACTGATTTGGAAATGGGAGAACAGAACTCATTGAAGTGTATTTACCTTAACTTCTGTCTTCCAGCAGTAGATTTTGGTAAAGTTGGGTCTTAAAGCATATCAGGAAACTCTCTTGTGGAGAGTGTGCCTCTGTGTGTGTGCTTTTGCCTGGGGTAATTTTCCTCACAGTATCTATTATGGGACTATGTTTTGGATATGTGTTGGAAATAGTTTTGATAATATAGGGGTGTTTTTGTGACTACTGAGAAGCATAGTTACTACTTGACAAGGCCTTTTCTGCTCCCCACGCCAACAACCTGGAGGCTAGGGGTGAAAAAGAAATTGGGAGGGGAGGTGGCCAGGACAGCTGACCCCAATGGACCCACAGGATATCCCATGGTGTCACACTTAGCATGTAGGGCTGGGGGAAATGAAAGAAGGAAGGTATGTTTAGAGTGATGGTATTTGTCTTTTGAAGTCACCATCACACATGAGGAAACCCTGCCTTCCTGGGGATGTCTGAATACCTGTCTGCCCATGGGAAGTGCTGAATTAATTCCTTGGTTTGCTTTGGCTGCATGTAGGTTTTTCAGCTTTACCTTTTAAACTGTCTTTTCCTCAACCCAAAAGTTTGTTCCCTTTTACCCTGATGATTCTCTTCCCCATCCTATTGAGGGGAAAGTGAGCAAGCAGCTGGTTGGGGCTGAGTTGCCAGCTGGGGTTAAAATACCACAGTGTGGTTGTTGGTGGAATGGTGGGACTCCTGAACTGATGACCATTACCTGATGACTGGAATACTGGGGACCTTGGACATGGTGATGCTCTCTCCTTGTCTCCCACATTTATGTAAATTAATATTGAAATATCTTTTAAATTTTATTTTTTTTTCAACTAACATGTTTTGACATGAAAACATTTTTTCCATTTGAAATACTTAGATTAACTGAGAGATTGTTTCAGTCAACCCAAATGAGTATTTTTCCTAAAGAAAAAGTCTCAGTTGACAAATTTCATCCATTCAAGGGGTAATCTAACTTCAGGTATTACAACAATAGAAAGCAGGAAAACACAGACACCGTTAGAGAAGGGATGCATTTTGCAAAGGGTGATATGAAAAAGTACAGGCTAGAAAGGAATAAGTCACTGATGCTCCAACAGGACTCATGAGGTACTACAAAGAGCAGAGCAGCCAAAGATGGGGGGACAGGACAGCAAGAGATGAAGCTGCATATGTGCTAAACCATAGTGCTCTGATGAACATCCTGCTGTGGTGTTTAGCACTCAGCAATGTCATCCATGACCATTGTAACTGGGTTTATGCAGCAAGATTTTGGTAGCAGAAATGGGGTAGGTGTGACTCCTGCGAGAAGACCCCAGAATTTGTTCCTCTGCTGGACAGAGACAGTTCCAGACATTTCCAAGATGAATCTGCTACTTCCCAAAGCTGGACTAATCAATATTGGTAGTGTCTTTGTGCTAACATATTTAATAAAGCAGGAAAAATGCTGTGCAACAGCTGGGAGAGAGAAGTGAGAATGTGTGAGAGAGAAAGAGAGCTGCAAACACTGAGGTCAGCGCTGAAGGAGGGGCAGGAGGTGCCCCTGGTACAAGAGAAGAGATTCCACTTCAAGCCACAGTGAAGACTGTGGTGAAACAGGCTGTCCCTCTGCAGCCTGTTGAGGTCCACAGTGAAGGAGAGCCCCTGGAGGACCACACACCAGAGCAGGTGGAGATGCCCTGAAGGAAACTGATTTCATGGGAAGTCTGTGCTGGAACAGGCTTCTGGCAGGATCCACACTGGAGCAGTCTGCTCCTGAAGGACCACACCAGTGTAAAAGACTCATGCTAGGGATGTTCTTGAAATACTGTACCTGTCGGAAGACACCTCATGCTGGAGCAGAGGAACAGTGTGAGGAGAAAGGAGCAGAGAGATTAAGTGCTATGAACCATTTCCAATCCCCCTGAGCTGCTTGGGATCAAGAGGTTGAGGAGTCGGAGGTGAAGTTGGGGCAAAGACAGTTAAAAATTTCTTCATGTTTCCCACTGGCTTACTCTGTTTAAATTGACAATAAATTAAATTAATCTCCCCAAACTGAGCCTGTTTTGTCCTTGTCCTGTAAGGGACTTCCTTGTCCTTATCTTAACCCATGAGCTTCTAATTGTGTTTTCTCTCCCTGTTCTCTTGAGAGGGTAAGGGATATAGTAGTTTGGTGGGCACCTGGTGACTGGCTAATTCAACCCACAATGCTGTTTAATGTCCTTGCTAATCAAGAACAGCAAGATGATTTGATTATTCCTGTTTACAATGTTCTCATTCCCTTACACTGGACAGTGACATACAAGATGAGCGGGTCCCATTAAGTTCAGCAAGGCTGCTTGAAAGGAGGGATCTGGCTGAAGAAGGAAGGAAAAAGCAACCTCATTTGATGCTACACTTACAGCTGTTCTTTTCATAGGAGCATATGTGAGGCAGAGGGTGAAGGCAAGATTTCCCATCTGCCATTGACTAAGCTGACAAGTCAGTGACAGATGGGAGATCTTGTCTTCAAATTGCCTTTTTGCACATGAGCTGACCTCTTCAAGTAAGAGTCCCAGCCAACCGCTCTGCTGCCTCAAGGCTGCCTGGAATGCCTGAGTGGAAGCACAAGGAGGGTGCCCATGGCCGTGCATCCCTGTCCACACTTCAGGTGTGTCTTCCTACTTTGTTCTTCGGGTTCATCTAAAGTCAGTATCGGGATATTTTCAGGTCAGTCATCTTGGAACAAATCAGAGGTTCACACTTCTGCTGGAAATGCAGCAGGGACTCACTCTTTGGCCATGTGAATAGAAACAATTGAAATCAGTGGAAATGTTCACAATAAAGTTAAAAATTGCTCTATCCACAATATTAGAAATCCCTTTTTTTTTTTTTACTGGAACACATAGTTTTGCTTAGTGAACACTAGAATTTTACAGTTGCAGTGAGACAATTTAAATCAAAGAGAGTTTGCTTTTATACAAACATTTTATATAACCTCTGGGCAATATATCTGTCAGTCTTCTCAGTGACCATTTAAAAGTAAAAAAAAAAAAAAAAGGCACTAAAATTTACCATTCTACAAATACAGCAAACACTGTTATCTTGGTTCATGATTCAGTGCTCTGAAAGGTGCTAATTTCCAGCATGGCACAAATTGCCTGTTTATATAGAGACACTGACAACAGACAAAACCTTTTTTTATTCTTCTTTTTCAGCTGAGCTTTTTTTCTTTTTTTTTTTCCAGAAACAGGAAAAGATAAAATAATCTTAATATTCCATGGAAAATAAAACCAAACCCCCACAAGCAACATCTGATTAAAAGCATTATGACTTGCTTATCTGTGTGCTCTTTCTGACAGTTTACCTGTCTCCTAACTGAAGGGATGGAATATTAGAAAAACAAGCATAGAGGTGAGTGGGCTGCCTGGCTACCTACTAATCCAGTTCCTCGCATGAAAATAGTGTGTGGGTTTTAATGTTGCTTTTTGGAATTCACTTCTACTTTGAACTTCTTACTCAAAAAAAANGAACTTTTTACAAAAAAAAAAAAAAAAAAAAAAAAAGAAAAAAGAAAAAAGCAAGTTTAAGTCCCTGAGTACTATATACAACACTGACTGACTGTCGACCTACATGCCAAGGAAAAGCAAACACAAATTTCAAGTACAATGATTCTTCATGCAAGTAGAAGACAACGTTACTGAGTGCAAGAGCTCTCCATTAATCTTTAAATCCTTGTATGGGTATTTTGGCTATTTATAGTAAGTCCAGTCATCCTAATGAAAATAATGAAAAGATCAATGTTCTTGTTTTCTGTCTTTTTTTTCTTTTTTCTCACCATCTATATTTTTTTTTTTTTTTTTTTTTGGTCGGGAAGGCTATTTGAAAAGCAGTATGAGACCACTGATTTTTTATTTTGGCTCATCACTAATTGCCAGTAACACTTAATTTCCTTTTGTTGCAGAGATTTTGTGTTCCTCTATCAAAATCTTGTTTGAATGGGTAACACTCTGGAACAAGCACCTAAGTCATACTGGGGTGGGAGAGAGAAATTACAGTTAGAAAGAAAGGAAGAATGAACAGAGTTGTTTTGCTGACTCACTGGCCAGCAAATCCTTTCCTTTAAAAGGAGAACTAGCGTGTTAACAGATTATTTCTTTTTCCTCTTGTACAGAAATAAACAAAAGCTTAGAAACAGTAACTTGGATAACACAAAACATGAGAGAGGATGAAAAGTGAAAAATAACTTTAAGACCTCTCTAGAGCAACAGTTAAAATTGTTCCCACTGAAGTTAAGTAGAAAATGTCTGTCAAAATACAGCTAGTTTGTTCCTTTCCTACTGATTACATGGATAAGATATGACACATTTTTTCTTCAAGAAATGTAAAAGTAACAATTTAATTTAATTTAATGAGTCGTCTTCTCAATATATTAATGAATGTTTTTTTCTGGAGAGGTCTGATTATTTCTAATTATACCATACCTAGGGGAAAAAGCAGGCAAACAAACCTTAAAGGCCAAATGATCCTTAAAATAAATCTGGATCTGTGGTGACCTTGCCCAGACAAAGATTGTATCACTGTGCTAGTCTACCCTAGACAGAGCATCTATTTTCAGAGATGAGAAAAGATACTCCTAGCTCTTCTCAGACTGTTTCAAATCACCTGCACTCTTCTGCCTTGTTTACTGCTGTAGGTGCAAATGTTGCACCAGGGCTGCTCAGAAGTGTTTTTGAGGAAGTAGCAGAGATGGAAACTCCATCACTTTTACAAAAATATGTAAAACACACTGAGTAGGGCAAGGTAAAGATGAAGAAGAGGAAGCTTATTACGAGGTTTATACCTCAGCACTCTGGCTAAATGTTGCTCTGCTTGACCTTCCCAACTACAGAAAAGTAAAACATAAGAAACATTGACTGCTCAGAGCCCAAAACAAAAAAAAAAAGTCACAAACCAAGGTGAATAACAATGACACAAGAAAAAACTTTCTCAGATTAATATGCAATTTAAAGACGTTTTGTCACTCAAATAAACACAAAATCAGAGCTTTTTCTGGGTATTAAAGCTTGCCTTCTCATGTCAGCACTTCTCTTTAGCAAACAGGATTTTACACATGCCCTACAGACTAGATAAAGAGTATTTAGTAAGCAAATACTTAGCACTTTTATTCCAGTTATTCTTTCCTGTACATGCTGTAATACTATAAATTGGAGAATAATTGATCTTTATTTTGAAAATGCTTTTTTCAGTGCAAAGTCTTGCAACTAAATTAGTTTGGGGACCGCTGGCTGTTCAACACTACGTATCTTGGGAGGCCTGAGACCAGGAGCCAAATCTTCATGTAATCTTACCTGCATATATAAAATCACAGAATCATAGAATTTTTAAGGTCAGAAAAGACCTCTAAGATCATCAAATCGAATCATTAACCCAGCACCACCATGTTACCACATGGTAAGTTGNGTGGTAACTAAGTGTCACATTCACACATTTTTTTAATACCTCCAGAGATGGTGTTTCCACCACTTCTGTGGGTACCTTGTTCCATTGTCTGACCATTCTTTCAGTGAAGAAAACGCATGTTAGTCCACAGCTGATATTCTCCATCCACTGATCATCCAAGTTTGTTAGACACGTTGGGTCCTATCTGGGCATCACAAAGCTGTGCATAAAAGAGAGCATGTGGCAGAAAGATATTAGGTGAGGCCCTCATACCTTCTTTGTGTGGAATTAAGATTCAAGGTGTGCTTCTGTATCCATGAAGTCATACACAGAATGGTTAGGTCATCTGGATTTAAGCATTGGGAAAAAAGTGCAAGAACTTTGATCCTTGGCCAGAGAAATATACCCTCAGAGAAAAAGAAATTTAGATGGTAATTCACCTGATAACCATGAAAATCACTTTTGTGTCTCTAAAGCACATTCCTTTGCTATATGTGCTCTATAGGAATGGATGTGTTCTGTCACTCTTCTGATAACTGAGAAGTTATTTACATTTTTAGAATAATGATGTCACAAATACCTTATTACTTATCCTATCTTATTGACAGTAGAAATTTTTAAGGTGTTTTTTAGTCTCTGCATGACAAAATTGCACAATAAGACTTCTATCCCTGTGTTTTTTTGTTGTTGTTTTTTTTTTTTTTTAATTTTCTTTTGGTTATTACTCCTTGTACTGTTATGTCTCTATTAACTTCACCTTTGTAGTTATATCGTCATACATCAACCTTTCAGATTCCTGAATGGATGTTGAGTGCATTGGTTGGCAGATTGCATTATTTCATAACTTTTTAAAATTATGGCAGACCACTTAAGCAGTTAAATCATTGAGGTATTGTCTGTCTAATTAAAGCCTGTTTTAAAGAATTTTGGAAAGATTCGCACTGTGATTTGTCATATATTCAAATACTGATCACTTATCACCAGTGCACACTTGTCGAAGAAACATTGACTTCAGTGTGGCTATTTCCAGGCTTGTGGCCATGGTATTAAGGGTTTCACCACAAAAATTCCATTATTCCCACCAGCTGGAATAGGGACTGAGTTGTGGGCACAGTAGTCAAGTTTGAGCTATTCAAATAAACTAAGACAAGGGGATGCAAGATAGGAGCACACTGAAATTTTTCTCATGTGTTTTTGACATTTCCACTGAACTCCCTCTGACATTTCATTTTCAGAGCTGGAAATCTGATGAATACATACTCTCCTTCCATGAGGATTTATTTTCACTGATTCCTTTAGATAAAAAGCCTGAAGAATGCAGTGAGAAGTTGTATGCAGTGAGCTGATAACTTTTAGGAATGTTACCAGAGCCTCTGTGATCTTCTGCTTTTCAACCTGCTGAATGGAATGAAAAGAATTTTAAAAAACAGTACCAGAGGCAATGTTGCCAAAACCTATTCCTCACTAAAATGTTCTGGATAAATATATTTGTCCGTTTGTTTAAGTCAGAGGTTTAACAATGTAGAATGCAACCATGAACCTTTCAGAGCCTCTGATTTTGCATAGCATGCATGAATTTTACCATTCTCCTCACCACACCTGCCAAAAGTTTATCATATTTGGGAAAGACTGTGGCTGTGTCTTTGATACTCTCTCCCACAACATTCTCCATGAGATGCTCACAGCCCATGGCTTAGCAAGGTGCACTCTGCTGGGTTAAAAAGTAGAGGGATGGCCAGGCCCAGAGAGTGGTGGTGTTTTGAGTTGCATCCAGTTAGTGACTGGTCACAAACAGTGTCTTCCAAAGCTCAGTGTTGGGGCCATTTCTGTTTATTGTTGATTTGGACAAGGGGATTAAGTTCACCCTCAGTAAGTTTGCAGATGGCCCAAGTTGGAAAGTAGTGTTGATTGCTGAAGGGAAGGAAGGCTCTGCAAAGGGATCTGGACAGGCTGGATCAATGGGCTAAGGCAAATGACATGAGGTTTAACAAGGCCAAGTGCCATGTGTTGCACTTGAGTCACAACAACCCCCTACAGCACTACAGGCTTGAGGAACAGTGGTTGGAAATCTGCCCATCAGAGAAGGACCTTGGAGTACTGGTTGACAGAGAGCTGAACATGAGCAAGTGTGATCAAGGTGGCCAAGAAGGCCAAAGACACCCACAGAGAAATAGTGTGGCCAGCAGGATCAGGAAAGTGACAGTCTCCCTGCACTCAGCACGGGTGGAGCTGCATTTCAAGTCCTATGTCTGATTCTGGGCCACTCACTACAGGAAAGACGTGGAGGGACTGGAACACATCCAGAGAAGGGCAACAATGCTTTGGAAGTACAACGAAGGGTCTGGAGCAGAAGTGATATGAGGAGCAGCTGAGGGAGCTGGGAGTGTTTAGCCTGGAGAAGAGGAGGGGTGGACGGTTGGTCTATTCTCCCAGGCAACCAGTGACAGGACAAGAGAAAATGGCCTCAAGCTGTGGTTCGGGTTGGACATCACAAAGAATTATCTCACTGAAAGGGTGGCCAACCATGGAAAAAGGCTGCCCAGGGAGGTGGTGGAGTCAACATCCCTACAAGTATTCAAGAAACAGCTGGACATGCCACTTAGCTACGGTTTAGTTGAGATAGTGGCGTTTGGTTAAAGGTTATACTCAGTCTTTGAGTTCTTTTCCAGCCTTAGTAGTTCTATGATTCTATGAGTCTAGTGTCAGTCTCCAAGGATCATGTGAAGACTCATTAAATGATCCTTATAAAACTCTCCCATGATGACAAGCACTAAATTAGCACTCAAATTCTCATTTTAAAGCTGAGAGATCCATAAGTGTATTGACAAACCATGAGTGGAATACCATCTGGCCACATGCAGTTGAACTGCCATCAAAAATAAAACCTGAAATTGTTCATAGAAACAGCAGTGAGAAACAGTTTGTTTTTTCAGTCTACTAAATGTATTGACAAGTTCCTACTGCTGCTGTGTATATTTCCACATGAATTTCTCTGTTATCAGAGCAGTAAAACTGAGAAAAATAAAGTACATATTAGCATCTGAAATTTTATTTCAGGCTCATTCTTTGTATGTGGGGAGTGCTTTTCATCCCTATGCTTTATAGACAACTAGGAAGAATAAATTCAGCATCAGAGCCAGCACGTTTTCCTCCATTTGTCAGTGGCACACGTACAGCACAGACAGAAGCAGCAACTCACTAATATCAGAAAGCCAGATTATGAGCAGGTAGCCCCAGATATGAGACACAAAGTTATTGTTCTTCTACAGCAGTTCTTTAAGTCACTGTCAAAAATGAGATTGGGAAGTACTATGCTGGCTGGCAAAAAAGCTGAAACATGTACTGGACCATCAGCTTTCACCAGCTGTTGCTGGTGTTCAGAACAGGGAAAGGATTCCAAGAGATACCTGGAAAATATCACATTAACATCCTCTGACACATACTCTACTAAAGAGAAAAAAACAGTAAAAATGGAAATTTTTGCTGTAAAATAGATTCTCTACTGCTAAATGTGTGCCTAGACGTCTAACTTTGTCATTCCACTGAATTTTAATGGTTCTGTTTAATTTTATCACTAAAATTGCCTTTTATGTGATGGAACTAATGCATATATACCTAATTTTCATTTTATAGATCTCTATCTTACATGATTGCACATATTTATCTTAGTTTTCCAGACCTATTGTTCTGCATTATTCAATAATTTTATGAAACTGTTCAGCATTTGCCAAGTTTTTACATCTCACCCTTCAACAATATAATTGCAAATATTTTTTTCTCGTTATTTTATTCTTATAAAGAAAAAATACAAGGCTGCTGTCAATACTGTCAGTTTAATATATTTTGGTTTAAGGGAACAACAAGAAACAGTTCCACAGGGAGGACATTTTTTCCATTATTTTCTTAACAGCCTAACTTCTAGAATAGCATGAGATGCTTACCAAAACAAGACACAGAGCTTTGATTTTAGGAGAAATGAAGAAAATTCAGAATATTTAACATGACCTCAACCCTGTGTTTGCTTTTCAACACATGAGAGCTGAAAAAGAGAATCAGAAACTGGAACTAGGAAAAGACTTAGAAGGGCCACTTGATCTCTCCTTCTTCAGTATGACAGTGGCAGTCTGGCCTTCCTCATACAAATGGCTGGGAAAAAAAGATATTTTTGTAAGCTTCTTTATATACATTGATTTATCCTAGACATACACTGATGAGTTAAAAGCAAATTTTGTTGTTTAATTCATCTTTAAACCCAACAAGTGACACAGTAATGTTTTCCTATAGAAGATATTTTAAATGCTGTGACTTAAACCAGGTCTGCATGTGCATGAGAAATGTACCAAGTGTTGGTTTCATTCTGCTGGTGAGACAGCAGCTCCCAGGACAGTGGCAAGGGAGGGAAACACAAGGCAAAATTCAGATAGGTGCTGAATGGTCCCAAAGTTGGCAGCACCTTGTCAGCTGCCTTGGAATTTATGTCCAAGCATGGACACTTTTTGGTATCTTCATGATGTGCAGACCAACTGCCATGAAGTACACTTTCAAAATGACACGCTGGAATACATGGGCTGCTGTTACTACATGGCCATGAAGGTGAAGGTAATCCAGGGCCTTGCTAATAGATCCCTTGGGGTGGATTAAAATGAAACAACACTGAATAATATTTATAAATATATACATGTAGGGTTTATTTTAGAACAATTTTGTTGCAATTGAAAGCAGGTATGTAGACATTTTGGTAATTATTATCTATAGTAATATGGGAGTATAAAAGCCTAAAAATAACAGAAAATGTATAAGGGAAAAAAGAGAGAGAGTGACAAGACTTGGTTGTTGCAATTTATGTCTGTTGGTCAAAACGGTGGTCACGGTCTTGATCCATCAGGGACAGGGGAAGCCCATGACACACAAAGTCCAGTGTGTTAATATGCTCAAACTGGTTGGGAATGTCCAGCTATCTCTCCTGGAGTGGGGACATTCACACTGTACAATGTAACACTGTGGATCAAGGGAGACTTTGGGAGTTTTCTATGGTTTGTGACACCTTCTGAGAAGTTACAGTTGTCTCTTACATCAGCATAGTTGAGGCAATCATGACCCATCAGATGGGATGAATACCTTCAGATCCACATGCAAATGTCCCAGTACTTCCCTGAAGAGGAGTTTTCACAGCTTCGCCACTCATGTAAGGACTTTGGCATGCTCACAGGATTTGCCTCTTATCAGCCTCTTCCCTTCTCTTGTAGTGTCTGGAGTGGGTGTGCACCCCATTTGCACTTGGGTGGTTACTTTGCACATCATCAGCAAAGCATTCTGCCAATTGTTTAATATTAATAGTCAATTAATAGTCCTGTCTCTGATAGTTGTCCTGCTGTCAAGAAGAACAGTAGTTGCTCTCCAGGCCAGTATTTATTGTTCATGGGGTGGCTGGGTATTACTAGAGATTTTCCACCCAGTGCCTTTTCCTCCCTTGAGGGGACTAAGGGCTTACTAAACACAGGACATCAGCATGCCTTTTGCAATACATGTGGGCACATACCTCTTTGGACAGGGTCTAAGCAAGGCTTGAAGAAAAGTACAAGAAGAGAACTTAACTGGAACCTTTCAGGACTTATTTCCGTCACTGCTTCACAGAGAGCAGTCTCCAAGTAGAAATGGAGCAGGGCTCCACATTATTGCATCGTTCAGACATCAACCACTCAACATTAACAGTGTTTTAGTGTTTCATCTGAGACTTCAGGGGCAATCCAACTCCAGTGCCATTCTAGATACTCTGTATTTCTCAAGCAGGTTATTTAGCAGAAGATGAAAAAACTCCTGAAGGAAGTGTTTTTCCTGGTGGTTACTCCTTATTCATAAGAATTTCCACTAATGATGCTATGTTCTTGTTCAACAGCCAGTTATATCTGCTAGATTCTGTCCTTTTTTCAGGAAGCTTTCTTATCCCTTTATTTAGCTCTATTGGAGCCATCTTCCCCACCAGGTACTAGGTAGCCCTTGTAATATTCATTCCCAGTCTCAAGTTTCTTGGAACTCTGTACCTGTCCAACACAGGTATTAAAGCTAGATTCAAACTCTAATGTTGCTAAGGTTTCAGATTTGAAAGGACACTAAAAGCCTCTTTTGCCTGACTTACTAGAAGATGTTTGTATTCAGAGAGACTTTAAATGGTGTTTGAAACATCTCAGGTTTTTTCTTCTAAAATACAGCAATGTTGTGTACCTTTGAAAAACTTCTTTAAGTATATGTTGGCCTTGTATCATGAGATGGGCTTACATGCATGAAGATTTATTAGTAGGTTACTTAGCTGATGGCATAAAACAACTCTGTAATAAAGTTGGTTTCAAGGAAGAATAAAACATAAGGGGAGAGAGAAAGAAAACTCTCCCTGGTGACCATCTGGGAAGAGGGACAAATGGAATTCTCAGCAAGCATTTTCTCTGACCTCCTCTCCAGCACAGCAGGCAAACTTCATCAGCATTTTTCCATAGGAACTATATCATCTTCATCATGACCCACAAAACCCTCCTATTGGTTTTTGCTTCTGGTGTTGTTACTGCTGGCTGGAGCACACTTTCACTTCGGGCTGGGGCTGCAGACTGGGCCACTGATATGTTCTAGCATATTATTGGGTCCCCATTGCATAACATAACATATAAAACTTAAAACATAATATAACATAACCAAAAAGCTACAACCAAAGGACAGGAAAAGAGAGATTTTATTCTGGGAGAAATTTCTTCCTCTAGAGAATTCACCACAGCAATGCTGTTGGGGCTTGCAGGAGTAAGGTCTTGAGAATATTGGCATGAGAGCAATGAAGGAAAACCACTGTCACCAAGGCTTGAGTAAAACACTGCAGAGCTTCAAGGCAACGGCAGGCTGCAGACCTGCAGCTGAAAGTGCCCTAGAACTACAAAGGTAAGCTAAGGCATCTAAGGCTCTGAGTAACATTTCTGAGTTTGAAAGATGGTATATTGTGCATTCCCCTCCATGACTTCACTTTTTACTCTCTGATAAGTGACTGCAGTCTCTTTTCATCACCTCCTCTGTCTGTTGTTTCCCCTTTTCCTTCTGTTCTAACATTTCTGACTGCTCTTTCAAGTGCACTGTCTCTCATGGCTAACACACACATGCCCTGCAGCCAAAACCCAAGTGCCCTGCTTTGCATTGACAAATACTTTCTTCCTTGTCTTTAGTGGACACTGTAATACAGAAGTATCTCCCCTCTAGCAGCAAAAAGCCTCCTTTTTGTCTTCCTAATTCTCTGAACAACCAAAGTAATTTTTCCTACTTATTAAATAAAGCACATCTGCCAGCTTTGGAGCCACCTGGCAGAGCAGTCCCTGTTTTCTCTTAATGGCCTGTTTAGTGGTAATGAAACATAGTGAGATATTGGACTCCACAATACCCTGTCATTACCTATCACTTTTTATCTTTGCAGTAGCCTTATAATTGTGATATTTAATAAAATGTCTGCATAACCAGAATACTCTGATAATTTCAGTGGTAATTTTTAATTTCCTAGAAGATTTCTTCTCCATTGGTCTATGGTAAGTTTCTTTATGATCAGAGACATTATAAAAATGCCTTCACAGTAATTTCTTCTTCAATAGGGCTTGAGTGTCCTGCATGAAATCCTTGTCTATAAACTTCAGAGACATGGATTTAATGGATGAACCACTTGGAGGATTAGGAATTGGCAGGAATTTGCTACATTCAAAGAGTTGTTGTCAATGATTCAATGTCCACGTGGAGACCAGTGATGAGTAGTGCTCCTCAGGTTGGTTAACATCTCTGTCAGTGCCATGGACAGTGGGAGTGCACCTTTGGCCAGTTTGCCAACAACATCAAACTGTGTGGTGCAGTCGACACACTGGAGGGAGGGGATGTCATCCAAAGGTTCCCTGACAGGCTTGAGCGGTGGGCTTGTGTGAATCTTTCTGCAGTTCAACAAGGTCAAGTGCAAGGTGATGCACCTTGGTCAGGGTAATCCCAAGCACAGATAAAGTCTGGGAGGAGAATGGATTGAGCAGAGCCATGAAGAGAAAGACTTGAAGGTGTTGGTGGATGAGAAGCTCAATGTGACTCAGTAATATAAGCTTGCAGCTCAGAAAGCCAAATGTGTCCTGAGATGCACCAACAGCATTGTGGCCAGCAGACCAAGGGAGAGGATTCTACCCTGCTGCTCTGCTTTGGGAGACCCCACTTGGAGTGCTGTGCCCAGCACAAAAAAGATGTGGGCCTATTGGAATGAGTGTAGAGGAGGCCACAAAGATGGTCAGAGGATGGAGCACCTCTTCTGCATGACTGCTCTCTCAGTAGACAAGCTGAGAGAGTTGGGACTGTTCATCCTAGAAGAGAGAAGGCTCCAGGGAGACCTTACAGCACCTTCCAGTGCCAAAAGGGGCTCCAAGAGCACTGGAGAGGGACTTTTTAGAAAGCAAAAAAGGGATGGGGCAAGGGGGAATGACTATAAACTGAAAGAGGACAGATTTACACTGGAGAGGGTATGCTTAGATAGAATATTAGGTAATATTCACTATGGGGGCAGTCCAGAGCTGAAGACCCAGGAAGGGGAATGTTCCATTGGCTTGTAGATTCTGGTGATGGGGGAAGGCAGTGATTCTCCAACATGTAAATCTGAAATACCTTAGAAATAGGGTGCTACAGAAAAACTCAAATAGCTGTCTCAAGAGTCTGGAAACAACAAATTTTTTTAATAGCAGTTATTATTTACTATTCATAGTAAGCAGCTTTTTAAGGACTGAAATACAGATTGTGGTCTGTTAGATATCCCTAATTAAAACAAATGTAGGAAAAGACAGTCCATAAGACACAGATTTTAAAAATAAAGTAAAAAGATCAACAACATATCAGGTGTGATGGAGAAAAAGAAATAACTCTGTAGTTAGTGCTTTAGCTTGTGAAAAATGTACAAATAAATGCCAGGAGGAAGCAATTGGATAACACAATAAAGAAGATGAAAGGTTCTGGGGAAAAAATCAAGCAATTGGAGCATGAAAATACAATACTGGTAATTAATACAAGTAGGCACAGGTGAAAAAAGCTTACAGGGGAAAAAATGCATAAGTCACTCAAGCTGTGCAGAGTCAGAGTGCAAATGAAAATTCAGTAGCTAACACAAGGAAAGGAAAAATCAAACCGCGGCTGGAGGAACTTGAGATGTGCATTGACAGCACAACTGCGAGTAGGCAGATCTCAAAGACGGATATATCTTCCTTTCTCTGTGAGGTCATGCAAGGACACTGCCTAAGAAAATGGAAAAAAACAAGATCTTTGAGAATAAATAGAAAGGAACACAAAACCACTGAGGACACAGCTTATTGATTATAAATTTCTAGAAATCTTAAAGCCCAATAAAAATCATAGACAAAAAATAAAATCTAAATCCTATGGAAGGTGTATTAAAGTTGGACTGTTCTGAAAACAGCCAGATGACATCTTAATAAGAAGCTCAGAATTTCCTTTTTTTTCCCTCTCTCTTTCTTTTTCCCCCTCCAGGCAGAAGACTCCTCATCAAAACAATAAATGAAGTAATTTTGCCCGTCCTGATTTTGTAAAGTTGGTTAAGTGAGAAGGCAGAATAGCATTATTCACAGGAGATATTATTTCTGCAATAATGCAGGAAAATCAGTTTTTCTCATGAATCTAACTCAACCACAGAAAATATCAAAGTTTACCTGTGATTTTGGCAGGCATTTCTGAGTAGTGACTGCCTGAAATTGTTCTGTATTTTCCTCTTTTGAAAAGGTCTCTTCTTCAGCGTTTAACTAAACAAGGAGAGGAATGAAATTTATTTTTGGAACTCCAAGTGGCTCCTATTTATAGTATTTTTTTTAAATCCTTACTACATCTTAAATATCTGCTATCTGCCTTAACATCTTTCTGTCTCTTTCTGCCTATCAAGATGCACTTTATTTTCAATAAGAAAAGCTCAAGAATCAGTTGATTTTAAAGAAAATGCTTGATATATATTGAACCTTATTAATGTAGGCTGTCCACATCTAAATACTCCCACATCAAGTGAATCAATGTGGCTACAGGAAAATGTATTAAAGCATTTATTCATTCTGTGCAGTGAGTCACATGAGGAAATGGAATTTTAATGACAAACTACTTTAAACAGTAAATTGAGGGAATCCAATCTGTCGTTTAAGTAACCTTCATGTTGAAGAAATACTGCATAAATGCACAGGAAAGCTGCTGCATTATTTCCATCTGAAACACAGATTTGCTGACACACGGTTGACTTAATATAAAACTTGGCAGAAAAGCAGCAAGCCATTTAAGAATCATTTAAGTCCCTTCAAGACATTTCTGTAGATGAAAATAAATAGAATAGTTAGTAATATTGTGTGTATTTCATTTGTCTCCTCTTCTTGACACTGTGAAAGTGTTAATCAGACAGACATTGAAAATAAAACAGTGCTTTGACAGAATATTGAAAGTGCAACATTGCAGCCATTTTTATTTTTTGGGAAAATGCAAAATAGTCCTCTACTTGCCACCTGTGCAGCACCTACTGTGGCACTCTGGTGTGTGCAACAGTTTAACTTCTAATTACATGGGGCATGCTTAGTTTGGATGAGAGCACAGCATAATGAAGTGAGGTGGCATCACAGGCAATTTAAGTTCTATGAGTTAATTAAAGCCTTGTGCATGTCAGGCAAGGAACATGACAGCAAAATTTGTGAGAATTGTTGTTGTATCTCTGCTGCAAGCTGGGATACAACAGAAAAAGGGTTTGCAGATAGGAAAATACAGTAGACACATCATATCCTTGTATACTTTAACAAGAACATTTAGAAAGTGAATCTGGGTGCATTGGACCTGAAAGGGATGCTGTGAGATTTGGTTTATGTCATGATATTGCCATAATATAAACCAACTATGAGGGAATTTGTTTGAAAGAATTATTTAAGATCGGAAAATCTAACAGGTTTGGATGCAGCCCATGGAGAGCACAGTATAGATCAGATTTTGTAGCAGACTAGAAAGCTGGTTCTAGCTCAGCTTTATCATTTTCAAATATATAATTTTCATTTCTGGCCAACAAATTTTCTTTTTGTAAACTCTAGAATTTTTATTTTATAGTTTCTTAAGATACATCATTCCTCTGTATTAAAGTGTACATTTTATTAATAATCACATGTTAAATTAGTGACATAGCTCTGAATAATCACCATTTGTTGAAAAATGTTTTCATTACAAACCTCGTCATTGAATTTCCTGTGTAACTGGAAGTGTAATGAAAAGTTTTACAGTAGTCTTGCCCTGCTATTAATTCAGCCTCTTGCAGTTTTCAAATCCCGTAAAGTTAGGGAAGACTTTTTCAAGAGCTTTAGAGCAATCTCTATAATGTTCTATTTATATTCTTACATGACCTTTATCACTGTGGCATCTGACATCTACCAGGCCCCTACTACATGATACAGCTACCTTACTTCTGTTGCAATGCCCTTACATAACTTTTTTCTGCTTGGAAGAAATGAAAGAATGTTATTTTCGAGTTATTTAAAACTGCCTGAGTTTTGTGTTTATTTTTAACCAGAGAGGTGCTTCTTTCACAGGGAAAATGATGCTTTGAAGAAATTCTTCATTCCATCAAGCACTTATTGTATAACTGCAGACCATTGCAAAACTCAGAGCCTAAATAAATGTCTACTTTACAGACTGGATCTGCATTTTGTTGTGTTCTGAAACCAATCTACCAGCAAAGACTGAACCATTGGTAGCTATTGAGAAACATTAGCAGCACATTGACAGAAGACATGTAAATCTTGGGGAAAATAAATTACTTTTTATGGAAAAAGAAACCACACTAGGTGAAAAGTGGATTCTAATACTACTGAAGCAGTATGAATTTATACAAATATATATATATATATATATATATATGCAGAGAAGAGAAAAAAACTTAATATTACTATATGCACACACACACAAACAATAAAGAACAAGTAAACAAGGTCTACTTCCCAGAGAGATATGCAGCTCTCCCCGAAGAGACAGCAGGTCACCACCGGAAAAGGACTGACTCAAAACTTCCACCTATCCCTTCTATCTAAGCTGACATAAAATAGGATGGAATACTTCACGTAAATACAGCAAACCATGTGATCTGTCTCCCAGGAAAGCCTAAAATCAAACCACCACAGGTCAGAAGTATGAACTGGGAGTAACAGTCACAATGACATCACTTCTATAAGAATATTAAGGGGGAAGTCTTAATAAATACAATAATTAAGAAGAGAGGGAAATATAATGTTTGCTTTATATACTAGCAACAATACTGTGAGAAAATCTGCATGAGGTACACTAACAAATTTCCAGCGATAGTTTTTTGTTTAAAAATTATTCATAAACTTCAAAGTACTACTTCAGATTTGTGTACATCACGTATTTGTTTTACTCAGAAACTGTATGGTTTTCTATCTCAGAAATTTGACTAAGAATACTTCTATTTATGAAGATTTTATACACAACATCCCAAGGTTTAACACTGTGTGACATTTTCCAGATAGAGCTCCCTCTTGTTAATGCTTCTGTGGGATCTAGAATGCAGTAGTTCTGTCTCAGTGGCTCTCTGCCAGACAAAAACTGCAAAAATTAATGGGAACATGAGCTCCCATTTATATTTCTAAATGAGTGCAAACATAGCAGACTTACAGAAAATAATCACCAATAAGGAAATTTTCCATAAATAACTTTTTTTGTTCATTCATTTTGCCTTCAGTCAACCAGTCCCACAAACCAATTCACTGTCTGCAACAGACACAGTCATCAAGAAGCTAAGTAACAGAATTTGTAAGTATAAATGAGCTAATCTGGAACAAGTAAAGAAAGGCAGCAGTAAGTTCTAAGAACTCAGTGCTTCCTTGCCAAGTTGAAAAAATGTTGTAAAAACTCCCTGCCACTGCTTAATCAGGTATTAGTGTCCAAATATTGAAAAACAAAGGTTGGAAGACATTTTAAACTCTGTCCCTATTCCATATAGGCATTGTGTCAGTGCCATGTATAATCATTACCATAAAATCTAAAAGCAAATCACAGATATGGTTCAATACCCCTTCCCAAAAGCCAAGGTTACCCTCTCTTCTGTACCAGGTGTTTAAGTCAGGTCCACATAGGGGAACATCATCCACGAGCAAAGGCATCAGGGGGCTCACCCAATTGTTAAAGTTAATCTGCTCAGAGCAGGAGTTCCTCTCCCAGGTCTCTTTTGCCCATTTAGTCAGGAAGGAGTTTTAAAATCTGAAATGATGGCCCCCTAAGTATTACTAAAGTTACAAGTGGTATGTTACATTTCTCCCTTGTTCCACCCACTGTCCAAAGAAAAAGTGATGGTGTTTTCTCACGGGTACATTTCACTGTTTGTTGCCAAGAACTCTGTCTCATGCACACCCACAGTTACATTTCATCACACCTTCAGCATAAAGTTTTCTTCATACAGAAGAAGTCAAGCACCATGTAGATTCTTAGTTTTCTTTCTCACAGAGCCACCACAAACTATGAGCTTTTATGTAAAACAAAAATACTATCCTTCACTTGCAAAGAGTCACAGCTCTTGCTGGTCACTGCTCTGAGCTTGCCATTTCCAGAGTCTCAGATCTCCTTGATACAACTGACCTTGAGAAAGCACCTTCACTGAAACTGTATTTATGCTTTTATAATCCAGAGAAAAGTTATCAATAACATGATGCTCCACAGTCCACAAGGCCAGGAAGTGGATAAAGGCACTGTAACACTTCTCCCTCCTATCCTCTCAAAGCAGAGCAGTAAAGGCAGCTACAGCATGGAGAAAAGAAGCTGAAAGAATAAAAGGCAGTACCAGGTATTTGCAACCATAACCTGCATTGTTGGTCCCAGGAAGCCTTTCAGACAGATTTATTCCAGGACCCTGGTGAAAACGGCCCCAAGGGTACTTCTGCCAGAGCCTCCTATCTGCTTTTCTTCCCAGGGTCTGTCAGACACAGAAACAGCCTATTTCTTTTCCTATTATTTAATTGCAATTTGTAGCTGTAGTTCTAAGCTACAGGTAGATGTACGTAAAGCATATATTATTTCACAGCAAGTACTATAATCACTCCTCCCTCCCCTTCCCTGATGAATTCTGGCTCTGTTGAAAACAAATTATCTTTGAACTCCTCTGGAGACTGGAGGGAACGCCTGCACTTGGTACAAAAGCTGCTTTCTCACCATAGCAAAGACAAATAGATAACTGCAGCTTGATTCCCCTCCCCCAGACACCCGCTTAGACAAAAACAATCCGTACTTTTCTTCAGCATAAAAAGCAAGACTATAAATAACGTATCAAAAGGGATGTTTCTTCACTTAATGTTGAGAAATTATTTATAGTTATATGTCATATCTATAATTTCGTTATCTTTCTCCCATCTTCATTTTTATTCATCTTAAAGGACCTCTGAGCTCACTGTAGAAGCTGTTCTTCTTTTTAAAAAGAGTGAAAAAAGGTCATAAAATGACAAGTCCAGTTTTATAAGGAATCCAATCTGTTCTAATCCGGAAGGGGGTGATGAAGAAATTTGGACCATTTCTGTTCTTTTTAGGTTCTATTTAAAGAAAAAAAAATAAATTCAAAGCACCTGAGTGTGAAGGCTTAATAGAGCACAAAGCTGGAGTTTATGCAACCTTTGTAGTGTTTTTGTATGAGAAACTGCCAAGAGGAAAAGCCTTCTTGGCACAGAGGTACTGCAACCAAATTTGTTCAGCTCAAGATAGGTAGATTCATCTTAGTTCTTATGCTGCGAGAAAAGAATTTTGCCAGATGCCCTACAAGCACATAGGACGAAGTCCCACCACAAACAATTCTATTTCCTATTTTGTAACTAAAGGCCCCAAAGATGTGTGGGTTTTAATATTTTTCATATGTTTCATTTTCTTTTACTTTATCACTTCTTACATATGGGATAAGGCACAGGAACAAGACCTCACTTGTCTTCCAAGGGAATGATTCTGTTGTGAGGGGGAAAAAAAGATCTAATGATAAAACTTTTGGCTCTTGCTCACATTTTAATGCTTCACTGGGCTCCACAGTTTGCATGCTGTCGACTGTGAATTCTTCTTACCCTATTTGTTAGAAGTCTCCTGGAGTTCAAGGAATGACTGAGAGTTTTTAACTTCGTGGGATGGCAAGGGCTGATAGGAATAGAGCTCTTGATTGTTCCAGAACCAGACACCAAGCCATTCTTCTCAAGCTTCCCTTCTGCATAGCTTTTATCAATGTGTTCCTAAATTCATTTCAAAACACTGTTAGTGTTTGGTATTCAGCACTCAGACTGCAGGTCTGCTAGCATGAAAACCACTTTCCTGTGTCTGTCCCCAGGGCTGAGATGCCCTGTCCTCAGGGGAATACAAGCAGTCCTGCTGGAACAATTTTTATGCCAGTTTTTTCCACACAAGTTGTCAGAAACACAGTTTGACAGGTCTTGCAAGGAATTATGAACTAAAGTGTGCTGAAGATGATTCACAATATTCTTCTCGAGCCCTCCTGTGCATGAGGGAAAATATGTTGCCGTTTTCACAGCAAATTCTGCAAATTGCACTTACCCCAACATCTCCCACTGGGGCTCTGGCACGATTCTTCTCCCACGCTGTCTTCCACCAAGACAGCAACTACAGGCAGAGCTTTTCTGTGTTCCATGTGCTATACAACATTCACTTCTCAGACCACCTCTTAGTTTTGTGTATGACACAACCTCGCTTTCATCACCAGCCTTATTTTGTTTCTTTATATCTGTAACAGAATTCAACATATTTCTGATGCCATTGTTCTTTCTTCCTGAGTAATAAAGATTGCCTTTTGGGTTTGGGTAGCTCTATGCCATCCAATATTTTTATAGTAAGTGGAAGTTTCAATTTTCTGAGGAGATAAAACATAAAATTCCTTTTCATCTACAGGATCCTTCACAGCTCCAAAAATATACTTTGGTTCAGAAATATTAAAAATAATTTATAGTGTTAGAAATTAATGACAGAACATTTTCAGGTAGTCTACTTTCAGTGTTCAACCCCCTTCCCCCAACTTTGTATGTACACTCCTCTCCCTTTTTAATGATAATTTTGCAGTTTGTTAAACATTTATGTGCATCTCAAGTTTGTTACACACATTTGTATTATATAGTGTAGGAATTTCTTCACAGAAGAAAAGAAAATAATATCCTATCAAATGTTATAATATCATTATGGAGTTGTACAACCAAGTTATAGAGGAGTTTAAATCCTGCAACTATTAAAATTTCACAAGCTTTTGATTGATCAATGCACCCCTAATGTATCACTACAGTATTTTTTCTGTTTGTTGCCTGCATCTTTTAATGCAGTTTGTTCATATTTTTTTCAACTATTAAAAAAACAAAAACCTCTATTCCAATATCTTTCTTAAATATAGATGTCATACAATAGAAAACCTGTGGATCACCACCGATGACAAATCCTTAGTTGAAACACACTGTCCCAGTTCAAGGGCATAAAAAGACTAAGCGTCCCAGTTTGCGTGGCTTTGCAGTGCAATCTGATACTCTCTTTTCTGAGTACAGAAGTGCTTCATGACCTCTCATACTTCCTGAATTTTGTGAAAAGCTTGAAGAAATTGTCTCTGCAATGCATGGTAAGTTTAGTTATTTTGTCTCCAACAATTACAGTTATATCAGTCTGAAATTTGCTTAGTTGAATTTCATAAGCAAGATAGATTGATTTTAAAAAGTCTATTCAATGTGGTGTTGAAAATTAGTAAAACTGAATCTACAAAAATGATCTGTAGGTAATGCACCTAAATCATACCTGAAAAACCACAATCATGCATCATCTACTTAACCTGGCACTCCAGCTGTAAGCAGGAGTCATCTAATGCTGAGTGTTCAACATCTGCTGCAGGACTGAGGAGAACATGATGTTCTGATAGTTTTTGTTGTTTAGTCTCATCCCTCATTTGTTGTTTCTTAAATTACAAGTTCAAGTTCATAAAATCTTATTGACAGACCTCTTTGTTGGAGATACAAAGCTGTCTTCACTACCATAAGTGAGGAAAAGGATATTTGCAAACCTCTGCAAAAAACAACTCAAATGAATCTATTTTCTGTTGAACTAAGAGCAAGTCTAGTAATCCACAACCCAAAATCTCCTCATGTTTCTCTTTCAATGTTTGCTTTGAGACAAGATTGTTTCCTCAAACATGTGTGTTTAATTGGGACATATTAAATTCCTGTGTAGGGTATGCATAGTCACATCTCTTCTAAAGAAAATTCATTGCACAGCTTTATAGACATAACAGTCTGGAATTTTAGGGCACATCATGGATTTTTCAGGATGAGATTTTTAGGGACAGGGATAATAAGATTAAAAATATTTTTATCCTTTTCTACAAAACATGAAGAACTTAAAGATTTTTAAATATTGCCTTGATGCTGTTCAGTTGAAAGCCTAAAAACCTTGTTTCTGCAGGATGGAGAAGAAAAACATTTCAGTACTAGTGGTGTTCACTTTCTTTCATTGGTTTTGGGGGTTTATTAGGAATGGAGGCAGAAGAAGTGTTCTTCCTCTGAAATCTGTGGATAAATATGTAAAAAAAAAAGTGGATATTTAAGATGGTAGGATATTTTTCTGATCATTGTAGGCTGCAGCCACAAGAAAGTCTTGTGATCTTTCTTTCAGAGGTCTTCAGGATTCTAGGAAGGGACAATGTTGTGTACACATAACAGTGCAGCTCTGGAGCTCAGCAAAAGGTATTTAATATCACTGGAAAAGGAAACGTTTTTTGGTAAAATATTCTTAAAATAATAAGTCTCTTAGAATATGTCTTTCTCTACCTGTTTATAAGCTGAGATCTCATTTTTAGGAGAGACTTTATGGGGCTTTTACTCTGTTCTCCACTCCGTTTGCTGACAGTAAGAGAAGAGTTGTCCAGTGCACAGACCAAAACCTTCACATTTACTGAATTTATTAATTTGCTTTTCCACATGGAATAATTTCATCATAAGATTTATTCTCTCTTTAGTTACTGCTTCATAAAGTCCAGTATATCACTCATCTTCACATCAGAAAAAGTCAAATATACTCAGTTAGGAAACCAGAAGGTTCCTAAACCAGGTTTACAGTTTACAGTTTATAGTGTCATAACTGGGCATCATTCCCAGTTTATAAGCTAGAAATATGGGCTACAGACTGTAGGTGCTGTAAATACTGATTTACATTTGGGAACACACTAAATATCCATTGAAATATGCATCAAATAAATGTTTTCCTCATGTTTTTTCAGCTGTTCTCTGGATTCCAAAACCAGCAGTTTGTGCCTGAGGGTTGGCCATCCAAAATCCTGTGTGCATACCTTGACTAAAAATTTATATTTCTTTCCTTAATGACTTAAAATGTAACATTTTTAGATGCTTTGTGAGTATAAATGTCCAAAGTAAGAGCAAAGCTCTTTCCTGCTGTACCACCTCAACTCAGTATCAACAGTTCTCATGGCTTAATCACAGTTTTCCATACAATTTCCAGGACTTGAGAATACTTCTTTCAACATTTACTTAACTAGAAAATAGAAAAAAATTAATAAGTTGAAGTCCTTATATTTTAAGCATTAAAAGTTTGTTGTTGTTGTTTGTGTTTTTTTTTAAAAAGCCCGTATGTTTATATATAAATATGCATTATATATATAAATCCCACATATTGTCAATTTTTAATTTTGAAAGGTAGTTTGAGTTCTTAATACTGATAGTTCTTTGTGAGAAAGGTAATGAGTATCTATCTACAGGGCTGAGTGTGCTCTGGAAAAGCTGTAGTCAAATAAGACAATAAATAAGACCCTGCCCTCAAAGAATCTGGAACAAAAAGCTGAAGAAGAAGAGAAATTAAAATAGGAATATGGTTTGGAATAGAACAGATGCATAGTTCTTAGCTGGTAAAAAATTACACATTTTCTAGTTATCCTCAGAGTAGTCCAGAAATCACTTTTATCTCAGGTGCTCGAAGGGATGTGATAAAGCGGATTACAAGGCAGGGACAACCTCAACTTGTACCCTTCCTATAGCCCTTCAAAATCTATTTCTCAGGGTGACAAAAGATGTGAAGTTTGGGGCCATAAAGCAATACCACCTATTTGTTATGCGATTTCTGAATGTGGTAGCCTGTGTGAGAAGTCTTTTTCCTGCTCTCCTTGATTAAAGTTAATTCATGCAGCCTGGATGTCTCAACAGAGTTATCAAACAGTCAATTTGTATGGACCTGCTAAAAGCTAACATAAAATTGTCAGGATCAAACTATGTCAAAACAACTTAATTTCTTTTTGTGACAGGGTAAGAGGCCTCATGAATAGGAGAAGAGCAGAGGATGTCACATATCATGGTTTTAATAAAGCTTTTGACACTGTCTGACATGACATTTGCATAAGAGAACAAAAGCACTGGAGTGTGGGTGTGACAGCTCTAAGGTCAGCATGCAGCTGGCTTGAAAATGCTGCTTCACAAGGGGATATCTTTTGTTTATTGACAAAATAGAGGAAGGTAGCAGGAGGACTATGACATGGGTCTTCCCTAGATCCAGTACTACACAGTATTTTACTTAATAAGCTACATGATATTGAAGTTTTGAGTTTGGAGGGATCAAAATTGTCTTACTAGGCAGAAAAAAAGTTAAATAAAAATATGATGTAATTCAAGGCATTTGAATGAAATAACAGAAGGATGATTAATAACATGAATGTATACTAGGGAAAAACTAATCAGGCATAGGAGTATTCAGGAAAAAAGAAGCCAAATGGAGAAGAGATCCTGAAAATGTTACAGTCAAAGAAAGAGGAAAGGAGATGAAAGACTGCCCAACGAGGTTGTGGATTGTCCTTCTCTGCAGATATTCAAAACTTGCTCTAGGTGAATCTGCTTTAGAAGGAGAACTGGACTAGATGATGTCCAAAGGTCCCTTCCAACCCCGACTATTCCCTCACTCTGAGATCCAAATATTTTGTTTTTTGTTTTGAAACAATGTCAATTGTTTCTAGAAAGGAGGGAAATTCTGAAATATTCTCGATATCTTTTGGGATAGAATGGAAGAGCCTTTGTCTTTCAGTGAGTCAAACATGTTAGGGTGTAACACACTAGGTCAGAGGAAAGAAGCAGCACTGTCTGAGCTCCTTCCAGTCCCTTTTCCTTTGATTTCTCTGAGATACAGACATACTTGTTGGTATCCCTGTAAGAAATTTACCATTCTATGAACAATTTTACGACTGCCACTACAAGCTGCTTAGAATACCCCATTTTCACACTTTAACTTCCTGCACTTAGTAAGAACCACAACATCAGCTACCTTGCTGGAAGAGATGCAATGAAAAATGACAAATGTGCATATTGAGATTGATACAGATTTTTGTGGAGACAGATCATTATAGCTTAAACACCTTAGACTGTGATGCTGCTGGACAGTATAAAAGAAGTAACACTGATAGTTTGATTTGTATTGTATACTTACCTATGTATAAAAGTGAATCTTAAACATTTCCTCATGAAAATCAGGATTAGTCCACAGAAATCCCACATACATGTCCTAAAAGTATAAGACAACTGAGTAGTCAATGCCAAATAGGCCTCTTTTTCTGTTATTACTATTTCACCTTAACAAACCCAAGTCAAGGTTTAAAATCCATCCTAGCCTAGAGACAGCATGGTTTTAAAGGACCAGTATTTTTCAAGAAAAAAAGCTTCTCATTTAAACATAAATGTCAAAAAATTTAGTGAATATTCCACTTAATGGCAATTTTATAGCAGATCAGTTTACAAACACAAAAAGCTGAATCTTTGAGTTTGGACTGTCTTTGTAAGATTTTTCAACTTCAAAGAGTTCACTTTAAAAACATTTTAGGAATAAAACAAAGCATTACTTATCAGCTGCGTAGTCCAACTGGACATTTTGAAGCACATTATCTTGACTACATTCTGCTTCAAAGTAGCTTTTTCGCTTTCAAACTCGAGGTAAACATCTTCTACATTTTAAGGCATATTTTATTCAAGAAAAAATAATGAGTGAGATAAGAATCACTCTAAGAATATATGAATCTTTCTGCAAAATAATAAAAGCCAATGTCCTTCCTCACTAACATTTAAATTCTAAACATACTCATGTGGCTCACATGGCTCTAATATGAGAGTGTCATTAAAATATTTATCCCCATAGGTTACAGCATCCTTTAGAGGAATGTAACTAGTCTCATTTCTCAGGTGAACAGCCAGGTATCTACGTGCATGCATTTGTCATTGAAACACCAAACTCTTAATTACACAGTTCTCATATGGAATCCCCAACCATAGGGGTAGGTTGTTTTAGGTAGGTTGTTTTCCTGCACAAGGGTGGGAAGACTTACTTGTGCTGTCAGTGTAGCATAACAAGCCAGACTATAGGAGAGACAAGGTTTGATATAAATTTGTATCAAACACATTGGTATTTTTGTTAAAAAAACCACATATACCTCACAGTGAGAAACCATGGGCATCTTAGTGTGCAACTCACAAAACATATGGTTTTCTAGTATGAGGAAAAGGAGGTTACCTAATGTCATCCATTCAAAACTTAGGTTTCTGGGCTAACCTAATCTTTTTTTTCAGTTGGGAGGTGAAACTAGAACTGTCAGAGATTAATTTTCCCCCTCTGCAGCTGAGTCACAGAATACTCTCTTTTCTGTTCCCTTCAGTTTTCATGATAAGCACATTACTTACACACCAGCTGGGTCTGTGAAAACAGTTTAAATCTCTTTTCTTCATGTCCTACATGACTCTTCCTACCTTCAGACCAAGAAATCTAAATGGTGACAAAGAGTAGCTTCCTCAGTTTGCTATTGAAGTTGTTCAGATCCCTGTAAATACTAAACTCATGTCTATGGAGACTAAAATCAAGATCCTCAGCTGAGGGCTGTAACCATCAGATTGCAGTTCTCTACTCACTAACTGGCTCCAAGATTATTTTAATACTCATCAGAGTGCATCAGTTTTGAGAGCAGAGGAAAGGTGGATGCCTTTGGAACCTACTGATACAATTTACAAGCACCCAGGAAATCCAGGTGGCTCCGTAGTTAGATAGCAGGAGAATTTTGTAGATCAATATTTTGGATTTAGGCAACAAACATTTGCATCAAAAACAGTGTTATGAACATAGCCTGAAATGTCTTGTTCAAGGTCACAATATGCTGAATTCGTTGTGGAAAAAGGAAGTGGTCCTGGGTA
Organism: Formicarius rufipectus; assembly: GCA_013399695.1. NCBI lineage: Eukaryota > Metazoa > Chordata > Aves > Passeriformes > Formicariidae > Formicarius > Formicarius rufipectus. The sequence goes on from VXAU01002828.1 coordinate 406,833, forward strand.
GTCTTAGTCCCAAGAAAGCATCTCCATCGTTGTGCTTTCATTGTTTCTTGAGTGCCACGTTCTCTTGTGGCACGTTATCTTCTCCTCCCTGCACAAATGCATACAATTTTGAAGCATTCATAAGACAAAACAAACAACAACAACAACAACAACAAAGAGAGATAAAAAAGGAACTATAGGCAGAGGCCTTTCACTAGAAATCCTGATGCTGTTACACTTTAGAAGGAAAGGAATCATTAGTCTCACCTAACCAACCCAGGTTTTCCTCTCTATTCAACCAATTCTTTTTCTCCTTTACTCTGGAATTAAAATCACTTTTATCATTGTCAACTTACAAAGCATATTAGAAAGCTTTTCGAATCATCTGTAACAAGAATTACATCAAAAATTGTAACTGTTGCAAGTAAATTCAGTACACAAAAGCTCACTTAAGACTGTGAAAAGCAAGCATAAAGCCAAGAAAGCTATTCCAAATCTAACAGAAAACCTTCAGATATTTCTAAATACAAGTTGAATCTCAGTGGCCTCAAACTCTGTGTTGACTGTGTGAAGAAGCAGTTCCTTTCTTATCATAAGAATAAGCAATTAGAAAGTTTGTCTTTTTTCTGTGTTTTATTTATACAATTCAGTGTAAATGGCTTTTCTCATATTGCTGTTGAAAACATTTCTTTGGCCATACCTCTGTACTGTTGCAGAAATTTACACATGATTTCAAGAGAGTAGTTTGGGGGTTTTCTAATCTTTTGTGTACACTGAAGTTGTATATGTGTTGATAGGGGAGCAAAATTCAGAGCACATCATTCCAGGATATGAACTTTTTCAGAAAAGAGAATGTCTGTCTACAGATGTATAGGAAGAGACAAAGTTATTTCTATGCTCTCCCAGGAAACAAGAAAGCTTGGATGATGGAAGAAAGATATAAACAATAAACAGTCTGACAGCTCAAATGAGAGTTGATTTCATGCTGGTACGTGATAGGCACAGGTTTTAACATAAGCTTAGTGGCCCCTTCTGCATCCTACTAGATGAGGAGTCTAGTCAAAGTAGAGATCCCAGACTGATCCCAGTCAAACTAGAGAAATACTGTATAATCATTACTTGATGTCCTTAAATTTAAGGCAAATATGTTTTAGAGTGTTATGGTCTGAAAAAATAAACACTGGCTGTAGACTCCAGAGACCACACTTGGCTAAACTCCCACTGCAGTTTGTATTTTGGGCAGCTTGTCTTACAGTTTCATAAACCTCTGTTACATAAAGTAATTTAATTGTTTTTACATTTGGGCTGCTTGAATGGCTGGTATTCAGCATACTAGCACCGAAGAGAATTTTATTTAGTCCCTACCAAAAAACCAACATACCTGTCAGCACAATGTGTAGGTTATATTTACTGATCAGAGTTTTGATTAGCAAAGCACAGCATGCTTTTCAAGAAATATAACTGCATCATGCAAAGATAAAAAATTAGGTAACTTCCATCTTGTGTTCAGCTTACTCCCATGGGAAGGGAGAGTTCATCTCTCTGCAGGTCTGTTCTCCAAAAGGGATAGAAAGCTTTTAAAGCAATCATGTAATTATAAAGTGATCACCTTTAAGAAACTGATTATAAAAAGATATATAGATTGAGCTGTGCAGATATGAAGCTCCATGGTATGCAAACAGAATGGCATTTGGGTAAATGGCACTTCCATTTCAAGCACAATATGTTGAACTTCCATTTAAGAAGCTTCAGTTTATTTTCTGAGCTACTGGAAAAAGACTATTCAACCTGCAGGGCAACATAAGAAGGATGAGAATGTCCATCTGACTGACTGACCTCACTCTGTTGCCTTGTACTGACAGGAGGGTTCTGATTCAAGTGCACTTGATTCACCCAGTGGTGTGTATCTGTAGTGAAGGTCTGAGCACAACAGAGTGTAAATAGACACTTTCTCTGCTCATTTATGTATTTCCTATATGAATAGGGGAATAAAGGGAAAGAAGCAGGTTTCATAACAGGTCACTTGCTTTTGGAAAGAAATATAAGTGAGTTCCTAAGGAACAAGTTCTGTACAAGGTATTAAATGTTCAGTCTGAGAGCTAAATACACAGACAGTTTCCAAATAAGAGAGACAGTAGCAGCTCACATCTAATCAGGCATTTTGAGAACATGGATTGGATGGTGGGGTCTGCAGGTGCCTTTGTGATGCCACCATGCAATGTTATGCTGAGGTAAACAGAAGCAGAAAGGCTGAGGGATAAAGGAAAACTCACTGCTTGTTGAGATAGGCACCAGGAACCCTCATGGCTTAGCTGCTCCAGGCAGTTTGTGTGGAAACTGCATTTCAGAAACGTAGCCCTTTTGGTGCTTCTGTTAGTTTCAGAAAGGTGTTCTTTCCTGGACCCCAACATTGCTTTGTGTGACCCAAACACAGTAGCAGGTTTCAGAGGGAGATCTCCGTCGTAGCATATGGCAGTAGGATGGTTGTCTCTATGGAGAAGCTGTCAGTCCAAAGCACGCTTTCTGCATGTTGCTGCTGAGGAAAAGAGGCAGAAAATCAGACAAAGCTAAGGTCCATGCTACAGGAACACTTGTTTTATGTTACATTATGCCTCTGTCCACTGGATCTCAACTGTTGCAAACATAAGGCAGAGATAATTCTCATTTAACCTACTTTTTTATGGTTTTTTTCACTCCCTTGGTAGTGTGTGTGCTGCCTCTGAGTACTACATAAAACAAAATAAACCTCTCAGTTTTAAAGTATTGGCAGTACATTTGTTCAGAGTTCTCATGTGATATCTAATGATCCACCTAATTTCCAGTGCTCTTCTTTGAAATGGAAAATATTGCTGATTTTTTAACTATTAAAGCCTTCTGATTCTTTTAAGAAAATAATCTTTTAGCAGCAGTTACAAATTATTGCCTTTTAAATACATATCTCTGTATTCAGTCTAGCCATATTAACTGACAGCATAGTGATATTCCTCCAACAATGCACACTGCTGACTTCCTCAGCTGAAATACGATGCGCCTAACAGACTCTTATTTAAGTTTTGATAACTAAAAGAGAAAATAAAGAACAAATAGGCTGCTTCTCTGTGTCTCTTGTTTCCTCTAATATTTTGCTAGGAGGCAAACAAAACCGAGGTTTACATACCCAGACCTCTGCCCTATTGTGTCTCTTTAAATTAGATTTGCTGCAATGCAGTATTTTGTTTACTCTCCTAGAAATGAAGGACAGTGTTAAGTTGCTACAGACCCAGAGACTGCAGCACACAATCCAAATGTTTGTGATAGCTCATGTTTTTTTAAGGTTCCCTGTACTTCGAAAAGAAGATTTAGAAAGGTTTTGTGAAAAAAGATAGCACAGATGGAGAAGTAAAATAGAGTTTAAGCTTCACAAGGGATAATAGAGAAATTAGTCATTCTAATTCCTTTGTAAAGGAAAGGGACAGTAAAGGTAGGTGGCAATACCAATGCTAATATGGGGATTACATAAAGAGTAAAAGTTACATATTAGTTATTTAAGTTGCTACTTTGGGGATTTTATAGTAATAACAGCTGCCAAGAGGGTTTTAGTGGTGCTTTTTCACTGCTCAGAATTACTTCATCTTTTTTTATGTTTGATATATGGATACTGTATGGAAAAGAAATTAATGCTTTAGTTACTGATGAGGTACACATTATCACATGCACACGGTGTTTATAATGTACACATATGCATAGGTAAATATTAAGAAACAGAAGATTTTCGTGTTATACCAGGTCCAACAAAGACACATAAGAAGACAATTGCTTATAATGGTTTGTTGCTATTTGTGTACTTTGTTATTGCACCCAGCCATACAGTGGAGATATGATCAGCTGATATCCTGAAGTCTCTGGCAGACCTACTTTTCAATGAACAAATTACTCATTTTATTCATAGAAGACACATTTTGCTAAACATTTACAGGCAAATGTGCATACATGTCTCAAAGAGTTAACAACAAAAATAGTCTATAAAGGGTCAATAGCCAAACACAGAGAAAAGGAAGATGACAAGGGAGAGCCCAAAGTGAGAGGAAGTGGAAAACCCGTGTTCAAACCCCAAAGCAGAGCAGTAACAGAAGCTCTCTGCTTCCCCCTGTAGGAGGAAAAAACAGTTTGAATAGGTCTGATTTGCATCTATTACTTTTATTATTATTCATACATCAGTTCACTCCATGAGACTCTGTTCTCTGCTGTGCTCTACTTCACAAATTAGAAGACACGAAGTATGTAAATATATTTGCAAAAACAAATGATGAAGGAACTGTGAGAGGTAATAGCTAAAGAAAAGAGGTCACCCTTAATTACAGCTGTCTCCAGTTGGGTAGAGAGCCTAAAACCAAGCTTTGCACAGGCTTGGTGCCTGTTTCTTTAATTTATTACACGGATATCAGGTGTAAGGGCTCGGCTTCTGGCTTTTAATGGGATCCTATAAATTCAGTTTTGAGTGAAATTTCTTCCTGATTCCCTTTTTTTCTTCTTTTCTGATATTCTTTTTTCCTGTGGTTACACACAAACTATTTTTCCTGTACTGTTTGTAAGCTCTTTATGATATGTTCTCTTTGGGGTTTTTTCCACCTTCATCTTTTTTTGTTCACTTGCAGTGGAGATATAAATGAAGACTACTCAGAACATTTTTAGTAGCAGACATATGCAAGAAAATCACTTTCAGAAAAAAAAATAAATTACAGACACTAGCCAGAGATAGCACTTCATCTCATTTACTTCATCCATGTGAAAAAGTAGACAGAAAAATAAGACTAAAATAAGGAATGATTTGTGTCAAATCCTCACCTATTGCACGTAAATGTAAGTCTGAGAATAGTTATACACTGACGAGACACTCCGATTCCTTTAACCTGTCTCTGTCACCCACAGTGCAAATCAAAGCACCTAGGATGAGGAAAATTTTCTAATCTGACCAAAAAGTCAGTAAGTGCCACCAGAGAATGATTCAGAGTCCTGGTAGGTGCATGACTAATGTAATGTGTACATGACTATTCCTTGAAATGCAAAAAATAAGTACTTTTATATGAGAGTGTGAGTTTATTACGATACTTTCAAAAATTTAAGGTCACCATCTGCTTTCGAAGGGATTCATCTTATCAAAGGCTTTTATACCTGAGCTAGTTGGCCTTAGCTCCCCTAAATGGAGAGGAAACACTCTGCAAACAAATATTTCATCCCACCTTGAAGAAGTCCGAAACAGAGAATTGCAATGAAATACGCCATAAATAGGTGCACTTGTTACTACTGACCATATAGACAGCCTAGGTATCAACAAAGATGTAGGTAGTTACACTACATGAGTCTGAAGTTAGACAAGAGCAATACGGTATTTCAATTCATAAAAAAACAGATCCTTGAAGTACTCCTCATCTTTAATAATCTCTTACTGTTTAATCATCATTACTTAGCAAGAGTAGGGTTCCAGGCACCATTGCAGGACTGCCTGTATTTTTTATCTACCTCCTGTTTTCACTTGTCTCTTGAGGAGCAGATGCAATAGAGTACTGATATTCCCTTACATATTATCCAGTGTATGAAGTCATGGAATTATGTCTGGAATATGATAAAATGGTAATAAATTAACTTTATATTCTGTGAAATACATTAATTTTACTAAAAATATCCCACCTGCTTCTGCTCTGTTGTCATGTTCACCTGATCACTTGACTAGTCTACTCTAGGCAAGACGGCATGCAAATTCTCACTAAAATTTTATTGCTTGTGGTTATAAAATCCCTTAATCCTGTGAGTTGAAGTCACTATTTATGGTGGTTTTCATGTAAGACTTCAGAATTGTAATTGTTATTCTTTAAAAAGCAGAAAATTTTAAAGATTAATTAAACATGTTTCTTTGTGGAGTTATCCTTTATACCTTCTAATTTCTTTTTTTTTTAATTTGATGGAATCTATATTTATCCATGAATAATCTGCCAAGAGCTATTTGTACACTTAATATTCAATAGGCTAATTTTTTTCTTTAAATGTCATTTGTTCCAATTTCTTTTCTCAGTTTCTTTCTTCTTTACTGTCTATTGTCAACACAATTGCAGATTTTTTGTAGTACTTATTATGGCAATGCTTTTTTTTTATCACCACAGATATTTTGAAATATAACAAATATTTTAAGTTAATAAAATATTTTTAAAACAGAGCAACAATTCCAATTTAGTAACCTTTCGTCAATAAAGTTTTCCCCTTTAGGAAATATTTTTCTCAGTCAATATATGAATAAAAACATTGATGGAAAGATTGACGTACATTCAAAACTAATAAAAATTTTCCAAAGCGAATTTAAGATGCATATACAAAAAAGAAACTATGTTAACAATCGCTCTTAAATATTTTCTTTTTCACTAGAAAAGAAGGATTCATGAAAACAAAACTGATCACAAGAAAGTAGTTTTCTATGAACAGTTAGAACATTCTAAAAATACTGAAAACTGAATGTTTTAAAAGTTCCAAACTCTCCAAAGAGCCTGAATCTATACTGTGAAAATAAAATTAAAAAGTAGAAAATTTTTCTCTTTAACTACTTTTCAACTTAAAATACTACATTTTTACTACAATTTAGTAGTAAAAAACTAGGAAGAAACCAAAACAACTAAAAATCAAAATGGATTTGTCCAAAACAATCAAAATGAAGTGAGCAACTCAAAATTTCTTGTATTTCCTACTGAACACTTCTGAGAATTTTATCTTTCTTCTCACTTCAACATAGGAACTTTTTCTATAACCTTGAAAATTCTTACCATTCTTACAAAACCATGGGACAAAAAAAATCCAAAAGACAAAATAGTCACAAAAATTGACAGATAGTGAAAACAACAAACTGATTTAAGAAAGTATCAGTACATTTTCAGGTAGAACAGGCTAAAAGCCATACAAAAGCCATTTATTTGCATGTTACCACCTGAGGTTAGGAAAAAAGAAGCAAGAGCTGTGTAACTTCATGAATTGTAACTTCTCCAGTTACATTGACCAAGTTTCCATGTCTCTAGAAGCCAGGTGTCCATACTAAATTCACTTTGATGACAGAATCTCCCGTAAAGCAAGGCCTATTACAGCTTGCATTAGGCTGAATCAAATTCTTAGGAAATCTACTTTTTTTTTAAATTTGGCTATTCAGAAAATCTTGTCAGTCAGGTTTATATAACTAGATACCTAACTTTTATAGAGGAAATAATATCTCATTCATCTAACTGAACCTTCAGCTGCCCTTACCTTGAAGTGCTTCTGGATTTTACCCTGTAGCACTGACAGGGGTACAGAACTGCTGGTGAACAGTAACCTGCCAAGGACTAAAGGAATTCTGCTTTCTAAGGTGCATATTGATGCTTTGCTGGATTATTGAAGTTCTTCTATGAAAAATTAGTGCTTTGCTTTGGGATCAGGCAGGGTCAAGACTCATCTAGTCATGGCAGGGAAAGAACCAGTCATCTGATGTTATAATGAAAGTAGCTTTAAAACAGACTGATAAATCCAATCAACCTCAGAGGAGATTTAGGTTAATGGAGGTTACAATAGTGGGCAGGCAGTTCAGCAAAACTAATCATTTACAGTTTGTCTTCAGCCATGATTTCTTGCTCTTGTTATTGCAGAAAACAGGTGATCTGAGCTTTGACAGCTACGTAGTTCAAACAGCTAAGGTATCTGTGGAAATTCACAGTCCCTTCCAGCACAAACTTCTGCCTAAAAGCCCAGACAATTTTGACAAGGCAACTCTTGCTATCCATCAAAGCCATGATTTTACTATACCACAAATTATTTCATAATGAGCAATGGAGTAACATTTAACACTATTTGAAGAGAGAAGTCTGTCTACTTCCAGGCTATTCACACAAATGAGAAGCTATCAAGTGTTCTTTCAACATTGTCCTCCTATATATCCTTCTTCTACCCACTTTGAAATGATATACAGTAGTTCACCATGTGATGAGGAGGGGTGTAGATATTGTGCTATATGACAGAGTGTCCATTCATATTGTAGACATCAGGTCTCTAAGCCAAGGAATGAATGTTTTAGAGTAACAGAATCATGGAATCATTAAGGTTGGAAAGGACCTTCAGGATCATCAGGTCCAACCATTGACTGCATGCTACTATGCCCACTAAAACATATTACAAAATGCCACAGCCACTCATTTCTTGAAGACTTCCAAGAAAGGTGATTCCACAACTCCACATAGAACGTTTCCAACACTGGATTCCAGAATGGAAGTTCTTGGATCTTGAGAAGCAATGCAGTTCCTGTTCCTCTTCAGGAGTCCTGTGGCACACTCATCTGCTTGGTGTGTTGGACTGCTGTAATTGTAATGTGGGACTCCTGAGGCACATGGAGATGACATGTGGGACATGTACCTATGAATATGGATGGTTGTCCTGGAATCTGCAACAAAAGAAATTGTTTTCCCATTAAGTTCCACAGAACCACAGTTGTGGTGCAGTACACAGACCCCTCAGCAGCACTCTTTCACCACCTCTCATATTTTCATTGTATTTATTTATAATAGCAAAAACACTTTAAAAATTAGGAGGCTGTTGAGAGAGCTATGCATGCAAGGAGCCGCTCAAAGCTTCCTTTAGTTTACAACTGGCCAAATTCCCCGTCCTGTTTTGATGTGCTGGCCACAGATATTGCACAGGGGCTTCACACAAGTAATTAATTGAACATGAAATAGTTAGTGAGCAACAGAGAGTCATAGTCCTCTGGTAGTGTTGAGTGTCTTTCCATGTGGGAAACACTATCTGCTCTATTCTGAAAACTTCAAATTTGCTGCATCCATAAACCAGCTACCCAATTAATTTCCTTCTCATGGGGCTCTGCTATAAAGGAGACCTCGGCTGAGATCCCTGAGTTCTATTTAGCTGCCATCTGTGTCTTCAGTAAAGAGCCACGTGAGAACTCCTTTTCCAAGACAAAGCATGTCTGTAACATATTTCTGTGTAAGCCTCAGTGAAAGGGAATAAACAGTCCCTTCTGCCTAGGTAAGTCTTTCTCTCACTTTACTTCAGATTCACCACTATTTCCATGCTTGCAAAATAATTTGTCAGCTTATCAAAATGTTCCTTGAAGGTTTTTTAGGTAAAAAGAATATTCTCAGAACCTGTCCTTCCTTCTGTTTTTCCATAAAGGGTTGAAGGGACTCCTTTGCTTCTGATAGCTTGAGGTCAGGAGATTTACAACCACTCTGGCTGGAGTGTCTACACTGTAATTCCTACATTGTACCAGAATATTTTTATTTTTTACTCTTTGAAGAGTGCTTACAGAAAATCACTGGAAAGTGCTTAAGGAGCAGATTAGCATTTATCTGGCATGCTGCTACTGAAAATGACATTTATAATACCAGCTTTAACCCCTTGGTCCTTTTAAACAGAAGTGACATTTAGCTACAAATCCTCTCTGCAACAGCCTGCATAAACAGCATAGCAGGGCTTGGAGAACTTCCACCTGGACTTTATCCCTGTCTTGTTCTAAAAGGGACACAAGTACTACGTAGGATCTGAGGATGGAAAGATTGGGATGTATCCAAGAGACCTTGAAAATACACTATCAGAAGCCAGGAAGAATGAAATAGCCAGGAGGTTTTGGATACTTTCCTGATTGACTGTAAAATAGATTTCATTTCAAACTTCATAGAGAATGACAGTATTTCTTCATTTCATAGACTATGAGAAAAGCAGCCACTCTGGGAAGGTTTCCTCTGTGCTGCTGGAAAATAGTAGAGGCAGTGGATTTCCATGGACTAAGGAAAGTCTGTGCCCACAGAGGGCTTGGGAAATCTAAGTGTGACAGCAAAAACATTCATGAAACCATTCTTTTTCGTGAGTTTTATTTACTCAGAAAGGTTCACATATGCCTAAATGTTTCAACAAAACACCTCAGCAGAACAGATTCTATTTATTTACTCCATTTGTATTAAAAGAATGATGGAAATCCTGTTCCCAGCTTGCCCAATTTTCAGACACACTTTTTAATTTTTTAATCAGTAGTGCATCTGGATTCATCTCTGTACTTTGATAGCCAAATAAGGAACTGTGTTACAGCAGTGGCAACACTAGAACAATAAAATAAATATGCTCTCCAATTCCCACAGCACATGCCAAGGGCCAGAACCATCATCCACTCCTCTCTTACACTCAGGACATTTCTTGGCAAGCACCTGTTAAAAGCACTCAGCTCTTTGATGTTAGTTATATTTGAAATCAGACAATCCACATCCATCCATGTCATGCTGGAGCTTTCTCGGGGCTTTTGTAGCATGTTGTAGAATATGGGGTTTGGCCTCTTCTCCTGGGCAACTACTGATAGGACAAGAGGATATAGCCTCAAGGTGTGCCAAGGGTGGTTCAGGTTGGACAACAGGAAGAATTTCTTCACTGAAAGGGCTGTCAAGCACTGGAAGGGGTTGCTCAGGGAATTGGTGGAGTAACTGTCCCTGAAAGTGTTCAAGAAACGGACATGGCACATAGTCCTGTGGTTTAGTTGGTATGGTGGTGTTCTGTCAAAGGTTGGGCTGAATGGCCTTTTCCAACCTTAATGTTTATATGATTATATGATTATATATGTTGGAAAGAACTGTTGTATCTCCTATGCATTTCTCCATCAGTCTGACTTCTATGGTACTTGAAATACTTGCCATGGATGCTGGGGGCTTTTGCAATCTCTTTCTGACTCTATCTCCCTGTAGAAAAGGATCCTAACCCTGGTACTATTATTTCCAACAGTCAAAGTTTAATCATAATTTTAGAGTAGTTGGTATTTTCTTTGCAGTTCACAGTTCTTGGTCAAGTTAGAACAAAAACAAAACCAAAAAAAGCAAACAACCAAAAAAAAAATCTCACCACATGTTAGAGACATTTTACATATATAATTTTTTAGCTATCATGAGATAAGTGATGGAGAAAATGCAAACATTCAGATCCCATGGGTTCCAGATCCAAAAGGAGTAAAGACTTCATCATGAGGACCCAGTAATTAATTTCTACCACTGTTGCTGGACAGTCCTGTGTTGAATCTGCCCATAAGCCAGGCTGCAATCTGCAAGATTTCCAGCTTGCCCTGACAGATAACTGACCTTCTCAGGAAATGTGTTACTGGGAGCATCTGTACCCAAGGTGAGCTCAATAAAGGTCATGCATGTATATAGACACATATTACACCACTGTGAATATTAAATCTAGTGTTATGCCTTTATTTCAGGAACAGGGAGATGCACATACCAGTAAGCACAAAAATTTCGTGTTTGGTCAAGGAAATATTCGTTCTTGTCTCCTTTTAAAATGGAAAGAAAATACCCATTGAACAGAAGATATAAGTGCTGTAGGAAGTTCTTTGTAAGCTTTTGATTTGTTTTCTTGTAGTGCTTTGTGCGGAGCAATCAACGGGATAAAAGATAAAGGCAACAAACCTTGAATAAGGCCCTTGAAAGGACAATAAAAAGTTAAACAAAATGTAAATGGACTATGAATTAAAATCAATAGACTGGTGGATGGCTGTATATAAAAAGTAATATTACTGTATAACAACATTATAGAATCATTTAAATAGTGCACAATTTTCTTTTCCAGGACACTTCTTTGATCACACAGTAATTAAAAGAAACACAGCATATGCTCTGGAAAAGAACTTTCAGATGATCAGTTTTAAAGTGAAAGAGGCTAGGGCTTCCTACTTCCATTTATATCTATACCTGTATAGATACCTACAGTAACTTACAGAATCACATAAATCTATATGCATACAAAAGTAGGAATTATGCCAAGAATTGAAATTATATACAGCCCTTACAATATGTTCATCCTTCTGAAGTAAATTCTTTCAAATTGGAACTGAAATACAGCAAACTCAAGGATTGCTAATGTTGTTCTACCTGTTTTAAAGGTGAACCAAGGATATTATATGGGAAAAAACCCTCAACATAAATGCATAAATGGAAGGAAGAAGTGTTACAAGATTGCACTTAACAAACAGAGGGCATCTCTGCTCAGATATGACTCTGAATGAAAAACTGTAGGTGATAGAAGATAGAAATCCTTAAATTCTGACTTTAACCTAAAAACTCTAGGTGTTGGATTCTAGAAATCCTTTATTTCTGTTGTTAACCTAACTCTCCTTCTTTTTGCAAGGAGTTGATATTAAAGCTACACATATATTGCAAACACATGTGAATTAATAGAAAATCACCAGTTTTCTGAAGATCCCTGATTTATACTATTCATCTGACCCTGTCAGATTAAGAATAAGGACAGAGAGAAACAACATGGCTTAAGCCAAAATCATGGAATCACAGAACCATAGAATATCTGAAGTTGAAAGGGCACCATAAAGACCATTGAGTCCAACTCTCTTCTCCTGCAAGACAATCTAAAACCAAACCATATGACTAAAAGCTTTGTCCAGACACTCCTTGAGTTCTGACAAGCTTTGTGCTGTAATCACTTCCCTGAGAAGCTGTTTCCAACTCCCAAGCATTCCCCCAGTACAGAACTTTTTCTGATGTCTAGTTTCGCCTTTTCCTGATGCAGCTGTATTTAATTTTCTTGTATCCACCCACTGGTCACCAGACAGAGATCAGCATTTGCCTCTCCACTTTCCACCTTGAGGAACCTGTAGACTGCCATGAGGTCACTCCTCAGCCTTCACTTCTCCCAGCTGAACAAACCAAGAGACCTCAGCTGTCCTTTTTAAGTCCTGGTGGCCTTTCACCATCTTGGTTGCCCTAATCTGAACACACTCTAAAGTGTCATGTTGTTCTTAAACTGTGTGCTGTGCTCAAGGTGGGTCTGCACCAGCACATTGTAGAGTCCCGCAACCAGTTGGTCATGCTTTGCCTGATGCTCCCCAGGACAGGGTTGACCCTCCTGGCTTCCAGGGTACACTTCTGACTCATTCAACTTTTCAGGCACTAGAAACCCCAGATGTCCTTCCGTGGGACTGCTCTCCACCCTCTTGTACCCAATTAGTGCGCACATAACTGAGATAACCCTGTCCCAGGATGAGAATCTGGCACTTTTTCTTGTTAAAGTTCATATGGTTGATGATTGCACAGACCTCTAATTTATCCAGATCTCACTATAAGGCATCTTGACCCTTAAGGGAGTCTACAGCTCCTCCTAGTTTAGTGTCATTGGCAAACTTACCTAATGAATATTCAACTCCTATTTCTCTTTTAAATTGCTCATTAACAAGGTTAGACATTTCTCTAGCTATTCTTTCATGTCCATAGATGTCCTCATCTTGCTTATGGGTCCCCTTATATTTTTAAAGGCCACAATAAGGTCTCCCTACAGCTTTCACTTCTCCCAGCTGAACAATCCCAACTCCCTCAACCTTTCCTCATGCCTTTTAACATAATTACAAAAGCAATGAAAAAGACAGAAATTAAATCATATTGTGGGTTCTTATCAGGAGGTCTTGTTAATGAAGAAAGCCACTGCAGATTCTCATTTTGAGTAGAACAAGCCACAATTCATAATCTTTCTGCCCTTAGATGCCACCTTTTGCAGAGTCCAACCACCATTTGAATTTACTCACCTTTCATTAGGTCTCATGCTAACTATGGTTAGTAGGTACTGGGGAGGGGAGAAGAGTTTTGCAAGAAATAAAAGTGATGGGGAAAGTCAGAAAAGCTCTATAAATCTTATTTTAAATGCTTACAGTGCTTTACAGAACAGAATTGAGAAGCAGATGCAGATTTAGATCATCTGTTCTAATTAATGAATTATAAACAATTCATGTTCTTTTAAACTACTCAAAATAAAATTAATTATTCAGTATAACCATGCTTTAAAACACATCATTGTATCAGGCTTTTATGCAAGTGCTGTAGAAGTTGGTTTTGTTTTATTCCTTAGTGTTTACAGTCTTGTTAACTGTGAGAAGGAAGAAGGAACTAACAGGCTTTACAAGCTCTTAGCATATAGACAGTCATGGCTAGTACATCTGATATTTGCTAAAAGAGCTAGGTTTTGATGAATTAAAATTGCTAAGAACTACAGTCACAACAAACAAGACCTAGAAACGTGGGTTTCTGAGGATCTATCTCATTTGTGAACAATGCTCTAGTTAAATGATTTTACAAATTACACAAAACTAAAGTTTCAAGCCCATATACAGAAATTCCTTCCATGTGCTGGGTGAAAATTTATACTTGTCTTTTATGTATCTCACATATCTTGCAGCATATAAGAAATTTATTTCTTAATTTAAACACCAGAAATTTGGAAGAGACCTGATTCTTGGAGTCTGGGGTGAGACCCTAGAGGAAATATGAAAGTTTTCTGCCAATCATCCTGTGCTCCTCATGTAGTACCTTGAGTCCTCTCTATAATAAATGAATAAAGAAGAAAAAAAAAAAAANAAAAAAAAAAAAAAAAAAAAAAAAAAAAAGAGGAAAAAAAAAATAAAAAAGAAAGAAACAGCAATGCTCTCCTAGAACGGGAGAAGGAAAGAATGGGTATCATTGTAATGGTAATTTCTACTTTCCACCTATGTTCTCTAAAATTGCAGTCAGACACTGAACAAAAGGAAACACTGCTTATGTAACTCTCAAATGTGTTGTTCAGCAAGCACATCATCTATCCCAGAAAGGTGGTATTTGTCTGGCTTTGCCAAATGTTTGCACTGACACAACACACCAGGGGACTGCATTTTCTGGAAAACAGTTTTAGGAGTACTTTTTATTTTTCACATACTTAAGGAAAGCTTCAGAGATGAATATCATCTAAACTAAAGTGCTGTAAAACTTCCAAGTCATCTCTTGTAAATTCTATTTCAGAAAACAAATTACATCACGTAAATACTAGTAGTTTGCAATTAATTGCTCAAAACACTGGCTCTTAATTCTCCATCATAGTCTCAAAGTATTTGTGCAACAGAGATTTTGATCAGCAGTATTTTTGCCAAAGATTGAATAGGTGCATATATATACACAAATATGTTTGGATGTGCATATAAGTAGATTGTATAATTTCACACTCCTAGTGTGATTTCAATAGATTATCTGTAATCCCAGCGATTTATGTCAAAATTAGTAATTCTCATAGTTTGCTTTTTGCAGGGATAATGTTTGCTGTGGGCTGACTAATGCACTTGTGTTCCCAGAACACCCTTTCACTTAAATGCCCTCCTCTGCACCAGTGACAACATATTATGAATGTCCCCAAAAGTGCTCCTGCCCCCGTGTGTCATTTTAGTCAGATTCAAAGAACCCTTTGGGGAAGGGCATCAGGGATTTTTGCTGGGCACTTACATTGTTCATGACCCCGCCAGACATCATGACATTTCTGCATAGCCAGTCTGTTTACACTGACCAGCGTGTTTAAGGAACCAATCAATGTGCTTTTTCCAATCTTTACAGATATTTGACACTGCTTATTTACCAGATATTTATTCTATCTAATTTGACAGCCTTTTCCTCTCAAGTCTCTTTTCCAGGCTGAAAAAAATAAATGTCTCATAACTCTTCTTTATTATTCCTCAAAGCATTGTAAGACTAGCCACAAGGGAAATGAGTGTTTTTGAATTATGTATCATTTACATTGACTTTTTTTTATTTGTGTGCTTACTTACTAGTTTTGCTTTACTGAAAAATACTTTCTCTCCTAAGCAGATCTTTTTTCCAAGTTCCCTTATTATTTTTTTATATTCTGCATTTCCTAATAAATTTGTTGACTTCCTGGAAGACCATGATACCTTTACATTGTAGATTGAATCTCAGACTAAAACACTGCAAAAATGCTAACTTTCCGCATGTGCTGACAAGTGTTGCCTATTTGCTCATGTTCTGGGATATGTACAAATGTTTACTTACATTCATTGTAAAATTACTGTCATTGTTATAATGCATATCATATTTTCAGTTAAAAATTTGCTGACTTCATCCTCTAAAGAGGAAGAAAATTGGAACAGCTGGACAATGACAACAATGACAACAAACACTCCCAGGTATATTTTCCAAAGTAGGGATTCAGGGGCAGGTGCAGATCCCTGAGTTTACGTGTCATAAGCTAACTAAATTCAGTGGATGCTGTGTGGTCTGCCACTACCATGAAGTGCTTTTCAAATAGCTGCTGGCTGATAATAGCTTTTTCCTTAACTTCATCTTCACCTGACTAGTTGTAGGCAGCCTCCTCTGCAAGGTCATGTTTCAGTAGACTTCATCCCCCAGGTGCACCTCACATTCTGGACTCTTCACAGTTGCCCCAAGACACTCCTGAACTGTGGTGACCAGAAAGCAAAGATTTCCAGCTGTGACTTCTCCACACTTCATGACATACTGCATCTTCTCCTGGCTAACCTGCGATGGTATTCCTAATAAATCCCAGTATGTATTTTGACTTTTTTGAGGTGAAAGCATTTGACTCATGCTTAACTTCATAGTAACTTCATCGTAATCTTCAGGTGCTTTCCACCAGGATGCTATCCATCTCAATTTTTCATGTATACAGCTGTTTCTCCACAAGTGAAAAACTTCTCCTGAATCCGCTCCTAAAGTTTCTCAACCTCTGAACTGGAGCCCTACTCTTTGGTGTTAAATTCACCCTCTGAATCCACTGACAGATAGTCTGCCTCATCATATAGAACATTTATGAAGCTATTGAATAACATCAACCTCAGCACAAACCATTGGGATGCTCCTCTTGTTAGTAACTTCCAGGGGATGTCAAGTCTCTATTAATATCCTTTGAGCCTAACTGTTTAGGCAATTTTTTATCTCTCTCTATCTCTCTCTGTCTATCTATCTGTCCATCCAGCAAGTTCCTCAGCTTCCAAATGTGAACTTGGTAGGGCAGGAAGAGGGTGTCAAATACACAACTAAAGTATAATTTTTCCCTTGTTCGCTTCACACTCCTCAAGGGACTTCCATCAGTCTCAAGGATTTTGTACAGATCATAATCAAAGGCTGCAAAATTATGGAAGCCAGTGCTCTCAGCATTCTTGGGAAATCCCCTACAGCCCCACATATATTCGATACAAACACTTTCTCTAGATGGTACCTAAACTGTTCATCAGTTGTGAGCTCTGTCCCTGTTTTCCACCTTCTCCTGGTAAGTATAATGATATGGGAAAACTGGATTTCTCTGTCCGAAATATATTTGATTAGAAAAATTGTAATCAGCAATAGCAAGCACTATCATTTTATTCTCCTGGTTAAAGTACTTTTCCCTTGTCAACCCAAGAGGTATAGAAAACAAACAGTGATTCCACTTGCAGCTTGATAGTCTTGTAAGCAATATATCTCAAGGAGATGATCCAAATTTCTATCACTTGGTAGACTCAAATCAAAATAATTACACAATTTGTCATTTGCAGAATGATCTTACTGGTTGGCATAGTGTGTTAGGTGCTATAGTGTACCATACTTAAGAACTATAGGTTTCTTTTTTCCCCTCAGGATGTTAGTGAACAAAATTCTATCTTTTGGCCTACAGATGGGAAAGGTGAGGTATTCACCAAGTGCTTCAACAGATGAGGAGTTTTCTAGAAGGGCCTAGGATGTAATTGTGTACATGCTGTTAAGTGTTTCCCAGCAATAATACTGCATTTAAAAACAATAAAATTCTAAAGTACTTGAGTATTGCTTACCTAGCTTCATGTGATGAAGAATATCTGCTACACTTTTAAATATTGAAATGGATATTTAATATGTATTTGTACAACAGCAATGTCTAAAAGAAGCAATGAGCTACTAAACACGTGGGCACCATTGTACCATGATATGTATCAAGCATGGAGCACAGAGAAAGAGACGGTCTTAGAGCTGAAGATTTTGCAGTCTGCAGGAAAAATTCAGATTCCAGAACATAGTCCTCTTGTGCCATCCCTCATGTGACAGCCCATTGTACCTGCAGGGCCTCCAGTTATCAATCCCCAGGAGCACAGGTCTCCCATGGCTTCTGTCCTAGCCAGAGGTGTGCCTTGGTGCACCCTCGATGGTGACAACGCCTACATTTACAGTCCTGCCTCCTGCACTACACACAGCACAGGACAGAGGACATGCAGCAGGATTCGGTTCCATGGAAAACCACCTCCAGCTATGTTACCTGCCAAGCCAACAACAATCCCAGATCCCATTGCAGTCTGCAGACATCTAGACAGAGCATTTAACAGAGTTAAGCAGCAGTTCAGCTCAGCCTGTTGGATAAAAGGCCCTCACTCCAGTTGCCCACAGGTAAAATCCCTTGGCATGACCACCACAGAGGCAGCTCTGAGCCTCTCTAGAGGCAGCTGAAGGCACATCCAAGCTCCCACAGCACCTAGAAATAAAAAGAAAAACAATGTTTGCATAACTTTCCATCACAAGTACAGCTTGTGAAATACTTCCTTGGATTAATATTTTCTGTGTAGGTAGGGATATTTTTAAATATCTGTCTTTTGTTGTCGTTGTTCTCATTCACTTGATTGGTGCATTAGACTTATATTATATGATTTTATTCGGTATTGTATTTTAGCTCTTCATCAAATTGGTTATTCATAAACTCCTACACACAGAAGGAACTAATATTAGTAAATCATTCAGAACTAATAATTGAATTTGTCAGATTTTTCTAAGCTATTCAGGCCACCACAAAAAGATGAAACATTTGTTACTTTTGTAAGGGAGGCATGCTAAGTATTGATTAAAAAATAATTGTTGATTTTTTTTTTTAAGTGAGAAATAATAAAACTAAGCTGGTTCCAATTATCACTGAGTGAAGCGGATCTAAAATAAAACATGCTTTTCATTTTCTTTAATTAATATTTCTTCAGTTACATTTTTAGTTGAAACCACAATACAATTCTTATTCTTGGAGTTGAATGTTTTTTAATGGAAGTTATTTCATCTAAACTCATTGGACATAAAGTTTACATTGCTGTCTGATCTGATATCTTGTGAGTAGGTGACAGAATCATTGCCAAAGCCATTCAGGAAGTCTATTGTGGAAAGCAGTTTTCATTTTTAACCTCTATACCCCTCCATATGATAATTTCAGCCTTGCATTTATTAATATACTGCACACCATAATAAAAATAATTAGCTCAAGGCACAAGATGACTGCAGGCTATTCCACAAAATTTTAATGACATGATTTTTCAGGTTGGCTGAGATAATGATCACAATAAAAATTCACCATTTTTATTGGAAATCTTGAGATTTAATTACAGCAACATTTATTACAGTTTTCTTATACTACTTTTCACTTACAGAGATTTTTGATTCAATAGTTGCAATGCATTAGTTATTTGTATCTCTGCAAAGATGTTGCTTGAGCCCCTAATCAGCTGGATTTTATTAGCAATTAAATTGATTTTCAGCCTACATATGAAGTTTGTGAAATTTACTGAAGTGCAGCTTTGCTTTGAATTAAAATCTTATGGTCAGTAATGTTTTTAACATATGAAAATATGAATTTCAAGACTAAAACATATTATGACTTAAACTAAACTTTGCTATGACAGTGGTGTTTGTTTTTCCTGAGAGGTACCAATAAGGGGTAATTTTAAACACTACTGTGTCCATACTTGTTATAATCCTTTTAATTCATTAAAAAAACAAACCAACAGTTCTTACA
The DNA here is from genome assembly GCA_013399695.1 of Formicarius rufipectus. NCBI lineage: Eukaryota > Metazoa > Chordata > Aves > Passeriformes > Formicariidae > Formicarius > Formicarius rufipectus. Next base: position 426,405 of record VXAU01002828.1, read on the forward strand.
CTTTCAACTTGACACATGACAACATGAGCTATTTGCCTTGTGTACTTCCTATCTAGTCTCCTAAAACTGCTGTTTTAATTTGTGTTCCCACAATCAGATTTCCTGCTGAAGTGCTAAGCTCTATCTATATGTAAATTGAATACTCCTTCAAAGACAGAGAAAAGGAATTAAATATGGAACTTCTATTCTGTAAGAAATTAAGCCTTGTGCCTTTCTACAATATTAAATTATAAGATAGAAATTCATTAAAAAAGAACATGATGCTGTTAAACTGTCAGTAGGGAATAGGTTGTGTTATACTTAATGGAGTTATAAACATGGTAAAAATTTGTCTTCATTATCTTCTATGTTTGGAATGGGGCTTTTTTCAGAAAATACCATGTAAAAATACCATACCTACGTTAATTTTCCCAGTTCAATTTCTTGTATCAATAACTCATTCACTTTATTGCTTCTAATTTTAAACAGGAGGTAACTAAATGTCAATGGCTGTTAAGAAGCGCCCTCACTGAATCAAATATATTTATTATGTATAAATGCTGGTTATTTCTCTAGTAAAAGTGTCCAAACAATATTCAGAAAAAGAGAAGCCACAATCTTAAACAATGTGTAGGTACATCATATTGCAGAGCCCCAAGATGATACAAGGTACACATAGAAGGAAGCACATATTTATCGTTTAATATTGCAGTAATATTAAGCTCTCCAATACTCAAGTTTTCTGAAAAAATGTGTCTTTAATCTGTCTTTCTAGTGCTTGATCATGCAAAAATAAAGTTAGTATGCAGGTTCTTATCTGTAAAATAATCTAATTTTGGATATAGATTTGCTGTTATTTCCCCTTGTCAAACAATATAGTTGTCTAAAGGAAAAACGGGCAACATGACAGGCAACGTCATGAGACCATATGGTCTGTTTAAGCTATGAAAGTCAAACTGAGATCTCTTCCAGTATTTTAGGCTAAAAAACAAGATATGTGCTAAGATTTCCAGCCATTTTCAAAATTATATCAGATTTCTGCAAATGGAATTGTTTTGTGAATGGAGTGATCAATCAGACCACACCACAAAAATCTGTGTAAGCATCCAGAGAATGATGTACTGGTGACATAGGATATTTTGAGCCTCTCTTGTACTTTCCTGGCATACTTCACTGGTCCTTAAATGAAGTTTGGATTTTTTGAAGAAGAGTAAAATTATACATTTTTTACAACCTAAGACATCTTTTCCCAGGGAGGAATTGGGTGGGATTTGCTGGATCTAGTGCAGATGTTGATAATGTAAACCTCTGTGTCTGTGCTACACAGGAGGTAAATGGCTTCTAGACAATGGCTTCTCTCATGCTAAGGTATTGAAAAAGGCTTCAAGAATAACAGAAAAGGTGGGAAGAGAAGTGTCTTCCTGCCCTGGCTAATTAGGCAACCAAGTTAATGGCTCACCATTTGACATTGTACATGTTTGCTATACGAGACAGATGAGGTTGATTGCATCCATAATGCCTGGCGTCTTAATATAATCATTAATTGAGTTCTTAAATTGAGTTATTTCAATATTTTTATTGTACATTTGACCTATATATAGACTCCATTTTAAGGCCAGACCGTTCCTCCTCTGTCTCCTAAAATCTCTATGACTATTACTGCGCAGTCACTTTTATGTAAACAATATGCATTGCTGGAGTTTCTGCACACTTAAACCAGATGCACAGCTACACTCAGATTAGTTCTACCCTGTGTAGGTCTTGAAACTACCAACAAATACAACTATTCCTCTCAGTAATTACACAAGGAATTAAGTACTTCCCTTTGGCAAACCAGCTCATCAGAAATGGAACTCCACCACGGTCAGTGCAGAAATAACTGCACTGAGTTATTCATATCATCTGCTCATGATAGCTGAGTTAGAATGAGATGGATTGTTCTACAGGACTGCCTATTTCTCTCCCTGGCCAATAAAGGAGTATGGAATGACGAGGCCAGCTGGAAAAAAAAAATCTGCATTTTAAACATCTAGAATTAAGTGGAAGAGATACAAGAATACTAAATCTTGGTAAGGTTCTTCAGTTAGGGACATTAAAATCCAGCCTTAATACGCAAATAAATACTGAAAAATTGTTGGAGTATGAAATTTAACTGAAATGTAATGCTCCATGTAAGGGCATTAGATGTATGTCCAGCTATATAACTTCTTATTCCAAGTGTGATATTATCACCATTTTCTCGCCAAAACCAGGAAGAATTAAAGCTTGTCCATTACTGCCCACTGTAGAAATAATGAATTCTGCATTATAGTCCAGAGAACAGACATTTCATATTTCATGCATAAATAATAAGATGATTGAGGATCATTGGAAATAATATCAACAATAAACAACACTATGAATTCTTCTTATGTAACAGTGCAGTTTCTGGTTTTACTCTTACCAAAACTAAGGTGCATCCTTGATATGACTCCACTGATTTCATTCATCAGTTTTGAGTACTCGTTAATGGAAGTTAGCAGTGGAAGCAAAATTGTATAATAACTTCTATAACTAATAGACTTCACACAAGTAACCAGTGGATGAAAATATGTTCCTTAATTTGTTAGATGAAAGACATAGACAACACAAATACATATATATTTATGTACATGCAAAAATTAATGACACTATTTCAAAAGTGCACAACTCTAATAGCTACATTGGAAAATATCATAAAATTAAACTTGCATTTAAGAGTACATCTGTAAGACCTGGGAGATGATTTCTAGTGGAGTCCACTAAAAATGTTGTTGAGATGTTGCACGTGAGATCACTCACAGTGATACAAATGCTAAATGATGTTAATTTTTGAGTTATTTGCTGTGTCTCAATAGAAAAAAAGTTAGTAAAAATTGTAATTGCACAGATTACTGGGCAACTGTTAAATGAATAAAAATATATGAGAAGAATTAGGGGTAAAAAAAAAAAAAGAGATAGATAATGCAGTTAAATGTAATATGAGACACATAATTAATCAATTTACCTTCACATTAGTTGAGGGTGCAATTGATCTCACCAAATATAGTCATTTGCAGTATAGTACCCATATCAGGTCTTGTCTACTAAGATTCTTTAGAGAGCTGGAGAAACAGAGGGAAATAAGTATTTCTGGTGTAAATTTGTCTTGTCTTAAAGTAGACATTCAAAATAGGTCAAAGGAATTGTTCCCTCAAAGGGTGATTAGCTCAGGTGCAAGCATCCACACTGCTGATTTCTAACGTTAAACAAGAAAAATTGAACTTTTCAGTATAGCTTGAAACCTTACTTAGGATCAAAAGGTTGGGGGAAGAATAATATCTTCTTCTAAGCATGTTTTATGGCATGACCCTTGGGTCCTGGTGTGCTCTATCTGGCAGTGAAGAGAATACTTGAAGTTATGAGCCTGCATTTTTTGGGAAAGTGGTCATTTTTTGGTTTTGTTTGGGTTTGAGCTTTTGTTTCATTTGGAATTGGGATGAATGGGAATGGGCTTTTGCTTTTCATGGAAGGTTTTATAAAATAACAGTTCCATAATGTGGAGCTATCAGTGTCACAATTAATCTGGAGTGAACAGATGGGCATTCAAAATCACATAACGGATGTTATGTGGATCAGTGCTTGTATAATTATTTGTGTATCAGTGACAGGATATTAGGTCACTGGGTAATTTTGCCCTCTGCCAGATGATTTGCTTGCATTCAGAATGAGCATCAATCAAAAAAACATGCAACTTATTCTGCTGAAAGGTATAGACAGACTCCAACAGTCATCAACTAATCTTTGAGTTCCATCAACAATGCTGGGTTTTTTTTGTCTCAAACAGTAGTAGCAAAGACATGAGATGATAGCTCTGCAAGGTTTTAGATGCTGATGGGTGACTGGGACAGAAGACTCCTTTTATCAGGGACACCAGAGTGATGTTTTCACAAACACTAATTATAGGAACTGTGTTCTTCTCATGTCAGATGTCTGTTATCATCTTTTTTCACATATGTGATAACTGTAAGAAACAAATCAGAGAGAGTGGTAGTTTCACCCAGTATCAAACGTGGAGCTCTACAAGAATAAAGGAAAACACTCATGTGACCTTTCCTCTTTCCTTTCACAAGGTTCTTAAGCCAGTCTTTTCTTTCTGATTAAAAAAATAATCTGCAAATATATTCCCCACAACCTCTTATGGTCTTCTTTTCTCCATTAAAAAAGCTTCAATGTGACTTAATAGCAGTAGTGCAATCATTGGGCAGATTCTTGCTTAGAGGAAGGACATTAGAATCCTTTAACTTGCTCTGGCAATAGCCTTTGGGAATGTCAGAACCCTGGTCAGTAATATCCAGACAAGTTCACAAGCATTAGCAGCACTTTCTAAATAGAGGTGTCCCAGGCCTCCAGCTTTATTCCAGAAGAAAGGAGTCAGACAGGAGGCAGGTAGAGGAATGGCATGAGCCTTAAGCAAGAGAAGGTGACCTGGTACAGGTCCTGGCAAGCAGAAACTCTCCTGTGGATTGGCAGGTACTCTGCTCTTCCATAACCATCACTAAGAAACAAATGTGATGCTGTGGATGGCCAGTAGGTGATCATGTATCCAAACTCCAGTGTCCATCCAAAATGAGTTTTCCTCAACTGGTCTTTTGCTTCACCCGTGGATAAATCCCCACCTTCCACCTTCACCCAGACTGGGCCAATTGTTGCCTGAAAACTGGATTTTTTCCCACATAAATGTATTAAAAGTCAAATTACAAGATGGGCATTGATTTGCAATAGGTTTAGGTGTTTTGAAGAGTTATGACTACCAAATCACTTAATCACTCATGAGAGTTAGCATTCAAGCCCTTAAATCCTAGTTTGAATACAGGTATTTGCAAATATGACATTAACACTGCAGTTTCAGTATTGTGGATTGGTTAAGTCAAATATCTACACAAAAAAATGAAGCTCAAAGCCTAGGGAATAAACTCCTGCTCTCCTCTCAGAGATTCTTGGGAAAGTTTACTCAGTATATAAATGTCTGCTCTGTGTGTTTCCTGTCACTTTGCAGGCTGTAGCTGTCTCATGCTGTCCTTTCCTTCCTTCAGCTACTTTTCTTCCAAGGACTCTCAGTTTGCAGCATCATATTTAAAGCTGAATGACTTCCTAGGAAACCTTTATCTCTTTACAGCCGTGGGCTTTCAGTACTTCTTTGTTGTCTTGCAGGTTTGAAAGCATCTAGGCTGTAATGTTACTATCCAACAGTAGCTCAAATACATGCTTCTACTGAAAACTCCTAGTTGCAACTTGATCTGTATGCAAAATGCTTATCTTCATACTTTTTAGAAGTAATATAGTCTGTCAATACAAAGCACTTTACAAATTCCACAAACTCTCTTGCATTATGCACTGTCATAATTGTGTGTCTGTTTTTATAGAACAACTCCTTCTTCTGCCATCATGCTGCATAGTCTCTGTCTTACTGGCTGTAAAATTAAACAGCAAATAACTTGACTTTTCCCTTTTTTTAAGTTTCTAGTGGTACTAAATTTGATGAGGTGTTGTACCTACTCCCTATGGGGTTATGCAGCCATTGTGAGGATCCAGTGACCGTTGGATTATCAAACCGCATGTGTGATAAAAGATTAAACTTTGGAATTGTTTTCATATCTTACTGACCTTGGTATGAAAATAGTCAATAGTTGAAAATGGAACATGGAAACATGAAAGAGACAGAGGAAGTTCAAATTCTTCTCAAACTAAAAAACAGGACTAAAGGACAAAGCTTTCATCAAACAAAGATGCTCATTTTCACTTCCAAACCAGCCCTGACTCTGTGGGACCCCAGTTTCATATCTACAGAAACACGTATTTGTTTGCAAACACTGAATGCAGAATCTCTGCAACAGTCTCTGGTCTAGACATCCAAAAGTTTAATGTGTCAATGTCTACTGAATTCAGGGGGAGGTTGAAGTTTTAAATACTTACAATATCTGGCCTTCCTTCTTTTTATCCTCACTAGCAAAGATTTCAACTGCATACCCAAAACAACTCACTAATCCACAGATCAGGTTAGGACATAAAGGCTCTGAAAGAATAACACCTTCTCACACTTCGGTCTTTCAGCTTATTCTTTTTCACAAGCCTGAACCTGATAACTCTGTGTTCTGACCAGGAAGTGACAAATTAACACACTGCAAATAAGACTTGCAGGGTTATCTGGACATAAATAAAAGCTTCCTGAACTTGACTGTTAATGAATCTGAAAAAGTAGAGCTTTAAACACAGTAGAGAACTTTCTTGCTATCACATTCTGGATAGGATTTCTATTTTAAACTAAGAAGTAAAGAATAAACAGAGATAAGTGGAGATAGAAAGGATGGAGGTGAACAGCCAGTATGTACCAAGACCTGCTTTTGTCTAGCAAAATGGAAATGGAAAGACAAGAATGTATTTTTTTTTAATTATTTTTATTTATTCCAGGATGTAACTTCTATCTCAAAGTAAGCCTGTTTTTCTGAGATTTGGGGAGGGTGAGAATAAAACAATCAAACCAACAAAACCAAACCAACCAAATAAACAAAAATAAAATATTTTGTGAATTGTGAAGCAGATTTGGCTGTCTTCCATTCCTGAGAAAGCCTGAGCATGTCAGAAAGATATCCACTAGTCCCTGTGAGGTCTACGCAGGAAACAACCATGCTGATAGGCTATATAAGTGTAATTCAGTACATGTTTGATGGGAATTGTTGTTTAGCAATTTTTCTGCTCTTACAAGTATGACATTACCCTGCTGGAATACAAAAGTGCTTGGCAACAAAGGAGTTAACAAGAATCTCGAGGAGACCTTGGGAGACCCTGAATGGACATCTCCTGACAGATAAAAGGCTGCAAAACTGTCACCTCCCTGTTTCCCAGATGTATGAAGCTGCCTCGACTTTGGGGATACACCCTGAACCTAGATGAGGACTCTTGTGTTTCTAACTGTATCCATTACCATATGTCTCTGCATAGTTAATAGTGTGTTATCTCCTGGTTATGACATCTCCACTCATGTTTAGCATAAGTCGAACCCTGAGATGAATATTCATTTACTGAGCATATATATTGTGTGTTATAGTTTCAATAAAGTTGTTCCTGCTTCCAACCTCATCAAGCAGGGACCGTTTAGTTTTGACCACCACATTACCCCTTGAAAGCAAGAAGGAACTCATAGAAAACTACCCTTACATATAATGTCACCTATTGTCTGAGTTATGCTTCCCAGGAGTATTCTTGAGGTCATGTGATTTATGCTCATGGCTGTACTTAAACTGTTCCACAGAGGTACCTGCAGTGCAAAGATCTCTTTGTACTTGCCAGCTCATGCAGCTCTGTAAGTAATAACACAAAGGTCCCTAAAGACATCACCACTCTCCAGTGTATCACTTGATACACTGGAACAGGCGCTCCACCTCAGACAGGGGCCTAAAGAGTATTGTAAACAGCTGTCTGAGAGAAGGAATTAGTGACAATTTAAAGGCTGCTGTGGACAAAGAGGAAAGCTTCTGGCCTTTTCAGATATCTAGTCTGTATGTCTTACACTGGTCAAGAAATCTTTGTCTCTTTGATTCAGTTTTGTGCATCTTTCCATGTCATAGTTGTGGGTGCCTCCCACACATGGCATGATGAGAGTGACTTTTTCAACATTACCCACAGAGGCATGGGGGAAACTGCAAAGAAGGCAGAAGAGAGTACTGAGCTGTGATGGCAATTTGCTTCAGAGGTGGTTATTTGATAATTTTCATCCATGAGTGGAGCAGGATAGAGTGCAAATATTTACTCCCTTCCCTTGGTGGGGATTCAATTTAAAGTGATAAAATAAAATCCCTGGTTGGTGTAAGACTATCATCTGTAAGCAGGTACTTTCATGTTTCTCGTGAAGCATTACTGTCTATCATTTCACTCTGTGTCCCCTCATCCAGGGGAATGTTACCCTGGCATATCCAGACACAACTTTGTGATGGACAGCTGGTAGGAGGATGCCAATTTATGTTTCTAACCTAGATCTTATTCACAAACTGCATCTACGAGATTTGAAAAGACAACAGTCAAAAGGGAAGAAGGGTAAAGGAAGCAGAAAACTCTTCTGCCCTTCACTTACAATGAGAAGGGCTTGTCAGTTCACAAAGAAAACTCCAACAAACATGTCCTATGAGCATTACAGAGACAAATAAAAATTTCCGATTTGTTTAACTTTGTCAGTTTTGGGGGTTTTTTTTTTTGGTTTTTTTTTTGTTTTTTTCAACAAACTGGTTATCAATGACTTTCTGCTTCAGCTGCATGACAAAATTAATTGGAAAATTTGGCACAACCTTTCCAGTGAGACTCCTGAGACTTTTCTTGGTGAGATTTAAATCACTTCCCAAAATAACTTTGTGATTAGGCTGTGACCAGAGGATACCTGAGCAAATGGATTTCTGGAGCTGTGTGTTCCACACGTTACATCACACTCCCTCAGTCTCTTCAGACAGTTTATGATCATTTGTTCTATGATTTCATTGCTGCATTTGTTGCTGCATAATGTTTTTAGAGGTGACTATCAACCAGAACACATATGTCAAGTGTGTGTTTTCATCACAGTAGCTAACGTTGAATGTGAAAAGGTCATAATACTGGATGACTCCAGTAATAAAGGTGTGTAATGTGAGTTGTTGACAGGTGACATTTCTGCAACCTTTCTTGCACTGGCATATTGTTACATGCCCTGTGTCATAATGTTCCCTGTGCTGCAATTCATCATTCAAACAGGTCAATGCAGCTCCTGACATTTGGAGGTACCTTCCTTCATCCCACCGGTTCATTGATTTGTTAGCTCTCTTCTCAAAAAATCATGCTCCCCTCTGCTCTACAACTTCATTTCCCTCCTTAAATAGTGTTCTTCCTTTCATATTTTAATTCCATAATATGATTAGAAATACTTTTTAAATAGAAGACAATATAAACAACAATAAATAAATGCTCTGCTGTATTGATTCTATTCTTAATTTGTCATTAGACCACCAGTTTTGTTCCACTGATAGACACCAATGCTAAGTCATTCTGTATACAAACCGCACTATCTAATGTATATTGTTTTAAAAACACTAAGAATGGAATATTAATCTTCACCTGGTTCATATAATCAGGTCAGAATAAAATCAGCACCTGAGACAAGGCAGGCTTAGTTAGTCAGGTCAAACTATGTACATAATGTTCCTAAAGAACAAGGATTTCTGAGGAAGAGGCTGTAGTTTGTGAAAGATAAGAAATAGGAGACAATTACTTACATAATTCACACATGTTGAATTACTGGTAGCCTGCTATTACATATCTAAAAATACAGCAATTTAATAAATCTGGTTACTCAGAAGGTACTACAAAGATAGCACTGGAAATATTTCAGGCTGGTGCCATGCAATTTTCAACAGACTGCTGAAAATTTTTCATCAAATTGCATGCCTTTTGTAAATAATCTTTTATAGAAAACTAAACAAACAAACAAAAAAAACACCATATTTTTTATCTTACAAATTAAGAATGAGATTAAAATTCAATTTTAATTCAGCAACGGAGTGCTATGGTGCTTAAGTGTAGTTTAGCTCAGGCAGGAGTCATGAAGTTGCCACCTTGTGCCCTTTCTGCTCAGCACCATGGCTGGTCAGGGCATTAGTCGCTACACCTTGAGTTAACTGCTGAAGACGTCAACAGTGACAGCTACAACCTCTCTGAAGCATCACAGCAACGCTTCAGAAAGTAAACACTTAATGTGTGAGGTCTGGAAAAGGAGATTTCCTCCCCTCAAAAGCCTTAATGGGAAACTGGGGCACAGGGAAAAAAATTAAATATTTTCTTAAACAGCCCTCACATAGATTGTCCTCAGCTTTCCCTAGAAATGGCACAAGTTGTCTATTCATCTCTACTTGCAGAAACTGCCCCACACACTGGTAGATATGAGTTCTTTGGGGATTGTGATGAATTTCCAGCCTCTGCCCATACAGAGTTGTGCATCAATCTGGGCATCATTTAGGCACATGGAGTGGAAACTATGGGAAGTTATGATAGTTCAGTATTTGACATTTTTTCTACCCAATTAGCCTCATACTGAAACACATGCTGTCCACCACATTCAAAGATTTTATAATACACGGAATAATACTCCAATCAGCTTCAGGTGAACTCATCTTCACATTCAGGCTATGAACATGTAATGTGACTTTGTTCTCTGAGTGATCATTGTATGAAGAGTTAAAATTTTAATTGTCCTAAATCTTTTCCATCAGACCCAATAAATTTTTACCTTTAGATTTGGTAACAATGAAAGGAGAACTACATCTCATAAGTGCACTTTGCATTTTGATGTATGAGATCAGAGTGTGAGAATTAATGGACTGTAACATAATGTTCATTCCAAAAAAACTGCCAAATGAATAATCCTCCATCCTTTTAACAGCAACCTGTTTAAAAGCTGTCCCAATATCAGGCACCAAGCATGAGGTACAAGATGCCAACATAAAGAAACCTGCCAAAGAACAAACATTTCAATGGGACAAATGGTTTCTTCCAGTCCTGGCTTTGAACAGGGAGCAACAAGCCTCATGGACACTCCCCTCCTTGGTACAACCAGAGTTGGCAGTCCAAAGGAAGCGATGAAGAAACCAAGCAAAGTTGTATTAGATTTCTTCCTTGCTGTAATAAATAAAGTTGCTTTCACTCTGCCTTGGAAAACAAAATAAATAAAACTAGCTTACAGAATGAGTTCAGAGTGAGGTGGTGAAGCCTCTGAAGAATCGGATAGAAAGTGCCGAATTCATTTATATGCTTGTTCACACAGGTTAATCACAAAGTTACTTCTGCATGGTCTTGGCTATTGCTGGTGCATCTGGCTTAGTGTTGCCTCGACTCCTGATTATTTTATGAAATATTAGACGGACAGTGGCACAGCCCTCTCACTGTTGTTGTCTTTCACTTTTCCTGTCTTTTCCTGTTCCATAATAAACTGTGGCAGGATAGATTAAGAATCCAAATCTTAGCCATCTGAGGTAATAAAAGGTAATTACACTATAATGGTATTTTATTACTTGCTATTTGTGCAGCAGCCATCATCTCCAAGGGCATTTTGCTAAAAAGCCACAGCAGGAATAACCTTTTCAGTGCTGAGGATCACACACAAGCTTTGGGCTGACACCAGCCTTCAATCTTCCACAAGCTCCTCTTGGGAACTCTCAGGTCCTACTCCCTTGCCGGCAGGGTGACACCTCACTGCAGCTGAGTTCCCCAGTGAGGATCCCCTTTTTAAGAAACTCTGAACTACTACAGGACCCAGAGCTGCTGCTTAATGCTCTCCTTCCCCTCCTCTTCCCATGAAAGTCAACCAAGACGATGCATAGGTCAGAGAGAAGCCTCCTGTGAAGCAGAGCTGGCAGAGGGACCATCAACTGGAGCACAGTGAATCCAGGTAAAAGAGATAGGTTAACAGAAACAGAGCAGCTATGACAGTCAGCTCTTCAAAGGATGCTGCTATTGACTCTTGCAGACAACACTGTGCACCCCATCTCAGGTTACATATGGAGCTACAGGAGAGAGGACCAACAGATGCCTGATGCATGAGTGCAGTTCCTAGCAACCACCAAAATACATCTGTCCCCTCCCAGCACTGGGGGCATCAGTCTCTCAGAGACAAAGGGGAAGATTTCAGTTCAAAGTTTGAAGCTGAATGCAGGTGTCTGTGACCACACTGGTGCAGCCTGGAGACCCAGTAGAGGTTAAATTCACCATCACTGCAGGTGAATGAGAAGTTTACATGTGAGTGCCTACATCTTAACCCTTGTATTTAGCTGGCTGAGTCTGGAGCTGAATCTCACCCAAACTTCTGCCAGCTTGTGACAAAAAGACAACTATGCACCTGTATAGCCCGTTGTAGGTCATTGCTCGTTCAACCCCTCCACATCGCTAAGTAGTTACAGCATTTCTTTGCTCCTTCCCCATCTGCTTCTCTCTTGAATCTGCAGGAAAGTACCACAAGTCTTCCTAACACCATTCATGAAACTGTTTTGTGTGTGACTCCCTAAAAATCAAAAGATCCTTTCAAGCTCTTGGTGGCTGGAAAGTTTTTACTGTACCCATTAAAGCTGTCACATCCAGATCCACTCAGAACTGTACTTTAAAACAAGCAGATTGACAAGACTTTACATCTCTCCAAGAGGTTTCATGTAAAATATCTCTTTTAGGTAAATATCTGACAGAGCCTACAAATATTTTTCTATTGCATTACATTGTATATTAGCCATGTCCAATTAATTGTGACAGTTCTTATTCAAATCATTTTATGTTCCATCAGTTATCTAGTGATAGCTGGAAACTTAGAGGTTTCTCAGATGGTTCTTTAGCAATTATGAAAGAACACATGACAGCAGAGCAAAACAAGTGCACGGACTTGATTATTTGAAGTATTATTAAGACTTATTTCTCCATTTTATCTGAGGTTGTTATTCATGATGCTAAGTGCAAATTTCCTTTGCCCCAGGTACAAGTTGCTATAGCTCAAAGCAAAGGTCAAGATATAGGCATCATGTATAATTAATTCCCCTAGCAAATAATTAAGCCACATTTTTTGTTACTATTGCACTTGACCTTTCAAGAAAATAGACCTTTCATGGTATGAAAAAAAGCCATAAATGCACTGGCATGAAATTCACAGAATCACAGAATATTGGAGGTGGGAAACGAACTTTGAAGGTCATCTTGTCCAACCCCCCTGTTCAAGCAGGGCCACCTAAAACCAATTACTCAGGACCACATCTAGACAGATTTTTTAATATCTCTAAGGATGAAGATTCTCTCAGCTAATCATGGGGCAAAGACACACCATCAGCTTGAGTGTTGCTGTACAAAGCTCAGAAAAATGTCTTAAGGTTCACAGGCTTATTCTTTTTCTGGTTCCCTCCTGCTGACTTGTCAAAGACTGTGGCAGAGCAAAACTCCTTAGACAAAATCAATCCTGCTGAGACATGGGGTTTGTTAGCTCCAGTTCAGTGCAACACTACTGATGTTTCACAGGCTCCAGGTGGCTTAAGGAGTGAGCAAAGCAAGCCAACTGTGACCTGGAAAATGTTGCTGGGGACAAAGAAAATAACCTGGGAAGAGCTGTCCTAAAGGCACAAATCTGACTAAATCTGGGAAAATGAGACTCAGATTCACCCATTTCCATTAAATGTTGTGCACATAAAGAAAAATGGAAGCTAGGGAGGAATATGGGTAAATTGAAAGAAAAAAGATCTGTAGGAAAAAATCTTGGCAAATTCACATTCACATGCAGACAATAAACAAATTCCATAAAGGAAAAAGTTACTGTTTCTGTGCTTCTTTGCCACAGTCATATTAATGATATGTACATATTATGTAAAGGTTTTGTAGCTGTAACAGTATAAAAAGAATGTCAGGCTAATATTTTTTAATGTTATTAATTCTTTCTTCTTATTTTTACTTTTTGTTTGTTTGTTTTTCTTTTTTTAGTGTTGCATGGTTTTGGTCTATAAACATGTGTTGGAAATACAAACTAAGAAAAACATGTTTTCTATTACCACTTATAGAAAGAGCTAAACCTCCCCAACAAACCAGGAGATAGAGAAGTTATAGTAATTTCTAGTATTCAAATATAAACCTAATAATTAACTTCAAAGATGAATGTTTCATATTAAATGTTGCAAATGATGAGCCTACGTGTGTACCTGTTTGTGTGCAGGGCAAATTCTACTTCTAAAATAAACTGTGACATAAAGGTACAGGAAAGATTTTATTCCTACATACTATAGAATAACCCAGGAGATGAACACACACCATACGTTTTAATTGCCATTCCTGTATGGAATGCTTGCAGGCAGTGAGGAACACTGACACCACCTCTGCCGGCACCTTCCTTTGGTGGGCAGGTTCCCTCTACAGTCAGTAGAGAGAATTGTGTGCTTCCACAAGGCAATCACAGCACCTACATTTGAGACCAAACTTCTGTCAAATTTATGAACCTTGATTTGCCTTCCAGGGACCTCTCTGGATAGCACAGGAAGGTTCAGCTTCCATTTTAATATTGTCTAAATTTAGGGATTTGATATTACATGTTTCATGAACTTAACGGTTGGATAAAAAAAAAAAAAGATAAAAAAAATTAGTTCTGCAGTTAAAAAATAAGACAAAATTTGGTTGTTTCTGTCCACAGTCATTACCCAGAAGATACCTACTCAGTGCTTGAATAATTTAGAAGGGACTTACCAGGTACAATCCAGTCTACATGAAATGCACCTGAGCACTGTTTCAGTCCTGGTCTTGTCCAGGACTACTAAATCCAAATGAGATAAAAAGTGAAACAATCTGAAGACAGCACTGTGATACATGGAATAAACACTGCTCACAGCACACCAGGATTGCCCAGAATACTAGTTCAGATGAATTATGTTTTTGCAGTAAGTCCATAGAAGATACCTATTCTTCACATACAATATTTGAATGATGCAGTAGACAGCTGAGATATAAAGGGAGATTTGTACTCAATCCCTCCTTAAAGAAATGAGATTCACACACAGTCTCCAAGCAACTGCCCTTATCACTAGGTTGCCACATTAAGTGCCATCCCTCCCTTTCTGCTATTTTTCCTCCTAAGTTCCTTCAGAAAAGTATTTTACACAGAATAGCAGGCAGTTACAAACATAGGAATACAGTGATGAAAAATATAGGATACATTCACTGCAGTTTTTCAAAGGTATGTTAGACCTTGTCAGTGTAGAAGAAATAAAAAACTTCTCATAGACATGATGTGAAGGGACCTCATTGGGAATTGTTGTGTGGAAATAATCTACTACGTTTATATTTAATAATTTATAATAAACAGTAATTACGTTTAATAAAGGGAATTGAAATTCCACGCAAACCATCTTGTATTGATTTTTGGAGCTTTACTTGCATACCAGCTTCCTCAAGGAAATGTTATTCTTCGGGAAGTGGCTCTGGATTAATGCATTTCCATTTCAATTGGGAAGTAATTTTCTCTGGAAAAAACTGAATTAAGCAATATAAGTTGACAATTAAATAGTTGTTTCTTTTGTTTTCTGAAATGAGTATGGAGGCTTTCCAGAACTGGCTAAACATGAGATCCTCAGGAAGAATGAGGGTCACAGAGGTAGAGATATAGGAAAGCCATGACTCCTGAGATCTGTCAAGATCATTTTCCCTGTGGCTAGAAGCAGAATATTTTCCACCTCTAAGCATTTGATTTCTGTAAGGGATAGAATGAAAAATGTTGCTACAAAAGTATGTTAGCAACAAAACATCAATTATTATTACAGTTACTAGAAATGTGCCATGGCAAATTAAAGAAATACTCAAAAATTCATGTAATGCTGTTGCCATTTGAAGAATGTATTACAACAATTATTTAAAAAAAAAAAAAAAAACCAAACAAAAAACCCACAGAAGTATCACTTAAGATAGTTTCCTAAATATTTAGACTTCTGTTTGAGAGTAAAATATGCTTTATTTTGTCTTGACACATTTGGCTTCTTGGACTTTTTAGTCACATTTAGAAGAATTTCAGTTTTTACTTCTCCCTTCAAGGACTGAGAAGACACCTGAGGAAATGGATTGCAGAAAAAGAAGTTAAAACTAACCTTAAAGATACTGATGGAAGGTTTCCTATCACAAAGGCAAAAGCAGTTACAATCCTGCTCTATATGCATTAGCAAATTGAATATTCTGGCCACAAATACACAAAAGAACATCCCACGGGGGTTTTTCCTCAATTGCAATTGACAGCAGCCAGTATTTCAAAGCCAACCACTGAAAGAGTTGTGTCTCTCTAATCCGTGTGGTCACAGACAGCCATATGCAGCTCTTCCAGCAAAACACTAGGATCAGCAGCAGTAACCAGGTGCTCAAACTGTGCTCTTATAACCTCTGCTAACAAAAATCCAATACTGCTAGAAAACCAGGTAACATAAGCACCACGACAGTAGGAACAAGCTGCAGGACTGGATACACAAAAGCAGTATCACAGCTCAGCTCCCACTGTTGCATTCTATCAGGGCTTCTTTGACCTTGGTAAATGGATTTTGCAAAAACACCACTAGGAGTCCAGATTCAGTTTTCCCTGCAACAGTTTAAAGGAGTTATTGAAATGCTATTGACATTAAAAATACCAACAGCTTTCCTTGTTAACACCAGACTGGGTGGTTTCTATGTTCCTGGAAAGTAGATATAGATTAATCATAGTGATTAGAACAAAGTGGCAGTGTAATGTTGCTTGACTTGAAGTTATGATTTTTACTTTACCATTTTACCTGTGTTGAAGTCTCTTTTGAAAATGCATTCTTTATGTTATAGGCTAAATGTATTCTTTGGTTTCAAAATATCTGTGCTCAACAGTTATTCTCATTTTATAGTTATCAAAGGTACTCAAAACAGAAATTATGAGTTTTCTATAAGTCATAAGAAATTGTTATTATTCCACATAAGAATCTCACTTTTGAACGGTTTTAATCTATAATGTACTGAGGTAGAATTCTTCATCTAATTTGGAAAATAATTTGCTTTCTCCTTTGTTCTGCTTACCCACAGTTCAGTATGGCAGAGCCATTCCCTGTGAGAACTCCCTTGACAGTTTTCCAGAAAAATACAGGAGATAAGATTCCTCCTGCCCACATCAGGTCAACTGTCTCCTTAACAATCCCCTTAAAGTCAGTGTACCCTGGTAGTCAATGAAGAGAAGCTGCTCTTTTGTAACAGAAGGGATTCTCTTGCCTAAGCTTTGCTGCCCCAGAAGAGACTTTCACATAAGAAAGTGAAGTACTTCAGAAGAATTATTTTACCAGGCATATAAGAAGTAGGAATAAATTAGATGCTGCAGGAAAGTAGTACGAAAAGAGTGTGACTGGTTTAACTTTTCCTTTCCTTAATCCTTAATATATGTTCCAAATGCAGCTATAACAGAATTGTCTTTAATTTCCCTTATGTAACAGATGAAAGCGAAATTTTAAAATAGCAGAAATTAAACAGCACTGGGGGGGCCAAGGTACATCTATTTCTAATATTATCTGGGTATTTTCCCACTAAACTCCAGTAAAGGTGCCATTTCCCCAGAAACACTGCAAGAAATCAGGACAGGAGGCAGCTAAAAGGATCTAGGAAGAAGATCTGTAGCAAAACAGGGGAAGATTCTCTAAAGATTTCACTGTTTTTCTGTAGCTCCTTTTTTTGTACTAGAAGGAATTAACTTTCTGTGTTTCTTTCTCATCTTCTAGAAAGCTGGAGTACTAACAGCTCACTTGTATGCAGTGTAGCACTGAGCACAATGTCTGTTGTACAGCAGAAAACATATTTCTGGTAAAGAGAAGCACAAGAAGTGAGCATTCGCAAAGCCATATAACCAGACCAAGGTATGGCTTGAATTTTTTGCCAAGACGTTTTGAAATGTTTGCAGTGTGCTCATCCTGCAGTCATGTTCAATCTCTACTCACTTCTTGAACAGCGATGCATGGGCTATGCATGAAGAAATCAGCCTGGCCCAAATGTGTCAGGAGGGGGAAGGTCCTGTGGCAGTGGAACTGCTGCAAGTCAAGCAATTTTTGAAACTTGTCAGGAGTTCCACAAATTATATTGTAGAGGTAGATTTGGATCTAGGGTTGTCTCCAGAAGGGAGACAGAGAGATGCCAGTTATTTCTCAAGTAGGTATAAAAAGAGTTCTCAGGTAGATATGAAAAGATTTGCAGCAATAAAGACATGGACAGTAATTATAGGGAGGAAGAAATAGATAACTTGGCTAATCCCAGAAAATAAGGTTTAATTTCTGAAATTTTTATTTCCTAGGAAAACAATGAATAGAAGCCTAATGGTTTGAGCTGTATTTTGTGAGCTTTGCATGCTCCCCATACACATGTATCCACATAAATTCCCCTCTAGCCAAACACCTTATTTCAGAAAATTCAGCTGAATTCTCAAATTTATAGCCATAGGATAACCTACATAACCTTTTCCTGTGAGAATACATTTCTTCTGTGAGGACTAAAAGACATTTCTTAAAAATATCAACCAAGAAAATCCAAGCCTCAAGCAAGAGTTTACCTCTGAAGAGATATAAAATATTGCCAGATACGCTCCAAAGTCTGCCACTGCCAGATTTAAAAAAAATAAAATATTCAAGATGAATAAATGGACAGTGATAAAAATCCTCAAAAAATAATAATCATGAACTCTTTCCTCCTGGCTCATGTTCCCAGTTCTCACCAACAGAACAACCAATCTCCATCACTGAGGAAGACAGGGAATGGTTTTCCTCAGAGAAGACTGTGTTACACATCTGTGCAAATTACACATACAACACATTTTTCATTCTTTAATAGGTGTGGATACTATAACCACTCCTTTCTTTGAGATCCTCTGAGAACAGAGTGGGAACAGTGTGGGTGAACAAAGTGTAAAAGCCAGGAAGAACCAGTGGTGAAAAAGATAATCAAAGCTGCCTTCATGTTTGATATTGATAATTTAATTTCCATCCAAAATGTGGAACCTGTGGCTGACTTTGATATCTTTGATATCACTCTAAGCACAGAGCTGAATGGACTCTGAAGTTAAAAGGGAGAGAGATGTAAAATGTAGCTAACTGGGGAAATTACTTAGGGTGATACATGGGACTATAATTGGGATGGAAGCTAAAAGTAGGTTGTCTATCAGAGAACAAGCTGAGAAGTGTTAGACCAGAATATTCTACCCCCAAATCAAATTGGAAAACCCTAGAAAACACACTGAACATAGTGTTACCATTCACGAGACTCTTGTGCATGTCACTATATGCGTTGGGTTTCTCACAGCACCAGCTCCTGGATAACTTTCAGGGGATCTCAGGCAACAGCAAAATGTTCATTTGCAAAATGGGCTTTAAGTAGCAGAGCACTGAGTGTTAATCAAAAAGACTTCTACAGGCAGGTCAAATTAATGACATGAACTCAAAAACAAGCGAACACAGACACTATTGTTAAGTGTGATTTTTTTAAAAACCAGCTCCAATTGTTGTGAGTGCTGAGAACGTGGGGTCAGCAGTGCAGTGTAAGCTATCCTGCTGGGAGGACAGCCTCTAACAAGCCGGTAAAATTCAGGGGCAAATTGCTCATGTCACTTGCCTCCACATGCAGAGAAAACTAAGCAAAGGAGATGATGTAGAGTGCTCAGCCTACAGTTTCTTCCATTTATGCAGATGTAAAAAATTATGCAGAATTTTGATAGTTCAAAGAGTTAAATTATTTGAATCACCATGTTTAAAAGCAGATAACTCCAAATCACACATATAATTTTCAGTACGACAACAGATGGTTGGAGCTGATTGATTTTTTTCCAACGTTGATTTTTAATAAAAATTTTCCTGCGCATTTCAACACAAATAAAGTTGCAGAAAAAGATTTTCAATATAGGCAGGGTTTTTTTTTTTCATTTCAGCTCAGTTCTGATAGATCTGTAACGCTAAGCTTGCATTAATTAGCTGCTGAAAGTATTGCATAAAAAAATCACATTTTTTCCTTCATGTTTCTTAGCAGTGGGTCTTTCATCTGTCAGCTTCCTAAACAAAACTCCAGGTCAATGCAACTGCATTTTATTTTATTATATAATAGGTCTGCACTGTATTTTGTTATGGACTCAGGCAACTCATTAGTCTGCATGGAACAATTTTTTTTTTCCTCTTTATCAAATACTCGTTCAACAACATCTCAGGTCCTAAATGCAAGTAGATTGCAACCATGAACAAATGTTCTTTCCCTTTCATCAAGGGAAGGTCTCAATTCCACTTGCAATTTATCCTGGTGATAAGCATAATTAAGATGTTAAACAGATTAATGAATCAGATTATAGAATGCTACCATGGTTAATTTTTAAGTAGAGTTTTTATAAAAATTCAGTGAAAACAGCCTCAGTATTCCTTCACCCTGAAGGCTGGACTAGAAGTCCTCTTGAGGTCTATGATAGTCCCTGAAGTCTAGAGCACTCTGAGTTGTATGTCGTTACTTTAAAAAAAAAAAAAAAAAAAAAAGCAAAAAAAAAAACCAACCAAACAAAGACAAAACAAAAAAAAAATAAACACCAACAAAACTCTCAGAGTAGTTGTTCTCTGGTTTCATAATTTTTTTTTTACTCCACATCATAGAACTTATATGCTCAAGGTCATTTATACCACTAAAACAAACTTCTTTTGATGCATGAGGCCTTTCACCCCAGGAAAAGAGAAAAATTGAGAGGAACAATTCTAAAATAAGGACAATTTTAAAGTGGCAAAAAAATGGAAGTTATTTTCAGGGACTACAATTGCAGTTACTTTGATTTCACAGTTCACAAATTATTAACCTTCACTTTAAGTTCAATTATTGCAAATGTTTCAAAATGTTCACATTGACTATTTTTTGTAGTGCAGATGTCCAGACATGAAAGGCAAAATTTTCTAAAGTCAATATTGATCAAGCTTTCATTCTTACAAGAATGGCTGGAGAGAAATTTCTTTAACTATCTGACAGCATAATCAAAATATATGGAGAAAAAAATGCTTCTACACAGTACTCACTGAAAGTGTAGAATAGTTATTGGTTTTATAAGAGACCAACATTAGTTAAAAATCTGTAGAAGAATTTCAGACTGAAAGATATATTTAAAAAAAAAAACAAACACCAAAAAAAACCCAAAACCCAAACCAAACCAAAGCAGATTTTTTTTTAGACCTATAGTAACTTTTCTTATGTTTTTGATGGTTGTATTTCAACATTCATTATTCATCTCATAACATCAGAACACTTTAAAAAGGACTCAATTCTTCTAGTTCTAGTTCTTTAGAAGTTAAACACTGAATCAAAATTAATTATCTTGTGTTGATATTTGACAACCCCACTTGCAGACAATGTGGGATTGAAACAGACTTATAGTGTTGGTTTGTATATTTGAAAAAGTAACCGAAGATTAACATAACTCCCTGTCTGGAAACAAAAACTTTCACAATAACATCATCTCTATTCATACAGTAATGAAGCAGCTTATTTTCAAAATCAGAACTTTATAGAATTTCTGTTATATGTTGCAAATATCTAAAAATAAGGTATTAGTTCAAAGTCAAAAAGTGTGTTGTGGGCTTTTTTTAAATACCAATTTTACCTAGGTGATAGGAATTCAGCTTTTAATATTTGCTCTGGTTCAGCCTACCAGGTGCTTAATACATTTTATCAAGATATTCTTCTTGCATGTTTTAGCCTTTTCTTCCTCAGTCTTACACAGGGCATGAGAACTCAGCTTTCATGAGAGAATAGAGCCACAGTCCTAATTTTGTATAAAATACAACATATGCATCTATGTGAAAGGTAAGTTATGATTTGGTGGGGGAAGAAGGGGAAAGGGACAGTTCTTATGCTAAATTTAGAAAGAGAATAATGTAATAGAAATATATTTTAAAAATCCAGTATGTTATCTATATGTCATTAAAGAATAAATCAGGACATCAGTCATCACATGCCTGGCTCATTTGTGTTTTGAATTTGTGTCTTTCTTTTTAACACTTGAAAGTTGATGAATTAAAGTCTGTTGTGCCACCAAAAGGAATCAGTCATGAGGAATTACTCTTAATTTCTGTTTCAATCTCAGATGCCTTTAATCTTGCTATGTGGCAAGTTGGCCAGATGGCCTGGGATCAGACTGCTTCTGAAAAGCAGGTGGTTTCTAACCCATGGTCTTGGCAGACACTTATAAATAAAATATATCTTAGATGATATAAAGACTCAGCATATTACAAGGGTACCATAAAGTGATTAACAGTGCCTTGTACATTTATGCATATGTGTTTAAAGCTACTTTTTAAGATGCCTGTTAGGAAAAGTGATCTTTACTTAACGATGGATGGACATCCCCGAAGCAGTGATTCTGCCTTACTGTTGTGGGAAGAGAAAGTAGAATAAAGTAACAAGTTTGAAATTCTGTAGTATCCTAATTAACAGCTGCTTGGTAGAGCTTTCTGGTTAGAGAAGTCAAAGTGTGGATGTTCTTTTCTGGGGCTTTACTCTAATCCCAGCCCAACCTATGACATGGCCAGGGTTCAGACAGTATAGCTGGGCATCACTGTGATGCTCACAGATGCATTTTCAGATGCAAGTTCTTCCAAAAAGCTTTGAACTAGAGTATGAATTGAGAAGGGGGTTTAACGTGGCAGCTTAGGAAATATTTTTAGACAGCAGCAGAAACCTCTGAGGTCAGGAGATGAAGACAAGGGTTTGATGTTTCTCTATTGGTGGTAGAACATCAAGTACAGCTTAGACCAAGGGACTGCTTTAAAGTCTTGGGTGTTCAAGTCAGGCATGGATGGGGATTAGATTCCCTACTTATGTAAAAGTCAAGAAAGTGAGCCAGTTGAAATCCATCTTTGAGGGCAACCTCTTCAGTCCTCTGTACTACCATTAATGTTGAAGGATTTAGTTAGATGCTCGATAGAGAAAAGTAGCACAGTGGGCTTCATTCATAGTTTCCCTTGCACAGAGTGAGAAATACAAAATGAATATACTTTCCAAGCTCTGCTGAGGATTTGTTGCCAAAGAGAACTGGGCTGTTTTTCTAGTGTATGTGCTGGGATTTAATTTCTGTCAGACAGGAATGGTATGCTGAGGTTGATTACTTTAACCATGAATCTTCTGGAGTTAGTTGCCTGAGTTAAGTCAGATCCTTCTTATGAAAGTAGGAAGACAGGAACTCTAAAGCCAGTGCAGTAGCAGGAACTTGTGAAATGAAATTCAAGTCCAAGTACAGATATATAAAAAACAGCTTCCCAAACACAAAGCCCTAGCCCTTCATCCCTTGTATTTCCAACATGATGCATACTCAGAAAACCTCCAAAATCTTATTTTAACACGTTTGGTTGGATGTTTGCCAGCTGGGTCCTGAATACCCCTATTATACAGAGACCCACTGGCAGAATGAGAGCAAATGGTCTGGGTTGGGTAACTGATGAGGTTTAAGTTATGTAGTTATGTAGTTTTATCAAGTGTTATGTAGGTTTTTTGCACTGACAATAGGAAGCCACTGTGCATGATTTCTAAAGAATTACAGTAGGGTTTAAATGTTCTACAAAGGTATTTAAAATAGCAATTTGTTCCTTTGGGTCCTAATTTGTTATTTGTAACAGACTCCAAAAGCTGCAGACATTACAGTTCAAAGACCATTTCCCTTTGAAAAATGTTAATTCAGTTCTACTCATATAATTCATATACTCATATAATTCAACCAGGCTGCATCAATGAAGATTGGGAATAAATAATGCAATACATGATCTGTAAATTAATGAATAATTTCCATTAAAAATAAAGATATAAACCATGTTTCATCAGACTCAAAATAATGCTTCCATTTGATTATGAATGATTCTATGTTTATGTACATCACAAATTTTTTTGAAAAGCTTACAGCAAGAAATAGTCAGAAGGCAAATCAACAGCATTTTCTAAAATCAAAAAGCCAAGTATATCTGTGCTTCCAGTAGACACACCTGTAAACTCTATTCTGCTTCCATACTCCTCAGTTCAGTGCCTGCACAGAGATTTGCTGGATTTAAATAAAGGCATAACCCATTGTGATATAAACTTCATGTGTACATCAAATGATTATTGCACCTTAAAAGCCAAGGAAAGGAACAGCTAGACAAGCAAAGGAGATAATTGATATTCCCCTTACAGCAAGAAAACTGAGTCAGGGAGCAAAGTTAAAAGATTATGCAGAAACTTGATGATAGAGTTAGGAACTGAATCCATGTTTCTTGGAGCCACAATTACTAAATACAGCCCCCCAAAATGTGACAGCTTTTTCTGCAACTGGGTGCAAATATGTGCAGTTTACTTTGTAAAAAGAATAGAAATTATAATTAATGTATACATACATAAATACACACATATATAAATAGCAGTATTTATGCATATTAACATCCTTTTATACTATCTACATAAAGACTGGAATCAGAGAAAAAGATAAATTGTGAAAACAAAAAATGGAGCTATGCCAAGTATACATAATTATGATGCCCTACTTTGAGTCATAAAAGAGCTTTGGCAAATGAGAGCAAATGGTTCTAGAGGTTGTGCCTATAATGTTCAAATTAATTTCAATAATAAAATGAAGTCAATTAAAAAGGCATTTGGGAGGTAGAGGAAGTAGCCAAAACCACACAAGAACAACTCTAGCGACAGCTGAGTGGCTGCCAAGCTCTGTGCCAGTGTGAAGTAAAACAGAAATGTGTGAACAACAGATTTGGAAGGAAAGGTAGGTAAAAAGACACCTGTGATTGCCATTCTAGTAAGAAGATAACAGCATAAGATATATGAGAAGATCTTGGTTGGCCTATTTCACCACATACGGAACACAGTTTTAACAATATCCACACATGGTATAAACCCATAAAAGATCTCTTGTTTCAGAAAAAAATCAGCAGGTTTGGAACTGAGAAATAAGAAGGTACCTTTTCACTGTCTTTTGGCAGCAAATCCTCTCCCTTTCACAGTGAACCAGCATGGATCTCTTTATCTCCACATTGCAAACAGGACATCAGAGAAAGCACAAGAGAAATAAATTTTATTTAGAAATTAAGGAGAAACTACCATAGAATGTTTGCTTTTCCAGTGATCAGATCTCCTTCTCCTGTGCTTCAGTGTGCACAAATCCTGGGTGTTCAGCAGAATCCCAGCACATACCCCAACATGTTGGAAGCTTTTGACCAGGAGAGGTTTGTATCTCTCCAGAATCAACTTGACTGGCAGATATTCCTCTTTTTCCTACTTTTTATCTGTGAAGGTCTTCTATTTTGAGTGCTTGACAGATAACATGATTCTTTCCATTGAAATGTTGCTGGTTAGCACCTAGTGGGAAATACATTTGAGTTATTGCACAAGGAACAGTCTTGCCGTGGGTGGCACTAAGCCACTGGCCTCAGGAGAGTATCAAGAGGAGTTAAAATCAATACTGGTGTGTTTTAAGACACTGAAATTTTGATTTTCAGTGCTGCCTGCCAAAGCATGGGAACAAAACAACAGTCACATTTGCTTCTTGGCCTGTAAAACCTGCTCATGGTGCTGGAGATGGCTCAGGCACGGGCAGTAGTGTACCTCAGTAGTTACCTGCCTGCCAGACACACTCCACTGGGTGGTCTCTCAGTGAGCTGCTTCAATGCTTGGCCTAGCATAGTTTTGTGGCAATGTATTAGCAAGAGATAAAGGCAGCTGGACTTGAACCGTGTTCAATATGTATTGGTTTACAGCTCAGGCACAACCTAAAACCTCACTTGTGTGACAGAAACTCCTGACGATCAAGCCCTGGCTCTGCCACTGTCTTATTGCTCAGCTTTTCAGACTGAGAGGTACACAGGCAAAATCATTACCATCCCACGCCAAGTACTCTGAGACCTAAGGATGAAAAACACTGTGCTAGAAATAGATATGGTGTTTATTATTATATATTATTAATTAACAACTGAAATTTAAAATTTGGATGTTTCTGTCCTCAACAAATATCTGCTTTGGAAGTAAGTCAGTAAATTGCTCTAACTGACATCTATTGTAAGGGACAACAACCACTCCACAAGCATTTCTGCAGCTCCGATGGCTATCCACTTACACCTTTTGTGAGTACCAAGTAGAAGTGATTTGGTTATGACCATGAAAGAGCTGGCATTTTTTCATATTGCTTTAGTTGTACTGGCACTGGGAAACATCACAGAACCTGCAACATGTGCAAAAATGCCAAATGCATATTGAAAGACAATAAAAAGCAATACCTGTGGACTCAAAAGGGGAAATGCACCATTAAAATATAGTCCAATATTTCTGAAAAATTGTACTATTGTGTATAGAGAGTTATGTTTAATGAAACACTAAGGTGGTTTTTTTTTTCTTGGTTTTACAACTTTCTCTTGGCTAAAATACAAAGGATATCTGAGACTAAATGAGTATGTGAAATGAAAACAGGGAAGAACTGAAACAGTTGTTGGCCTGCCTAGTGCTAAATGACATCCGTGGAAAAGGTTCTTACCATGTAAATTCCACACATTTTTCTCTACTTACAATCCCCCATTCAAAGCTCTGCAAAAGTTATATAATTATCCTGCAAACTTCACACATTGCATTAGTAGTGAAGATCTCATACTTCAAGCAGATCTGTTTGGAAGACAAGTTTTGCTACTCTACTTAAAATTTAGCACCTATAGAAGGAGTACGCTTTTAGACTCAGGAAATTGTTTTCTAGTATTTTGGTACTTTGATCTTTTGATTTTGAATTAGTTTATTAAAATATCCTTAGTTTCTATAGAGTTTTGAGTATACACAGTTTTAGCTCTCTTTGATCATTTGTCCCCAAGCACTTCTGCTTCCATCTAGATTACATTAGCAAATCCCACTGTGCTCCCCTAGCTAAAACTCTCTACTCTTCCTTCCAACTGGCTGTGAAGTTAGATAACTTTCCACTTTTTCCTCTACACTTCCTCCTTGTCCTTCAGGGGAAAGCTCAGATTCAGTAGGATGGATGATGACCATTCATATTTCAGCTTAGCTTAGAGCTCTTTAGCTTTGCTTATGGCCCTGTTTTGGGTCACTTATATCACTGGTTTTGTTTTTCTAAATAAAAATATATAAGTTTGATTCCTTCAAAGCTAGGAGCTAAAATTCAGTTTCAGTACTTCTTGGGCTTCTGCTTTAGACCCTGTGAAGTGCAGGAGAGAAAAGAGCTTTCAAAAACACCACCCTTTTACATTTACTGTTTGCAACTTTAGATATCCTCCTGCTCTACAGCTGTGTATCCTCACCCAGAGAACCCAGACAAATCTAGTTTCCATATATGGATTTTAGGCAATTAACAAGAATATTTTAATTTCCAGTCTGACGCAGGGAAGTGTCCAGTAACTCTGCATATTTGACACTAAATACTAGAGTCACAGAAGGTCCTTCAAAACTAACTTGTAATACATGTGGGACCTCTGCAGAGGAATCAGCCCAGTGCAGAAGCTTAATCACAGCTATTCTTCCTTTTCACTCTTTTCTCTACTGACATGCTTGAGTCTGAGTGTGAGGAGTTGTAACCCATGTACCCAGCTGTCATTGATACTGGTTAGGAAAAAAAATGAAGAAAAATTATTACAAATCTTTAGATCTGACATGACAGGTTGAATAATCACAATCATTTCTTCTTCCAAATTAAACAGTAAATAATAGCATAAAGAAAATTACATTTAATAATATCAGATTGATATTTGTCATGAGTGGTAACATGAGTGGTAACTCCTTAGCGGTCTGTCTAGCTTTGCCACAGCATTGCAAATGCATTTTATGCCCACATAATGATTAAATGGGTAAAGTGGAAGGGACCGCAGTGGGTGGTCCAACCTCTGTGCTCTAGCAGGGTAATCTGAGAGCACATTGCACAGAACTGCATCCACACAGTTCTTGAATATCTCCATTGACAGAGACTCCACCACTCCTCTGAGAAATTTGTTCTAGTCACCAGACAGTAAAGAAGGTCCTCCTCTTGTTAAAATGGAACTTCTTGTGTATCAGTTTCTGCCGATTACCTCTTGTCCTATTGCTCAGCACCACCAAGAACAGCCTTGCTCCATCCACTTGACACCCTCCATTCAGATGTCTATAGACATTGATGCAGTTCCCTCTCAGATGTCTCTTCTCGGGGCTTAAGAAGACCAGGTCCCTCAGTCTTTCCTCATAAGAGAGATGCTCCAGTCCCTTAATCACCTTCATAACTCTCCACCAGCCCCACTCCAGGACCTGCATGTCTCTCCTGACCTGAGAAGCCCGGAACCAGACACAGCACTCCACATGTGAACTCACCAGTGCATAAATGCTTTCAATTCTAGTTGATCTTTCTATAGCACTTGTTTAATCATGAAGCTCCACTTACCTGAATCTTTTTCAATAGCTGCTCCTAACTGTGATTATATTTTGTTCTATATAATGTTGATGATGTATGACTAATATAATTTTCTGATGAAATGTCACAAAAATCATAATTGATTTTTGTTTTGTTTTTCAGTACATCAGATCAAGAGTGGTTATGAGGAACAAACATAATAGTAATTAAATATTTGTGGATTCTAGCCATGAATGTAAAATTCAGTTTTAAAGAACATTGATCTTTCAGGGATTTTAATAATTTCCAAATTCTACATTAAACTATCTTTGGGGGATATTTCATATTCTTTTCATCCTGTCTTGAATGTTCTGGTTCAGATCGCAGCTCCCAGCATTCGTAAATTAGCCATTCATACAGATATTCACCTTTGTTTCAAAGACAAAAGATTGAAATCTTGAAATCTAAAGTGAAAAAATACGGGTAATTATTGGCAAGAGGGGGGTCACTGATATACAGTAGGTCTATAGCAAAGGGAAAGTGATCAGAAGCAGACAGAAGCATCTGCTTTAATCTGCACATTTCCTAAAAACTTCCTACCAGTGCAGTATCAGAAGTATCCACTCAGTGTGACGCTGAGGAAATGCAGGAACCTCCACTCCTCTGGCCCCAATAGCTGAAAGGACATTTCAGGAAGATGCAGGTTGCAGGTGATGCAAGTGCTGCTTTCACACACCCCAAAGTTGCACTGTTGCAGGACTGTAGGTGTGCTGGGGGTGCTAGGGGTGTGATCTGGCTGCAGCTGATGATGAAATCCTCAAGAACCTTAAGAAAAATAGCATTTAGAAAAATCTGCCTGAGGTTCAGAATGTAGTGTGCAACTGAGAAAGAGGGTTGTTGCACAGCATTGAACCCTCACATTTTGTATCAATGGATCTCTCTCTTTCCATATTAGGAAGTGTGATTTCTGCCTGGAATCATCCACTGCTGCTAATTAGTTTTTCCAGCATTTTTAAGACTCCCTGGTTTATTAAACACCTTTTTTTTATTTTCCCCCCAGGTTTGTTCGTGTTGCACATCTCTGTAGCATTTACTTTCCTGTTAATCTAAGCAGACAGTCTACTGTCAGCTCTTCTCTTTTCCTTTATTACCCTTTCCTCCATCATCTTCATTTCCCTGCCTCGCTGCCCATACAGCCCACAAACTGCAGGCTACCAGAGCCCACTTATTTGCCCTGCACGTGTGCTCAGCACTGGTCCTCAGCACAGTTTCTCCCCTAAAGTGCTTATGCTTATACCATGTATAATAACTCAAATTTGTCATGTTTGTCCTCTCAAATCTTTGCTTTCACCAGCTGCCCTTGGCTGTGGCTCCCTGGAGGAGAACGTAAGGAAGAATACCAGGTGTTAGCGAGGTCTTTTAAAAGAGTACTAGGAAGTGCTTAGATGCTAAAAGGCTGAAGGACAGTATAAGAACCTATTCAGACTAAGCAAAGCATGGGCACATTTTCACCAGCATTTCATCCTCCATGTACAAGGCCAAGGAGCTTGGTTTACTCTACACCACCCACACAGTGCTCATTGCTGGTGGTGATGGGATACCACACAAGAGGTTGTCAGAGAAGATTTGTGTGGTACTTTAACGACCTTAAATATTTTGGAGCTGGTTAAGTCTTTGGGGTAAACTATATGCATTAAAAAACACTAATTGCATAATATAATTTTAAATGCATTGTAATTTAAAAATAGCCTACTATTAGCATATCTAAGTTATGCACTTTTATGAACTTCAAGTAGATAATATGCATTTTAATTAGGAAACTTTTTCTGTAATGAAAGAGAAAATACTTTAAAGATGAGGTAACTTTTTACTAATTTGTTCCCTTTGTTCTGATTTCTCAGCTAAATAATGAACTATATTTGAAAAACAGTGCTTTATTACATATTTGCCCAAGAGACTTGAATGACTCGATAGGAACTGCATGTTCTTTCAAAGAATAGCCAAGTCAAGTTAATTAAATTCCAGGCTAAACTAGCTCATTCAGGTCAACTCCAGCTGAATTTCTTCTCAGAAGTTCATTAACTCTACTGATTCATCAATATTTTCCCATAAATATAATTACTTAACACAATGACATTAGGCTGTTCCTCAAAATTTTATGAAGAATAAGAGTGCAGGTCCATCTGACAGGCCCTGCTACTTGATCTGGTCCAATGCAACTCCAGAAAAAAAAGCCTAGATGGTGTCTCATCAGTTGCCTTCATGATGCACGTGGGCAGAGCAGAGAAAAGCTGCTGGGAATCTGAAAGGAAATAAGCAGTGACTCAAGGTCTAATCTCATGCCAGGTGAGAGCAACACCATTTAACACAGATGGTCTTCCATTCCCTTTGATTACCTCCTGGAAAATAATGACTATTTGAATTCCTGACTGCTCTGTTCCCAAATAGTAATCTCTCAGAATTAAGTTAAATACACAGCACACAATAGTGCGCCAGGACGTAAAAAGCTCCAAAATTGCTATTCCTAAGCTCCGAAATATTTCCATTCATGTCTGTGCTGGGTGAGTCCTGACTGCCAGCTCCTGTAATGTCCTTTCCTTTCTCCTCTTACACCCTGGGAAGAGCACTCACTGTGTTAGCCAGAGGGAGTTCATCGAGGAAGGATCCATTTGGCTGAGAAGATGTCCAGGACTCCAAATAATACCACAACACGATCTCACAGCACAGTGTAGCCAATTGTGATTAAACCAATGTTTAAAGCTGTTCTGAAAAAGCTTCTTAAATTAGTTGAGAAGCATTGCTATGGGGCAAAATCATTCTCTGCCTTCAAACTAATTTACTAAAAGGTAAATTCACAAAAACACAACTGGGCTGAGGCAATGAAGCATTTATTCCCACAAACTCTCACTTCATACAGCATAAAGTGAGGTCTCGTACTCAAATGCGGATGAACAACCTTAAAAAGATAAAAATAATAGATTTAATGATCCAAGTGGCACTGGAGATTTTGAGGAATGGGTATTATGAAAGGAACTTCAACAGCACTGCCCCTTGCTTTACCACTTCTGATTTCTAAGCAATGACTTGGTATAGTTCTGCACCATTACTGGGATATAAATATCTCTTCAGTTGACCTGTGAGATTATCTGCTGTGAGAATATGCGTCATTTTGTACAGCAAAAGCAACTGTGAATGTTTTGGCCAGACTTAAGCAGAAACAAAACCAAACAAAATGACACTTTGAATTTTGCCTTTACTATTTTAATTCAGAACCTGGCACAGTAGTCCACGCCAATAACAAGGCCCCTTATACCTTCTATCATGAAGCATCAAAGTGCTAAACTGTGAAAATTGTTTTAAGAAGAATCTCAGTATATTAAGATAGGGGCTATACCTGGGAAGACATCTCTCTTAGTCTGATTCTGCAGTTTTTATCTTTTCAAGATGTAAAATTCATAATACACAAGTTAAGCAATTTCTGGTTAGAGGATTAATTCCGTATATTATTAATTGCTCTCTGAAAAGTCTTTCAGGAGAGAAGGACAGCCCTCTGAGCAAGACAACAGTATAGAATGGCATATATAGACCAAATTTTTCAGGCCATATCATTGTGTTATCTGTCTAATCTGATGCTACTATGTGGAGTAGCACAGATCTTCCCTGGGGTAGTTTTTATATATTTCAAGGTTTTATTACTATTTTGTCCTACTGGTTCAATTCCTTTTGTTTTCTCAAACCAGAAAGAATATTGGACAATTCTTGCAGCCTTTAAAATGTTGCTGCTTTGGTCATAAGCACATGTCATTAAGGGAACAGTGCTGATCATGATTAGATTGCCTAGTCAGAGTATCTAAACATTACTAGAGAAAACCTTTAGATATTCTTATAACATTTAAAACAAACTTAGTATTTTTTCTTAAATTAAGCTGGGATGAGATAAGAATTAATCCTTAATTCATATAAAGGCAGAAGGGAGAAAGAAAACAGGATGAAGTTGCAATTTAACATAAAACATTGTTTTTAAACTGTTTTTCTGAAAGGAATTCTATCCTTAAACATCTCCCATGGCATCCTGTTTCCAGAAGGTATACTCATATTGACATATATGATCAGTTGACCCTGGCTGGACACCAGGTGTACATCAAAGCTGTTCTGTCACTGCCCTCCTCAACTGGACAAGGGAGAGAAAATATAACAAAAGGGTTGTGGGTCAAGGTAAGCGCAGGGAGATATCACTCTCCAGTGACTGTCACAGGCAAACTGGACTCAGCTTCAGAAAATTAGTTTAATTTATTGCCAATCAAATCAGAAAAGGGTAACAAGAAATTAAAAAAAAAAAAAACAAAAAACAACCAAATCTTAAAACACCTTCCCTCCACCACTCTCTTTTTATTGGGCTTACCTTTACTCCCAATTTTCTATCCTTCCTCCCACCAAGCAGCTCAGGGGGAAGAGGGAATGGGGGGTTGTGGTCAGTTCATCACAATTGCCTCACACTCTTCCCCTGCTCCAGCATGGATCCCTTTGGCTGGATTCAGCCCTTCAGGAGCAGGCTAAGGCATCGTGGGTCCTTCACTGGGTCACAAGTCTGCCAGAAAACTTGCTCTATTCTGGGCTCCTCTCCTCATGGGGCTGCAGGTGCTGCCAGGAGCCTGCTCCAGCACGAGTTTCCCACAGGGTCCCTGCCTTCATGGGGCACCCATATGCTCTGGTGTGGGCTGCAGGTGGATCTCTGAACATATGCTGACCTACCTGGGCTGCAGAGGCACAGCTGCCTCACCATGGGCTGCAGGGAAATCTCAGCTCCTGTGCCTGAAGCACCTCCTCCCTCTCCTTCTGCACTCACCTTGGTGTCCGCAGGGTCTCTGCTTTGGCAGTTGCACTGGAGTTCTTTCCCCTTCTTAACTCTCTTATCACAGAGGTGCTACCACCAGGGCTGATGGGCTCAGCCTTGGCCAGCAGTGGGTCCATCCTGGAGCTGGCTGGCATTGACTCTGTTGGACATGGGGAATCTTCTGATAGATTCTCACTGTATCTCCCCTGTATCTCCCCCTTTGCTAGAGCCTTGCCATATAAACCCAATGCCACATACAACATCCATAATTTGACAAAACAGTCTGAATAAGGTATATGGCCTGTTAAAACAATCCTTTTCCTTCTTCATCATGCAGTCAAATCTCTATTGTAAACCACTGCAAAACTTCAATGGTAATATTAATTTCAATTTAATAAATTACTAGATGCATTCTTAGCAAAACTTGCCACTGATCTTCTGATTCACCTCTGTTGGTAGGCATTCATTTCATATATCCTCCTCCTGAACACTGTTTTATTGTTGGCTTGCTCCAAGGTGCCGTGGATTTCTGGCTGAGGTTCTCAAATCAGAATTTAACAAGACAGATTGCAGTGCCAGGAAATCAGAATCCAACCACAGATAGAATAAGAGGGAAAGTAGCAGAACTGTGGATAAAAGTAACTCCTTAGAAATCAAAATATTAGAACTACGGTCTCAATCTGTAATGTGTCTACAGGTAGTTGTAAGAAATTTTTTCTGCAACTTGATAACGTGATATGTTATGCCATAGGATGTGTGTTCACCGTGTTCCTTGAAGGTACTTTTTTTGGAAGCTGATGGCACATGTTGTACAAGGACCACCCTGAGCAGCAAGCAATAGCTGGCAGCAGGTGAGACTCGTGCTTAGAAAAGCCATCTGTTCCTGTAACCTAGATCAGCACTCCCCAAGCAGCATCCTTCTGACTCTGCAGGCGAAGGCATGTGAGGTCCAATCCTTCAGCAGCACATTTCCCCATGGAGAAGCTGGGAAAGCCCTGCCATTCACCGGCTTAATGATATGAGATTGTGCTTCCAAACTCACCGATGTTTCATTGTTCATTGAGTTCTCTGAAGTATGAGAATAGATTAAACTGCCTTTAGTTCAGGAAGGGAGAACCCTTCAGTAAAAAAACATGTACAACTTCACTGAAATAAATTAATTTCATAATAAGGATATGAATTCTTGACTCAAGAAGCAACTTTTACAGAGGATTCTTTTCAAAAAGAAAGCTACAGAATACAAATTAGGTGGTGAGAGAGGATAATAAACACTTGTACCATCTCTCATATCAGAATGCTGTAAGAGATCATGTCTACATGTCAGACCATACCTCGGAAAATGTGAGTTGCTGACTTGGTTTCATCTACTATTCACTAATAACAACAATTGTATATGACTGCCACAAGTATCTTAATTGAAACTAATTACTGAAACTCAAGAATGTTTGAAGAATCCATGTTAGTAAATTATCAAAATCATTCAAGATAAAAGAAGTCCTGTACATGATTCCCTTTAATAAGGTGTTTCTAATTAAATTTGATTCATGGGCTATTTAGCAAACATACAATCTCTAAAATTTTATTTTCAAAGATCAAGAGCAATAACTTGGAGGTTGTTACTGCAGTCTACATGGATAGCACAGTCATTGAATGTCGTTTGTGGTTAAAAAACTCAGAGCAACCCTGTATACAGAGAAGCAAAGTCACTATAATAATAAACACAGCACAGAGATTACATAACATTTGATCAGATGAATAGATGTGTGTTACAATCTGACAGCATTACAATTACTGAAACACAGTAATGTCACTTCACATTGCTTGGTTATTTTGAAACCCTGGAGCTCATGTTGTCTTTATCCGTTCTTTTTTCTTACCTTTTTTTTTTTGTCCCCTCTGAAAATCACACCACAGTTGTATCATATTCCTATTTCTGTGTTGTATTACAAATGTCAAGCAGGAAAGATGAAATTTATTAAGGACACTAGTCAAAGCCAAGAAGTAAAAACTGGATTGTCATACAAGCATGAACCACAGAAAACCATGTCATGTTGCTTTAGGGAATGTAACATCCACAGCTCAGGAAGAGTCATCAGTGTCAGGTCTCAAAATCATTGAATCCATGTGCAGCAACAAAGTGAGACAACAACAGAGCACTGAGCAATGTAAGGAAGACTATTGAGATGAAAACAGATATTGAATAAACCTTTGGGATGTCCATATCTTGGTTATGGTATGTGGTTCTGTTTAATTTTTTTTTCCCTCCAGAAATACAGAGTGGATTTATACAAACCAGAGAAGGACATCTAAAATGATTAAGTGTCTGCCTTTGTAAAGAGATGAGAAAAGCTGAAACTTCATTTCTGAGAGTTATATAGTCAGGACTTAGAAAAACCATGAATAATTTAAGATGGAACACTGACAATACAGGAGATTTCAGGAGACTATCTTCTGACCACAGGAACACATCTAATCCTACCTTCAACTCAAAGCCAGACAACTTCAAATTTGGAACATTGTGGATTAGGTGAATATGGAACTGGCATTCAGTAAGCCCAGTAATATTACAAATAAGGATCACTGCAACTGATGGGCATTTAGTTAAAAATAGATAAAATAAAGTCTTTATTTACATAGAGAGTAATGAGAATTTCTTTTAAGATGGATTATGGAGGCTGATAATTTAAGCATGTTCAAATTTGTCCATGAAAAATTCATGTACTATAGATGCATGACCAAACTGCAAAGGTGTATGTAGCAATGGAGCCTGTGTAATACCCCTAATCTAATTGTGGGAAACAGTAATGGTGATGGCCTGTAGAGAGTGGGGTTACTTATCCTTTCTTCCCAAACAGCATCTCCAGTCATTCTTGGGAACAGAATAGATGGAGCATGGGAGTCACATTATAGGTAATTCCTTATGTTCTTATGCTTTCTTGAACAGCTGTTCTGTTGATCAGCTTATGTGCAAAACAGTCAGAAACTGTTTTGTTTGGTTTAGTTGGGGCTTTTCTGCCCACCATGCCCTATATGTGCCTGAATCATATTTATCCTAGAGCTTTAGAAACAGAGTAGGCTCTCATGGGACTATATCATCACAAGTCCATGTCCTGTCCCTGCATTATTCAGGGCACCAAAAGCCGTGAGGCTGGGATGATGTAATGTTGTGTTCTCAGTCGCAGGATGTGCAATGTCTCCCTGTCTTATGTAAGTTATAAAAGGACAGTGGATTCATCCCAGGTTTGCTATTTCTGTAACACACTCAAGTACCTGACAGATTCTAATCCTAAATGAACAGTTAATAGCTCTCCTGCAAAGACTTCCATTTCCTGTTATTTACAAATAATATCTTGAAAATTACTTTCCCAGAGGATTCAGTGAATATTTCTTAATACTATGAGATTTGATCATTTCAATTAACATACAGAAAACATATGTGCTCCTTTTGAATACAGCCTAGTCCAGACTTGAACTGCCTTTTGTAAATGCACTGACTTGCATCTAGATCAGCAAGATTAAAGAGCCTGTTTCTTGCCTTCTTGCAGAAAAGTATCTAAAAAGTTGTGAGAAGTATTCTGTGTCTCAGACTAAAAGTGATGTCTCTTCTCCATGCAGATAAACAATTTCCTAGGCAACTCACAAAAAGATATTACATACAGAGATATTTCTGAAGACTTTTAATTTCTTTAAGACATTCATGCTTTCTTTTAAGTGGTGAGAACTTATTTTTGCTTATGAGGCAAAGAACCAATTAAAGGATAAATCTTGCAGAGATTCTCAATCCTGCCATGCAGTTTTTAATGTAGTTCTTTTCCCCAAATTGTGTTAGATGAGTTAAAGTCTACAGTACTTTGTGGGTATCAGAGAACACTGCTTAATAACAAATGAATAGAATTACTAAAACAGATACATTATTGCTAATAATTATTTTTATGATGAGAAGTTAAACTACTGGCTTAATGAAACAATGCTTCTGTGCTGAGCAGTGGAATTTACAACGATTGATACACATCTTCAGAGTACCCTTACATTCTTCAGAACACAGAATACATGGGCATTCCTGGAACATTGGGAATCTCTCCTTTCTCGTTTCTCTCCTTTCCTTGTTCTGCTGATCCCACTGGAGGAGAGGAGCCCGTTGCTTACATTAGCTTGCATTTGAGTTGCCAGTGACCTACTTTAAACAGATGGAGAGAGAACAGCCCATTCTTATCCTAGTGGTGACTGCGCTCCTCTCTGAAAGAAGCACTTTGAATTTCAATCCTGCAAGTTCCCTATCTCAGACAGACCTAAAAAAAGAGGTCTCACCTTCCAGTCACTGCTTTCAATAGCAGGCTGTACAACCCCCAGGTGGCTGTCACCACCTTGCAGGTGTCTGTGGAAGTTCAAGCTGTGCATCCCACTTTCCCGTAAGCCCCTGCTGCCAGGCTGCCGGTCAGTGTCCGAGCCCGGCAGACAGCTGGGTGTCTGGCCACAGTCCTGTACTGCTTGTTGGCTGTTTTAGCTTCGCTACCAACCTCAGCAGTACTAATTCTGCTCCCAGAGCTGCTTGTTGTCAAGTCTGCAGCCTTTGCAGCAATATTGCCTGTGTCTCTATTTGAAGACAGCCCACAAGCTTCGTTGGCTTAAGTTTGCCTCTAAAACACCAGAACAACATCAGGTTCCTATCACTTAGGTTACCTACACTAAAGCTTGTGAGAAATGCGGCCTTCCAGTCCATTCCTGTGTGGTGATGTACATACTCAAGACAGTGAGGCTGCTGTTCCATTCCTTTTTTGTGCAAAGGAGTTAGCCTACCTAAAAGGCCTTGGGTCCAGCTGAGCAGTGAGGCATAATCAGCCACCTCAGTGAAAGAAAACCCATTTTCTGCAAGAAAGCTTGTCACAGATTGAGCAAGAAGATATGCTTTCCTCAGTGCTAAGCCAGCCAGCTCCAGCAGGTTTTTAGCAAGCCCTGGGTTGCTGAAGGTGCCTCTGGAATTCTGTCATAGTTTAAATTGTATTCCACATGCTGCTCAGTGCTCACCCTTTTGGGCCAGCATAATGCTGTACAGCTGGGATTTATTTTTGCCCCTCTATGATATCTGTGTTCAGAGTCCTCCTTTTATTCTTTTTGGCTCAGCCTCACAAAGCCATAGTATGCACTTTTATAGCTATGCAGATGTTGCATGATGAGATCTCCTGTCTCCTACGCTGCAGTTTCTAGTCTGACCAACTGTTCTTACTCAGTAATGTGTATCCTACGGCTCTCTGAAGCACAGGCTGAAAAAAATCAGAGCAGTAACTATGATATGGTGTGGCTTTTCAGGGAGTAATGCATCTATGGTAGTGGTCTTCTGACCCTCTTTACCATCTATCTAGGACTTGGGAAAGAATGATAAAGCCTCTCATAACTTGATAAAATGGTTATCTGGGGACTGGTTGATACTTATTTGCTTTTATAATGTTCCAGTGGGGAAAAAGGACATACTGTAGCCAGTTCTGGCTGCAATACCCTTTGATTTTTGTTCTCTTTGATCTCTGTCCCAACACAAAAGGTCATTCATTAAATATCAGAACAACTG
This sequence comes from Formicarius rufipectus, assembly GCA_013399695.1. Classification (NCBI taxonomy): domain Eukaryota; kingdom Metazoa; phylum Chordata; class Aves; order Passeriformes; family Formicariidae; genus Formicarius; species Formicarius rufipectus. The sequence goes on from VXAU01002828.1 coordinate 464,679, forward strand.
AAGCCTTTTCTTCTCTTGAGATAAGCAGAAATATATGCATTTGAGGAGCCTGTGGTTTTTACCATCACAAATGGCTTTTCATCTAGGAGCTCTGTTTGGACTCCTGATATTTCTAGTCAGTAACTACTTATTCTGAAAAAAAATTTGTGAATTACAGTGGAAACAATTCTGTAGTTTAATGCCATCTCATACAAGCATAGTGAACACTGATCTCTGTTTTTAAGAACTCTCATGTGTTGAGATGGCTCACTGGACTGCCTGAAAAAGAGCCAAGGGAGCTGTGCAGCAGGATGATTACCTTCCTTAGGTTTCATTCAGTTCATGGAACCAAAGAAAAATTAAAATAAAAGCAGCCTTTTTTCTTCCCTCTCTCATGCTACTTTTTCACATCTCTGCAAGCACAGCCAACTGAGGTGTCAGAGCTCTGCTGAGCTCCAGGAGCACCAGCAGCCTCCCACACTCAGTCAAGACTCACGCCTCAAGAGGCCAAGCCAGCCCACGTAAACCCTCCTGTGCATTCCGCGGTACCTGCTCCTCCCACTGACTGGAGAGGCAGAGATGATAACAGACTAGAACCTGAAGTGACTACAATTAAGAGAAGGGAATCCATGCCTTAAAGTTCAGAAAGATATTTTCAAAAAGCTCTCAAAACTCAACCTTAATTTGCAATTCCGGGGCTACATTCATTTGCAAGTGTGTGACTGAAATTTACTTGGCAATAATTCTAGTTGAATGACCAGGATTTTGTAGCAGACCCAAGGAAAGAAAAATACATCTTCTCTGCCTCTAGGAAAAAAAAAACAAACAAAAAAAAAACAAACAAAAAAAAAACAAACCACCAAACAACTTATAAAATCATCAAATGTTTATTAATATGCCACAAAATGAACAGCATGTTTTTTGCATTAGCCACAGAAATTGTGTTAGAAATTGCTCTTACAACTTAGCCACACAATAGGAAACAAAAGGAAACAGGAGAAAAGAGCTAAGCAAGCCCATTTTCTACTTGTATATTGCTTCCTTAAGGCCCAGACATTAATTAATGCTGGATATGAAGCAGCCTTTGTAAATATGCTCCTGCAGAATTTTAAAATTAATAATAGCTTCTGCATTGGGATGGACTACAAATTCTGCTTATGGGAACTTCACCTGATTTTAAAGTCTTCCTTATTATCCCAGGGTCCTCTCTCTTGAACAAGGCCATATGTTAAAGAGGTAAAACTCCTGGCTATTCCTGGTCTCTGCCACATTGAGGTCCTGCCAGTCTGAGCAGGTGGATTGTCACCAAGGATGTCAATGCCCTCTGGTATCACCTATAACACAAAAGCAGCCAAAGGGCTGCAGAGAATTGCTACAGGGCTCAAAGGAAGTGTATAATCACTGCCACTCAGAAAGATGCGTTTTTCTGCTACAGGGATAGAGGATGCCTGAGAGACCCTGTGCCTCTGCCTGCTGAAAACTGAGCCAGGGAGAGGAAAGGAGAGGAAGGTGGTTCCTCAAACTACCCCTTAGCTTTGCTGCAAAGATTACGGGAAGAAAATATATTGCTGTAAAGCAACTGGATAACAAGAATCTTATTCCTTGTTCAGTGGAGTGAAATTTAGGAGCCCAGAGGCAAATGAGAAAGATAATATCCGCCTTCTTCAAAAGCTTCAGTTTCTGCAACCAAGAAAAACATTCCACAACTCTCTAGGATGGGGAGCCAGGACATCCAAACCAACCACAGCTTTGGAGGGTTTGGATGTTCTCTTTAAGTGAACACCAAAAATAAAAAGTGAGTTATGAATTGTTGTGATGATTTATGACTTTTTAAAAAGAAAAAAGACAAAATGGGATGGACTAAAAGAAAAAAATATTTGAAAATAAAAATCCTCCTCTCTACATCCTTGAAAGTTGTGTCTGTTTTTTGGGTACTGTCTTGGGTTTAACAATTTTTGGAGGCTTCTTGACCTGCAATGAATTTGATACAGTCCATTCTGCAGCCTTTAGAAAATCCGTATGGTTTATTTATGGTCACCCTCAGGTCTCAGAAGTTCCCTGGTCTCTGTGCTTCAGTCTGTTTTCTCCTGTGGTCCATCACACTCTCTCACCAAGTACTAAACATCAAAAGTTATTTGTTCCCTCTGCAAAGCAGAGATCCAAACCCTTGTTCATCAAGGACATACCTGACACTGTAAAAACTGGCACTCTGTTCCCGGTTTTTCTCAGGATCTCTGTCTCCTTACCTCATACTCTACAAGATTTTCCATGCAGATATCTGGGTATATTCCACCTAATCAAAATGCACATGCAGCAAAGAGAGATTTCTAAAGCATCAGATCTTATGTGGTGTGAAATGCCATCTTGAACTGAATTTTCCTTCCCACTGACTATAGAGGGAGACACAGATAACCACACTTCCAGCCTCAGCAGTTCATTGCTGTGCCTAACATTAGATCAGATTTATTTGTGCCATATTACTTTAATGTTACCTAAAGACATCTCAGCACAAATATTAGCTGTATTCCATGCCACATCAACTACCCACTCTTTAACCAACCATTTTCAGAGATGGGAGACCCTTCCAGACACATTTATTCCCTCAGAAGTTTAAGTACAGGTCTGGTGTAAAATATCTAGGCAGATCTTTGCAGCATATGGCTTTGATTTGCACATCTTACATATATCTTTGAGAAATCCTGCCTAAGCTTGAAGACTGATGGGTGAGGAATGTGGTAATTTAAGGGTACATACACAAGAATAGCAAACTGTGGTGGCACCTGTCACTTCTCCTTTTGACCCATGCTACAAGAGTTGTTCCTTGGACCATGCAGAAATACTGTGGAATGAAGGTTGCACTGGACAGGTGACATAATGACACCATCGGAAGTACAAGTACTTACTTTGGTCTAATGGTTACTCCTAGGAATAGAAATTGCATCTAACTCATCAGCAAGTAAATTCACTTTTCCTCAGGAACAAAGTGTCTTTTAAACTTGAGTCTGATGTCATCAGAGGATTCCCCGGTAAGGTTGACTTTTTCAAGTCAGTTGAATACACCTGTAGGATAACCAGGATTAGTCTCAAAAAGTTAAGTTCAACAGGAGTTTTAGGCATATATCTGATACAGAAAAATTTTCAGAATTTTCATCCCAATGTAACCTTTCACTTGCAACTTTCCCAAGTCCTGCTGGAATCTAAGACTGCTATAATCACAGATATGATGAATCCTCATTCTGGATTCTCCCTGTCCTACTGCCATGAGAAGCCAGGTCAATTGGGTTTTAAAATACTTCTCAGATTAAACTCTATGCAAAAGGTCAGGATGATTGACCTTCCAGGATCAGCTGTGTCCATTTTACTTAATTGCTTGAACATTCACCTGGCAGGTAGGTTTTTATCTCATTTCTCCACGGTGGTTTCATAGCAGAGACTTGGCTAGACACTCCAGGAGAGACTGCTAATTCTCCAAATTCTCTTCTGTGAAAATTACCCTGCATCTTTCATTTTTTGCACTATTTCAGTTATCCAAAGAGAAAGGTTGGCTTTTAAGACTTTTAGTCTAGAAGTACTGTAAGAAATGAGGGGAAAAAAGTCAGATTCAAGTCCCTGTACCAGGGATTAATGAAATATCCATAACAGAGACATTTCCATTGGGTTATTGAGTACTATGCCTCTCTACACTTACAGCACTTCCTTGCATATCCACTCCTCAGCTCTCTAGAAAGTCTGGCCATAATGTGCAGAAGTTTCCTCCCACCCACCCTGAATCCCTCACCACTGGCTGTGTACAGCTTTTGCCTTTGGGAAGGTTTGTTGTGTTTTCTATTGTTGCTTTTGTTTTCCCTGCTTTGAACATTGAACACCAGAAGAATCTTAAACAGCAGCAGTAAGCAATTCTGGCAAATCTTCACTGATTTTGTTGCTTTTATTTTGCCTACACTTTTCCCTGGAGGTATCAGACATTGGATGCTATGCATCAAGATTTGCACGGAGCAGAACTCCCAAGAGGTAAGCACTTCAGCACTGGGCTCTGTAGTGCTGAAGTTCCTTTGCAGATTTATCTTTAGCTATATTGTGAATTCGAGTCCCCCACAGCCTTTTGGAAAAGGTTAGAAAGGAAAAACAGTTTGTGATATTCTAATAAACGAGAAAATCTGTGTACTAAAACCTGAGCCATGAGGACATATGAATGGAATGAGAGTACCATTAAAAATAAACCAAAATAAAAACTCAAACAGTCCTGTAATGATAAGATATACATTCTCTCAACACAAATAAAACTTGTCAAAACTCTGTATATGTGGGATTTTTTTGGTCATGGTCTTCCATTAGAAACACCTGAGAAATACCACAAAAATGAGATAGTCTCTGATGAGCTAGAAATATAGATATATTGCTCCTCTGTTCTAGAAAGTCATGCCTTTAAATACACATCCTCATATAATTCTTTAGAGATAACAGTAAAAAAATCCAAACCTGTCCAGCCAGCTCTGTGATCACACAGAACAGATGGGACTGCATGGTGATTTTAGCTGATGCTACACAAAGCACTGCTCCCTGACTCTCCCAATCAAGGAGCCCATGCTGCCATCTGATTCGGCTTTGCTGATTTGGCTTCCAGGTGGAAGCGAGGAAATGTTCTTTCCTCAGAAGAAATCTCAGGCATTATCATTTCAAAACAAAACACTCATTAGTAAGCAGATGAAGAAACCTCTTTGCACTGAGTTTTGGTGACTTTCCAAAAAGAAATTCCCAAAACTTTGAGCATTGCTTTGTTTGCCTACTCTGAACAGAACAGCCATACATTTGACCTTCAGACAGCATTGGACACACAAACAATGCACAAGTAAAAGACAAAATGACTTTTTAAAGCATTTAGCTTCTGCATTGCTACAGCTTGATGCAGAGGTTCCTCTGACCCCACTCAATTTTATCAGTTCATGGGGAACACACTCTATTCAGGTATAGGGGAGGAGTAGAAAGAGTGGTCATGATCTGGAGGCTTCCCTCCACCCTGCCTCATTCATCCCTCTTCAGAACTTTATTCTGCCAATACTTTTTTTTCTATAAAAGAGATGAATCAAACTAAATCTTTCTAGCTTGCCTTCCTCCTTCAGTTTTTTGCATCCTAGATTTTTGTATTTTAAAAGTACACCAAGAATGATCTTTCATTCAAGCTATACCTGACTTTTTAATGCATTAAAAGCTATACTTCACGACTTGAAAGAAAACATTTTGAATTAAAATGGAGGACTCAAAGTGAGTATTCCAGTGATTGCTTCTCCTCCCATTTACTTTGATGTGATCCAGGAATAACTCAAGGGGCATGGAGCTGCATTTCATCAAAGTTAGCACAGAAAAGGCCAGAGTCAGAGGGTCTGAAATGAATATACTGGTGCTTAAGGTATCTAGGAGAAACTGCCCAATGTATTCAGGCTATTATAGCAGAAAAGCCTGTGGTAACTGCAGATTGTTTGTAACACAGAAGTTATCAGAACTCTATCCTGTGTGCCTTGAAGGTGTTTGCCCTTCCTTTACCTTCTACTTCTATTCCAGCTACCTCTCCAATCATAAAAGTGTCCTCCTCATCACAACACACTTGGTAGTCAAATAGATACAATTGTGTCATACAAACTCAGGGGCCAAACTCTGTGCTGCAAGTGGGATGTTGCAGTAATAATTGCAGATGTGAGAAAATACAGCGCAGCCACAAGGTCAGAGGGACACTGTGGCTTTAAACTCTTCAGAAAACAAACATTTTAATTTCCATTTCAGGTACTCAGATAAAACAACTCTTAATGGAAGAATTATTTCCACACATCTCCAATGTGTAAGTTGATGACATAGTTTAACAAAAGTCTGTTTCTTCAGATTTTTATTGTCATACATGTGTGAGATCAAAGGTTGAAGCTGACCTTTAGATGGTGACTGAGGTGACTGCAGGAATAGGCTGTGAAGAGACATTAATGAGTATCTTCATTATTTCTTCTGCTACACAGAGTAGGGCAGATATGCAGAAATCGTTCTGCAAAATGTTGATTACCAATGACACTCAACAAGCTCATACATACCCAAGAAAATTCTCATATCCCAGATGAAGTTTTTATTCATGGCAGTTATCAGGACCTTGAGGATTTCTGGGTAGGTTTTTTTTTTTGTTTTTTTGTTGTTTTTTTTTTTGTCCTTTGCCAGGTATCTTTTATTGAGATCTTTTCTTGAACTCAGCAGTGCCAGTTACTTATCTGGGATTGAATTCTTATTTACAGTGAGACTTTTCACATTGCTGCAACAAGGTTGAGATATCATACCTACCTTAGAACCCATTATACAGCCAGAGGTATTAAAGGCACCATAGATCAAATACGAATCCTGCCATTAGTTTTTAATCAGTGCATTTCTTCTCACCAAAGAAACATATTTAAGACAATTCAGACACAGTTTGCTATGTCTGACTCTCCAAATGTGCTCCTTTTCCCTTTCTCCTGCAAACTTCCTAAATGCACTAAAAATACCTGCTTTTTTCTTTCTGTTTCATCCTAGTGTCTCCCCAATCCATCTTATTCCAGTAACATTTAAACCAAATTTTCATTGTCGATAGAATCTGCCTAAATATCTGTTCCTCTGGGATGATATGAGGTAGGTGTCTAAGCTCCCATTATAGACAATGAATTGAATTAGTACAGTCAGTGGAGCCTAGAGAAAAATTCAGCTGACAAGAAATTTAATTCAGTTGACTAAAACATAGGTACTGAGTGCTATTTTAGATGCCCTAAGTAACCTGAAACACATTGTCTTTAGGCTGTCAAATATGACAAAGAATCTACGAGACACTACTTTTATCCTTGAGCAGTAGATGGAAATTGGGTAAGATGACATAGAGCATCTCATACAGTTCTAGACGCCAACATCTAGGCACTTCGGTGACTTTTAGACAGTGAAATAAGTCTTTAAGCCTTAATAGTCCAGCTTTTTGTTTGGGGTTTTTTAATGGCTTTCTCTTATTCTAATTTCGTTCCTATCTTTGAAATTTGAAACCAAGAATCCCTTCTTATTAGTAATGTCAAGAGTTGACTGAAGGGGGCAGGAAGAAAATGCTTTTCCAGGATAAACTCTAGAGACAGTTGTCTCTCGGCAGTTACTCAGAAGAAGGAGAAAAGGTTAACATTGGTGAGTGAATGAAAACTCAGGACAGATCTGTTCTGACTAATACAGGACTGTGAGCACAGAACCAGGCTGCATCTCCTTTGATAAGCTGCTCTAGGACAAGAGCTTTGGTCCTTTGCCTTTCTGGTCCAGCATGTTCATACCCATACAGTACCCTACCACTTATATCAGGGTAACTGCCTCCAAAACATGGAGAACAGTTCTTGTACTGTGTTTCTTTCCAGATGATGCCTGAAACTGTGGGACATTGTACTTGTCTGTCTGTCAGAACCAGCCAGACATTGACAGTTTAAAGGTGATCACATTCTTTTAACTGATTAGCATTGATGTCTAAAGCATAAGAAGAACCCTGAGAGATGATAAAAGCATTGCAAAGAATTCCATCAGGTTTTGCTGCAGAAGAAATTAAGTTGATTAGCATCTTGGAAACCTTGTGAGGGGTGGGGGGACTGAGCAGTGAATTTCTGTGAGACTGAAGGAACAGAAGAAGTGGGCATGGTACAAGTAGACCAAATGGATTCAAATAATTCACTAAGACTACAGAGAATTGATTAAAATATTCAAAAGGCTCTGAAGGAAGGAACAGGTAACGACCAAGAGCAGTGTGGAAACTCTCACCTAAACTTCCTTGATAACTGAAAACTAAGGTGAGTAAACATAAGGCCAATATTAACAAAAAATTTTGAAAAGGCTGGGAAAACTACAGGCATTTTAGATAAGAACTGAACAACACAGAGCAGTAAGAGCTATAATAATAATAGTCATCATCACTGAGAAATAAGCTCTAAGAAGAATCACCTATGAAGAGGCCAATGGCCTTGCAAACCTTTTGCTGTTCTTTGAATGAGCCAGCTGAGGTGGCACATGGATAAAGATGAATTATCTGAATTTCCTTAATCTTTTTGATAAAGTCTCTCATCAAAAGCTGTAGAAAAAATAAAGTAGTCACAACAACAGTGAACATTTGGTAACACAGGAGAAAATGTGTTAACTGTTTAATATGCTTAATTAATTAACTAAAGAATAAGAAACAGTTCAGCTTTCCTAATAGTAGAGAAAGGTCAACAGTAGTAGAATGATGTGCTGTTCACTAGTTTTATTTTAAAAGATAGAAAAACAAGTGGCCTGTGCCATGAAAAAGTTTTGTGATGTTACTAAGTTACTCATGCAAGGAAGAACGGGGTCTAACTATGAAGAATTACACTGGCCTAAGCAAGATTTAGTACCTATGCAACGGCAAATGAAATTCAGTGTACACAAACATAGGGCACTGGAAGAGGAAAACAATCCTGGATTTTCAGGCTTTGAGCTTAGCATCATTGCTCTGGAGTGAGACATTGGGGTCATGACAGATAGTTCTTTGAAAACATCACCTCAGGACTCAGTAACAGTCAAAAAAAACCCAACAGACCAACAATAACCCAAGAAACATAAACTTCTCCCAACTATTTAGAATTATTAGTAGAACAATAAAAAATCAGAGAACCAATACTATTATGCCACTATACAAATCCACTATTCACTTATCCACAAACACTGTATGCATTTCTGGCTTGCTTGGCTAAGGAAGGACATACTCAAGCTCAAAAATTTTCAGAACAAGAAAAAAGGGATGATCAACAGGATGGAAGTGTTTCCATTTGTGGAATGATGAAATAGTCTGGGGGTCTTCAAACCTGGAAAAGAAATTACCTAGGAGCGTATGACAGAGATTTACAAACCACACATAACATAGAAACGGGAGATGAAGTGGCACTTTACTATCTCTTCTGTATGTGTTTAATCCCAAAAGCAACTCATTCTTTTGGACTGAAAGATTATGCTGTTTAGATCAGACAAAGAGCTGTAAAAAGAGCTGCCTAATATTCTTGATTTATTTTGTCTTCTTTGTTCTCATTTTTGCAATGTCTATTTTATTTATTTGGAGACATAAAATTAACATATCATCCTTTGCATATTTCTTTTATATAAAGTCCAATATTGGACACTAGGGATCATAAAATGTGCTACATATAAGCTTATAATATGCCGCATCCCTTGTGTGATGGAGCCCTACTGAATTATACAGGAAAACAGGAATGGTGAAGCATCATTACTATGAGATTACAATAATTCTGCAACTTTACATATTTCTGAAATAACTCCAAATGCAAAAAAAAAAAAAAAAAGAAAAAAAGAAAAATACTGCAAAACACAGCATAAGAAAAGAGGAAATAATATGTTGGAGAGTATGCACATCTGCCTTCGTGAGGAGCTATAGCTGTGTTATAGCTGTGTTACAGCCCTGTTATAGAGGGACTTTTGACAAGTGCTTGCAGTGATAGAACAAGGGGGAATGGCTTTAAACTGAAAGACAGATTTAGATTATATATTAGGAAGACATTATTTGCTGTGAGAGTGGTGAGGCACTGGAACAGGTTGTCCAGAGAAGCTGTGGACAACCCATCCCTGGAAGTGTTCAAGGCCAGACTGGATAAAACAACCTGATCTAGTGGAAGATATCCCAGCCCACAGTAGGGAGGCTGGAGCTGGATGATCTTTAAGGTCCTTTCCAACCCAAGCCATTCTTTGATTCTGTTGTTCTATCTGTAGTGCCCCAGGATAAAATAAATATTTTAGTTTGACCTAATTTTTTTTATTAGACTAACAGGTATAGTCAGAAAAAGCAGAAAAGCTTTCAGGCATGCAAGACCTACAGATGAGAAAGAAGGAGATGGGAGTTGGCCTTCAGTGCTTTAATAAAGCTTTGATTTCCTATGAGCTCTACCTGTTAAAACATAGACTCCAGCCAGAGCTTCTGGAGTTCAGCAGATGTACACAAATGCTCTAGGGGACAGATGCTCAGTTGGAGTTATTTCCAAAGCCATGAGAAAACATGGAGGTAGAAAGAATGCCAATTTCATTGAACTCATCCCTTCCATACTCTTTTTTCAAGTAGAAGGAAGGTATCTTACATTTTTGTTCTCTTTGTCCTGAAGACTACAGACCCTCAGTCGCTCACTGCTCTTTCAAATATGACTGTGCTGGAGAGGAGACAAGAAACCTGAACACTACCTTAAACAAATTGCAGGGTGTCGTGGTTTAACCCCAGCCAGCAACCAAGTACCATGCAGCCACTTGCTCACCCCTCCAGCACCAGGACTGGGGAAAGAACCAAAAGAATAAAAGCTAGACAACTTGTGGGATAACATAAAAACAATTTATTAGGAAAAGAAAAAGCCATATGTGTAAGCAAATCATGGGATTCTTTCATCTCTTCCCACGGCCAGGCAGGTGTTCAGCCAAGCCCAGGAGAGAAACTTGGGAAAACAAACATCATCAGCCCAAACGTTCCTCCTGCTTTCTTTACCCCCTTCACCTCTCCATTCTATATACTGAGCATGGCACCACATGCTATGGAATATTCCTTTGGTCATTTGGGGCCAGCTGCCCTCTCTCAACTTCCCATGCACCCCCAGCCACCCTGACAGCATTGGAGTAATAAAAAAAGGCCTTGGCTTGGTGTAAGCACTGTTCAGGAATGATAAAAACATCTCTATGCTATCAACCCTGTGTTCACCACCAGTCTAAATCACAGCTACTATGAAGAAAATTATTCCAGGCAAGACCAGCACACAAAGGAAAAACCCCAAAATATAGACAAGGAAAAAAAGCAAAATAAAATATATTTGTGCTCAAGAGCCATACATCAGCTGTGATTTTGTTACAAAGATAGTTGTAGCTGAGCATTTACAACTCACAAATAGACCTGCATCAAATCCTTTCAGAAAGGTACATCATTTGGTGATTTTAGTGTTCCATTTGATATATTCCTGCCACAGAATTAACTTTTTGCTACTATGACTAGTCACAGTATTCACATTTCTAAAGCTAATCCTTTGATTTGGAATCAAACGTATGAATGCACATTGCATACAAGCATAGAAACTTATAAAAAAAATTGCCATGAGAAGTAAACAAAAACATCTTCATTTTAATACAGATTTTAGCTCAGTTCTTTCTCACAGCATTGCCAGGTGGGCTGATGGTTTATGTCACACCAACAGAAAAGGAAAATCACCCCTGATCTGAGGAACTCACTGTAAGCACCATATTTTCACTGCAGATAAGTTGTTACACTTTCCAGAGCATTAAGCTGTTTAAATTAACCTTTGAAGTTTCTTTGCAGATATTTGTCCATAAGCTGTTTAAGCTGCTACAGCTCAGTGCCACAATGAAAGGCAGAACTGTAAACAACATATTTATTGTCAACATTTCCACTCCAACTAATCCTCCAAATTTTTGTTACATTCCATCTATGCGAATAACAAAGATTTAGCCCTTTCAGAATTACATTATTTTGAATAATAAAAGCCATGTAATGAAACCCAGACAGCTAAACTCATTGATTTTTATTACTTTGGCGCTTTCTTTCAAAGTGCAAAATTTACATCATTCCAGATCAAGAAAATCTGCTGCAAAAATACAAGCCTGAGCAATTCCATTTTGTGCCTGTTTTCTTGACTGATTCTTCATCCAGATGGTGGAACTGGCTTCCCAAGAAAGTTGTCGCAGCACAAAGCCTGACAGAGTTCAAAAAGTGTTTGGACAATGAACTAAGGCACATGGTGTGATTCTTGGGGTTTTCTTGTGCAGGGATAAGATTTGGGTTTTGATGATCCTTATGGGTTTCTTCCACCTCAGAGCATTGTATGATTCTATGACTCAAGTAGATGAAGATAGGACTTTTCCATAAACACTGGAGTATATCTTCCTCTTGAAATGATAGTCCTCTCTCAGGAGACGATATGGCTCAAAAAGAGGGTGTTTGGAGAAAATCTCTTTGTATTTTTTGCCCCTGTTTGATCTTGTCCCCTTCTACGGTAAAGTAGAAGCAATTCCCATCCTTCTTAAACCACATGCCCTGCTACATGGCTTATACAATAAGGAGTTTCTGTAATTCAGAAATTTGCATTAAAAACCTGTTAGATATTTTCTTATACTTCCCACATTTTTTCATGTGAGACATAGGATGTAAGGCTAAAATAAAGCCAATTCCCTTTCCATGCATTCCCTTCCCAGTCTGGCTCCTTGCAAGTCCAGAAATGTCTCTGGGGTATCAGTAGCAGTGGGCAAGAAGGACAGATCCCCTGTCAGCCTTCCACTCTCCAGGCTGAGCCAAACCCATTCTCTCATTCCCCCAAACTACAGGTTTTCTTTTAGTAAGAATCACTGTGGGCCAGTGGCTGGACAAAGTCTGGCATGGTTGGTCTGTTGGTGTTATAAATCACTTTGGTAGGTAGTTGAAGCAATCGTGGCATATTGTTACCATGATGGATGCTGGATGCTGCTTTAGCACACTGAGTTCAGTGGGACAGTCATACTGCAAATGGGAGACAGACTTCAGATGGAAGTCTGGAAAAGTAAAACTCTGCACAGCCATTTTTTATAAAAGCTGAGCCTCAACAGCTTTAAATAACTTCTCTGAGGTCAGAATGAACTGAATTTGGATATAAGGCTAGTGAAATGTCAACCTAATTAGGGGCTGTCATTAAAATAACAGCACGACAGATGAAAAATATGCACTGAAAGAATTCAGTGATAAATGCTAAAAAGGGGAAACATATTTGGGTACTATGATGTTTTGATGATAGAATTTAGAGAGGAGTCTTGGAGAACAGCTGCTTTCAGAACAATTTTCTTGAAAATTAAGATCATTTTATATAAGTATCACTAATGCCCCAACACAAGATAACACAGAAGATAAAGGGGCTCCTTGGTATGAGCAATTTACATACTAAGTGCTAAAATTAATTTCTAAGGTTTCATTTTTCAATTATGAATAAAATGAATATAGACATAGTCAGTGAGCAAGGGCACTATCATATTAGTTTAAAAGCATTTTATTTTACCTCACAATTCAGAGCAGGCTTAGAAATTAAATTAACAAAATGTAAAAAATCTCAAATGGCATTTTTTGTTGTTCTGTAAATGTATACTTCCATAATTTATTTTAGGGTTATTTGGAAGGGGGAGTCATTGCTAAAATAATTGAATTACATGCTCTTGAATTCTGTGGCATATTCTTATTCTGGTTTTGTAATTGCAATTTTGTGTATGTAGCTCAGGAATACTTTTGTGAAAACTGAACCTGAAACATGTACTTTTGTACCCAGAAGTAGCTGATAGCCAACCAGTTTTCTCAAGAATCACATCTTTGTGAAAACTTTTCATGCACTGACAGGTTGTTCCATTCATTTCAACATTAATCTTCTTTCTCAAAGAGGTGAGTAGAGATGAACATGGTCTTGGCAGTCCTTTGAGTGCTGACATTCTTGCTTATTTCTTACAAATACAGGTAAGCATTTGTTCACTAATGTCAGTATTACAGACACATCAACCCAGAGACTTCTCTTGTTAAAAGATAAATATAAATATAGTAGTGGATAATAGATGTCCTCTGTAGAAATAAATTTTGCTTCCGGATTGCAACAATATATGGTGTAACATCAAAGTCAGATCATAGTTATGATGAGAATCAGACTGAAATTTCATAAGAGGCTCACATGAAATTTGACCCTTATATGAAAAGAAATCTGTTCCTCTGGCATTTAAAGATTTTTGTATTCAATATTATCTCTCTTACCTGTAAATTCAGTTAACATAAAAGAATTCAGAGCATATTTGGATGTTTTTTGGTTCAATTTGATTTTCTCCATTTGAAAGGTAGAAATCTACCTTTAGCTTTAGCTCATGTCTGATATTTACTTATTGAGGGGCATTTATGCCAATCAGTGTAAAAGTCAGTGTTTATTTTTCATATTGATCCCAAAATTATTCCTGTGTAAATGGGAATTGCCTCATTTCAGCAGCCTAACCTTAGATGCATTTTGAAATAAGTAGTATTGAAGAGGAGAAGGATAAAGAGCAAGAGAACAAGAACTGATATAAAAAGAAATTAATTAACAATGTAGCCACAAGATCATTTTCTCTTCCTCCCTGCCCACAGCTACCTAGTAGGATAGTTATTTCACTTTTCTTTAACGCCTCCCTCTGCATTCAAAATCTGTTCCAAAAGTTGACAAAATATGCCTTACCTGTTTAAAACAGTCTTGAGACAGGGACTCATCTGTGCCCACCTCACTGTGATAAGTTTTCTTAAAACAGTAGAGTGAGTATGAACCCAAAAGTAAGGAAATTAGCTCAATTGCTAACACTTTTTTGCTAACACAAAAGGTGTTACTTGACACATTGAGTGAATTAATCAGATTATGGGTGAAACTTTTGTGGAACAAGATAATCTGAAAACAAGTCACGTTCTTCACTTTTTTTTTTAATATAAGATACATTATAATATCAATGTGCATTAACAGCATTAATAGTACATGTGCTATTAATAATAGTTGAGGTTGCATTGTCATATTAAGCAATTCCTAAAATTTTTAATGATCTATTTTTCTCATATATTTCTCATAACATATGGTTAAATCAACTGCAAAAAATATTTTAAAATGTTGTAACTATTTAAAAGGCTGTACCAGGAGGTTTCATGGAATAAAGATTTCAAAGGTCTCCAAAAGAACTTCATTCATCTAAAGTCCTATGCTTTTGAATTCTTTAGGAGCAAACTTACACTGCTGGTGAATGATAATCTAATACTATGCTGATGGTCCTAGTTGTGATTTATAGACTACATCTGTTAAAATGTGTACATTTTTCCAAGTCTGAATTTCGCCACCCAAAATTTCAATGAGTTTGTTTTGTTCATTTTGTGTATATTCCACATGGTAAATTTAAAATATTTCAGTAATTAAAATAATACATACTTGTTTCTCATTTGGTGTCTGAAATGTAAATCCAGATACTAAAATCCAGTTGTGTGGACTCCTACTGATACTAATAAGACTTACACTTACACCTGCAACCAGGAGAGTTGAACTGAACTTTTGTGACAAGAGATGAGAAACTCTATTTGTATTTAGATGAATTCATAGAATCAGAATGGTTTGGGTTGAAATGGACCTTAAAAGTCACCTAGTTCCAACCTTCCTGTCATGAGAAGAGTTGTCATTTACTAGCCCCATCCAACCTGGCCTTGAACACTTCCAGGGATGGGGCATCCACAGCTTCTCTGGGCAATCTGTTCCAGTGCCTCACTACCCCTCTGAATAAAGAATTTCTTCCTAGCATCTCATCTAAATCTCTCCTCTTTCATTTTAAAATCATTGCCCCTCGTCCTATCACTGTCTGCCCATGTAAAACTTTGCTCTCCTTTTTAAGCCTCTCTCACTGAGAGGCAGAATACAGTCTGCACACCATGCTCTGCCATTCAACTGTCCTTTGTGTTCCTGATTTCTCATTCTTGAGTTTTCACTTGCAAAAAGGAAAGAAGAAGCAAAGCAGGTTTTGTGGTATCACTTTATTTTCCAAGTGATGCAAACCATCTGTAGCACAGTGTTTAATCTACTCCAAAATGTGCTGTGGTGATTCCCAACAATATTGACTCCAACTACCTTCACATTAATCAACTGTGTCTGAGCCAGGCCACCAACTAGTTTGGGAAGTAGAAAATAATAATAATAAATACAATAAAAAAGCATGTTTGGATTTGGCTCAGACACACAGAATAAACAGGACACTAATTACTCATCAGCACTTTCACCTGGAACTCTGTACAAAGCAATTTGTATTTTATTGGTATGGTGAGTCTTTCAGGAAAAGAGGGAGGTCCCTTGACAGCCTGGGCAAGGGTGACCCAGAGTGGCCCCTTCAGGCAGCTGCCATTCAATGGAGAAATAGAGGGTGTCATTTGCTAGTGCCTGCCAGCCTTTCACAAACAGAGATACTGCCTCTAAAAATAAAAACACTGAATTATTTTAATCTATTAAACTTCCTGCCAGTCATGCACATTAATTGCTTATCAATAATATTTCAGCTGAAATGTATTATGTTTCCAGTGGATAACTGGCAGCTGCCTCACCATCACCACTTGCATCTTCATTAATTCTCTGTGAAGTTTCCTCTGCAATTACTGATTTTCCAGGTGAGCTGATTAGCAACTGCAAGCCCAACAGCTACTGTGATATTTCCAAGGCGTTTTCTTCTGTTAAAAATGTCAGAAAACAAACAAGGCTAACAAATTCTTACAGTCAGATTGGGGGTTTTGCATCATATTTTACTAGAAATAAAAAATACTTGAATTTCAGGAGGATAAGATTGGAATTAGGGTATTGCTATTGATTGCATCTCTGAAATAACAAATTATAGAAAAAAAAAAATTGGTAGCCAGGTACAAATTTTCTCTAGTTTCTTTCTCTAAAAATTTGAAAATATGTAAAATACGAGGTAAAGAACTTCTTGCTATGATCCACTGTAACAAAAAGTTTGCAAAATCTTGTGGACAAGTTATGACCATTTTATATATATATATGTTTTCTAAAAAAAAAATGAATACTGCAGTATCTCTTGAATTTCTATGCCAATTTTTCTTGGTAATATTTCTTGCAATTTCAGTGGGAAAAAAAACCCAAAACAACCAAGCAACAACAACAACAAAGAGAGAGAGAAAAAATTATCAGAAAAAACTGGCAGCATCATATCATATCAGCATAAAGAGGGCAAACCTATTTCTAAGAAATAATCAGAACTAGAGAGAAAGCTGACAGGTTAACCTCCTTCACCCTTTTTCCTGCTCTAAATGACAGGGAAAATGGGAATGGGTGTGGCGAGGAGAGGAGATAGAAATAAACGTTGCACAAATCAGATAAACGACTGTACATGCTGAGCACGTGGATCTCAGACAGATACAAACACAAATAAACATTGCTGTGGCTCCTTTACAGCCTTCCTAAGCACCAATTAAAAAAACCTGAAAGGCAAACTAAGAAGAGTTTTGACATTCTCGGTGGTTTCTCTGCCATTAAACTGGAAGAGTTCTTGCAATTGCCTTATTTGATGAGGCAGGACCAGCACGTGTTTTGTGTTTACATCATGAAGGAGGAAAACAACTGGCTTTGAATTTTAACACTAAATGATCAACATATCATTTCCAGTTTAACATTAGAAAGTGTAAGTATACGATGAGTCTGAACTGAGGTTCCAGAGCAGGAAACTAGAATGTATAGCAAAACTGGAGTGATGGAGTGAGGTAATCCAAAAACCTTCAAATGACAACTCCACAGAAGTTAAGAATGGATATAAAACACAATCTTTATAAAATCTGTCAGGTTTCACAACTTTTTGTGTTAATTTTGGAAAAAGAAATTTACAAATTTTAATCAATAGTGGAGCTGAAGATAACAATAAAAAGGATAAATAATTATTAAAATACATCCTTTCAAGTTTCATATCCCTTTATATCTTCCCTCATTTCAAAAAGGCATGCATGACATTTAACAAGTATATACATATATCCTGATGGCTGATCTTGCAGCAAGCAAGCAAGGGTAGAGTCCTCCCAAATCTTCGAAGCCTAGCCATGATGATGATGATGACATATATCCTGACAAAACTTGATTCCAAAAATATAGATAACCAGTGGGGAACAGCATCATTTATTTATCTGAATCAGTCTTTCCCCAAATCACTCTCATCAGACTGTAAATTCCTAAGGACAGAGGCTATGGTTCCAGCTCCTCATTTACTTCTGTAAAACACAGAACAATGTACTCCACACACGCAGTTCTACTACATTTCCCTTCTATTTTCCCTTTTCAGAAGACCACGGAGGTTTTGTTTTCCACTTGCACTGGCTGAGCATTAGTGTTAGTTCCCTGGAGTTTAGAAAGTGAGTTCTGGGTTTCACTGGAGTTAGCCAAAAGCCAGGCTCATTAATTCCTAGGAATTATTTGAGTGAATAATTTCTCACACACTAAGACAGTTCCTTGCATTGCTATAAGACACATTTTAAATGTCTCATGCAAAAATTTATTTTTGTGTGAAATATTAAATTTCAGCAGATATACAGGATTCAATTACAACCTGCTCTAATTTAATTTAATTCACAAAAGTCTGACTAGGGTTTAATTTACTTTTGGTCTTCAAATGCTAAAAGAGGTCAATGTTCTCACACAGACTCACATCATGAAAAAAATATATATCAAATTGTGTAAGTAAATTACATGTTTGTTCTTGCATTTTAAGATACATTAAATCACAAAACTATTTTTAAAATTCTGGGGTCTTTTCCCCAGAAAATTCTGGTCTATTGGGACTGATTTATTTTTTTTTCCAGTGTTTTCATTGCAACAATTTTCACACACACACACACAAAAAAATTGAATTAACACAACTCACAATATAAAAACCTATCCATCATTTAAATTTTGATTCATTTGAACACTTTTGGGAAATGTTAGAAAATCTGCCTAAATTGCCTTAGGCTGACTGATGTTACACCTACATGAAAGAAGATTTTTCCCCATACCAAAGAATGAAAATAACTGTAATTTAATCACAGCCTTGAGCAGGAGTCTTTTTTGAAATATTTTACCAGACTACCAGGCCAAGAAACAACATGAAAAGTTTTTAAGAGCAAAATAATGGTAATAGGAAAATACACATATCAATATGGGGAACATGTTTTAGGGGATGGCAAGTTTCATGTTGTAGCGTGTTTTCAGTCCTTGAAGGATAGGAGGCTAATTGGGAACTTACCGCTCTTGATGACTCCAGAGATTTTTCCCTTATAGCGAAGGTTTAAAATGTATCATGGGAACAAAAACTTTAGACTTGAGAGTCTACATTTGACATATATTCACAGTAAAATGGAGAACATTGTCTACTTTCAGCTTGATTCAGACAAATTTTGATCATGCATCTTTGCATCAGAGATTTCCACCAGCACAACATGTAAATTGCTTGCATTAGGAATGGAGCCTCACAATTTCAGTACGCATGACAGAGGTACAAATGTTTGTAGAACTTCAAACAAAAATTTTTATTTTCCATTTTTAGGATTCTAAAATTCAAATGATTAGAGTAGACAGACAAGTGAATAATTATTTGACCAACTTTCTGTGCAACTGTGGAGCTCAGTTTTCACTCTAACAGCTTCAGCACATATCTTTTCTGTGCATTTTATTTACTGAACTGGGTAAAGAATTACCATATTGTGGTTATTAGGCTATACAGACAATACTTTCCCAACTCAGGGCACTGTTTGATTTGTTTGCACAGATGTGATTTCTGTGTCCCAGTCACTGTCAGGACCTCTGTTGATGGTGAAAACAAAACCCCAGTGGATGAGTGTTCCATGTCAATGGTGGTCTTTGACAGTCAGTACTGCTTTTCTATGCAATGATTCTCCTCCAAAACTCTGAAGGGCAACAGAAGAGAAACCAATCTGAACAGAAACAGAGGAAAAAGAGGAAACAGCTGGAAGGCTTCTGCCTCCTACACACACATTAACGTTGTTACAACTTTCTCCTGACTCACTGGCAATTGGTACATTTTATATTTTAGGATTCCTTTATTAGACAGAAATCCATGTCAGAGAAGATCTTGGAAACAAAGGTTCAGCAAAAGTGTTGTTTCTGTGAGTCTGTCCCTTAAGAACCTCATTCAGTGCACATTTGATTACATCACATGGCACATTAGCATAGAGCGTCCTTTCTTTCAGATGAATTGGTATTTTCACCACTTACACTTAATTGCATAGAAACAGGTTGTTCTTAACTTTAAAAAGGAAAAAAAAAAATCATCTATCTACCCAGAACATTTACTACTACTTTACACTCTCTTCACAAATTATATGATTAAAAAAACAAGTTATGATAGATACGCCTTTCACCTTTTTGTCAAAGTAATGTTCACTCATCCCTTTGCAATCTTCTAGCAGTCCCAAGAGTACAGGACAAGAAAATGAAGGATAGCAGCATGAATCACAGTGAATGTATTTGAAAAAGACAGCAGTGAATGCTGAGGAACTTTCCTTTTGTTTCCAGCATCTGAACTTCCTTTATCCACAAACAGAAGATGATGGACTTCACAGAATTCAAGGCCTTTTCTGAGGACAAGAGCAAAAGTAAGGACTTATTCCTTCAGAAAAAGGTTTTCAGTGATATCCCTGTCTTCTTCTGGTGACCTTTTAGGGAAATTTAATTTTTAAACCTGCCCAGCCAGGAACTGCTGTGCTGTACATTTACTACCTGAATATTCTGCTTCTTTTTTGTACTTGAAGCATCAGAGCTATTCTAGGAAGTGTGAGTTGCTATGTTACAATTTCTTTGGCGATCACTTAGATGTTTTTCGTTCTCAATTTTAAATTACCTTTCCAGAATATTATTGTAGAAATAAAAGCAGGTTTATGTGTTTGGAACCAGGGCATTCAGAATCTAAAATTTACTAATTTCTCAGAAGGAAAAGTTATAAATGATTTAGTCAAGAATCTGGTTTTGAATCCTTTTCATACTCATGATATTTTTTTTTGTACCAAATTCATGATAAAAGATTATCATGAAAAATGAGAGGGCTTAATTTTTGCAACTAATGAAGAATCAAATTTTATGATTACAGAGTGAACCACTTTCCATCTCAGACATATCCCATCCTTAAAAATAATCCATTGACCTGTTTGCTATAATCCTCACCTCTAAGTGCTTCACATTCATGTAACATCCCATTGTCTTTCTCTGCAGAACTTTTTTGGCTCTTTTCTCACCACTCATTTGGCTCTCTATCTAACATAGCAGATAAATAAATACTAAATAAGAACAGTAGGTTTTATTTTCCTGTAGCCTCTTCTGCCCCTTACTTCC
Organism: Formicarius rufipectus; assembly: GCA_013399695.1. NCBI lineage: Eukaryota > Metazoa > Chordata > Aves > Passeriformes > Formicariidae > Formicarius > Formicarius rufipectus. The sequence continues at coordinate 485,561 of VXAU01002828.1, forward strand.
ATGCTCTGTTCCTGGGAGTAACAATCAGTGGTAGCTAGGCAGATTCTCCATTCAAAGCCCAGCAATAAAGTTTTGTCTATAGCAAAGCTTGAAAAACCCTAATTAGTATAAATATCACCTCATCAATTACAAAATTTTCAACTAAACCCTATAAATCTTCTCTGAGAGCTTGACTACTCCTTGATGTAGGCAAAGAATCTATACATGTGCCCTTTGTGTTATGCAGCTCATTGCCTAGGAAATCCAAATGCTTGATAACATGTAGGAGGTAGACGCTGTATTTATCTCAGCTGGCTGTAGGTACTTGCAGTGGTTTAATCAGGAGTTTGGATGCCTTATGTATATCCTAAAGTCAACAGGGAAAGATGGACATCACTGGAAAAAAAAATCAGTTATGAAGACTCATTCCTGATTCAATGTCTAAATAAGGTGGTGTCTAAATAAGATGAATCTGGATTTTTGAGATTGTTTGATATCCTGGTAACCCGATTGGCAAGTTTGTTGGGAAAACAAATAAATGAAAGACCAGAGTCCCTTTATCTCAGTTTTTTAACTGCTCCACTCTTTCTGAATGGGATGAGAAAACTCTCCAAGTCAGTCCTTGGGTTAGCAAGACATTAGCAGCTAATTCTTGTGCCAAATAATCTGCAAGGACATAAAAATCACTGTTTATATAGATATTATATAAATATTTATATAAATAATAGAGCTACATGATTTCACTATTGATTGATGATTTCAGATATAGAAATAGTTTTTATGCCTAGAAAATTCAATGAGGGAATAATATGCCTAGCATATTTGGCATTTCACCAGGCTTTGTCAGCTGCAGCCTATCCCAAACTAGACACAAAACATACCAGACATCTCCCATTTTTGTTAAAGTTTTGCACATATCCATAATGTCAGAACTCTAAGAAAGTCCTGTTCCCTACCCAGGTAGAATTCAGAATTGGGTGTTCTGCTTTGCTGTAGTGCAGCAGACATGATATATCTTGTTTAGAGCATATTTAACACTTTTGTTCAATATTTAGGATATCAAAAAATATGACTACTTGAGCAAATAAGATCCAAAGAAAAACCTAAAGTCTTTCTTTTTTTTTTTTTTAATTATAACTTCATTGTATTTAGAGCACTCAAACAAGATAAGTTCAGTTGTCACTTCATCCTAGAAATCAGACCCTCTCACACAGCTCAGACTCTGTTCATTCCTGAAATCAAGAATGTGACACTATGTAGAAGTGCCTGGAGTAAAACAGTGCTTGTAAGCAGCAATATCATAGCACTCAACATAGAGTATGATTTGGCTCTGAGCCTGAATTAGGACACATTTCTCAAGTGAGCTCCTAATTTCCCAGCTGAGACAAGTTTTTCATTTTGGGTTTGTTTTTGTTTTTTTTTTTTTTTTTTTCCCCCACTCTGTTAAAGTGCAATTAGTTTAATTTAAAATCACAGTGGTTTCAGCAGAGAAGCAGCACCAGTACTTGCCATTCCCAACAGAGCTTGTTCTGCAAACATGTATTTGTTCTAGTGGTAAAAAATCACATAAATTTCATCTGTAGAAGAGTGAAAAAGGAGACATCCAGCTATCAGGTCTCTTCTGAGAGTCAGGAGGACTTATCTCTGCTGCCATTGCCAAGTAAAGCAAGAACACTTTTCCTCCTCTGCTCTGCTTCAAATTAAATAGATTAGTCTAAACCAGCTATTTGACCCATAATGACATAGCCCAGAAGTCCAACATTGGCTCCAGCTGTATCCAGTCAGAGTTTCAAAACCCTGCCTATAAAGGAACACCATTTAACAAGCTTAGGATGCTGTCTGTGCAAGGGCATGAGAACTTGTATCATCCTGCTTGGACCCAGGGAAATGTACAGTGTAAGTGCCCCTGGGGACCATTGGCTGACAGCTAAGAGCTGAAAGGTTGTGCTGTGTGCTCAAAAATTATAAATATAGCTTATATATTCATCAATAGAAAGATAAATTGTCCTGAGGTCACAGAAGTCTATGTTGGTTCTACCCCAAACACCACTGGCTATTGTAAAGGCACTTATAAAATCCAACGAGGGTGATGACATGACTGAATTCAGACCAGAGAGTTTAATGGATGAAGTTGTGGTTTTGAACTAAAGCTTCCCTTATGTGGAAGAGCTGAGTAAACCTGAAAGCAAACAATTCTTCTGAACCAACTAATTTAATGTCAGAATAAACATGTACCTTGGTATTGACTATGCCAACCCCTAAGCAGGTCCCTGGTAGTGAGATAGCATTTCCAGGCATCAGAAAATGAAGTTTAAGGATTCTCAATACTATGAAGAAGTTGGCTGGATCAGCTAAAAAAAAATGACTCTATTTGCAAAACATATGAGGTTAAAAAATTGTCCTTGTATCTTTATAAGCCATGTATAATAAATTGAATGGGGGGAGGAATTCAAGGCCTTTCCTTGCTGTCATGGCAAGGAAGAGTGACCAGCAGCTAATTCTCTCTCCTCACAAGTTCAGTAGTCCTCCCTTGTAACCTCCTGTTAGAAGGAAGATACATTGTTTAGGTGATGGGAAAATACTATCTTAACCATATTCTTGTGTATGAAGTGTTATGCTCTAGCCCACAAAAAAACATCAACTCAAAGATAATCCCTGTAGGAGTGGGTCCAGAGAAGACCATGAAGATGATCAGAAGGCTAGAACACCTCTCCCAGGAAAACAGGCTGAGAGAGTTGGGATGGTTCAGTGTGAAGAGATGGTTCCAGGGAGATTTTACTGCCTCCTTTCAATAGACAAAGGAGGTTTACAAGAAGGACAGAGAGAGATTTTACCAGGGTCTGTAGTGACAGGACAAGGGGCAACATTTTTAAACTGAAAGAAGTTTGGTTTAGGTTGGATATAAGGAAGACATTTTTTTATGATGAAGGTATTGAAGCAGTGGCACAGGTTGCCCAGGGAAGTTACAGATGCCCCATCCCTGGAAGTGTTTAAGGCCAGCTTGGATGGGGCCCTGAGCAACCTGATCTTCGGAAGATGTCCCACAGAATGGGTGCTGGACTGGACAATCTTTAAAGGTCCTTCTTAACCCAGACCATTCTGTGACTCTGTGAAAGATCACCAATGTTTTGTGCAAGTTATACTTCTGGCTCCAGTGCTCTTGGGCTGAATCCTGGATGTCCACTCTGCGTGGTGACCTGGAAAGCTGCCCTTCCACAGGGCCAGGGATCTGCAACACTCCCTTGACACTCTCTCCTGTACCCCCTGTAGGGAGGGCATCTCAGCTAACAGGGAGAAGATGCACTTTAAGGTTTAGGGTTTGTTCTCTGTGCCTCATGTTAAAACCACACCTTGTAGAGTGAAGACACTGAAGAAAGGCAAAAAATACTTCCAGCAGATACATGGACTTGGTGCTTCACCTCTATCCTAGAGAGATTTTTTTTTCAAAGGCTATGAGCAGCATGCACTGAAATGTTTTTGATGTTTGCAGAGGGACAAAGTCACTGTTAAGTGACTGTTAATGTGACAGTAGGTTTGGGTCCTTTTGCCATATACTTCTTGCTTTTTCTGTTAAATTTCTGTCTCTAATGAATTCCCACCTGTAAGACCTCAAACCTTTCTATGATGACTTACACCTGGTTGGAATCTGACCTGTGCTAACAACTTCTTTTTTAATCAGGCAGTGTGTAGCTCTCTGGACAACTGAATAAAAAATCCTGCATGTAACCACCTGGCAATAGGGGTGTAATGACCTCCTTCCAGACACAGCAGTTGCCATTAAGAAAGAGGTGCATCTCCCTCAGAGCCCTACTATCAGATTTACCAGGATAAATATTTGAAGTACAGGAGCAGCAGTCACTGTTTATACAAAGTTTTTGCATTTATGAAGGTATTTTGGTTACATTAACTCAATTAGAAAGTTTTTGTGCAGTCAGATGAGGAAAGTGAGGCACTTGTGCCCTGATTCAGTTTTCAGGCCAGTTAAAAAAAAAATATTAAAGTAATGTAATTCCACTTATCCTTTTTAGCATCAGAAGAGTAGTGATACAAAGGCTGGGCCCAATGTAGTCAGCAGTGATCCTAGCAGCCATTTGTTCTATTGATTTTAAATGGGCTTAAAACATCTTTTAAAAGGGCCTTCTGGATCACTTATTAAGCAGAACCAAATTGAAGAGTCCTGCCTGTGCTATTACTTGCAGCAGTCTTGAAGTCCAGTGCCAGGCACTACAAGTCTAACAGTTAAATAACATAATGTGTGCCTGAAATATGTCACTGAATTTATACAGGATGCCAAATAATTTGTGATCTTAAGTATTGCTATATTACTACTACTGCTTTGGTACATGGTAGCACTTTCCTCCACAACATCCAAAGCACTCAGCTGAATCAGAACATTTATGGCAAAATCAATCTGGAGTTCTGCAGGACAGACTTACTGAATCTCTGAAATTGCAGAAACAATCACGTAGTACAATGGGAATAGTTTCCTTTTTGACTTTCACTATCTATCCAATTAACATGTGGGCAGAGGGATTTCTGTACACTTATTGATGATCATCAAATAGATTGGTATGAACTACCATGTATTTCAAAAAGGCATTTACATTTGTTCTTGACTTCGATTTGAAGTCAGAATCAAGCACCATCTAAATACCTGAACTCTAAGTTTAGAAATATTCAGTCAAACATTCTGCACTAACTACTTTTGCTACTGCATGTTGGTCTTTCATTATTTTGGGGATTGATCACAATCTGTAAGAATGACAAAAGTGTAAGGGAATGAAGTCACACTAATCAATGTGCAATCCTATAATCTATGTAAATATGAGAGATGCCAACAAATGTGCAGTGGAAGCATACAGTAACAAGAAATCTGTGGCTTAGATAATACAAAGATGCTTTTATGACTCGCCTGAAGAGTGAGGTTTCTGACTAGTTTTGAGGCAAAGAAAAAAATTACATATCTTCATCATACTAGAAATAAGGTTAGATATATGAAGAATCATTCTGAATGTAAGTTCCTAGCTTAATCCAGAGTTCTCTAGCACATAAGTACTCAACAGAAGTCCTAAAAAATATAAGAATATAGAAACTTTGCTCAGAAGAGCTGTCGCTCACAGCTTCTAAGAAGATTAGCGGTGATATTGACCAATACGTGAGCTCAAGATATTGGCCTGATTTTTATTTACTTTTCCTTTCAAACTTGCCAATAGTAAAATCATCTGAGTAATGATGATTGATTAAGGTTATTTTATCTGATTTCTAATGGCCATAGGCAACCCTATCCCTCCAGTGCAGCCTACATCTGATTTCCTTACCATGGTGTTACCTGGGACTTTCCTTGGACCACGGGCTCCATCTCCATGACTGAGTTCCTGGGAATTTAATACTTGTGCATACCGAGACATGATGTGGATACTTAATAACATTAATAAGTGTTATATGAGAAGTACCTTAGTTTAGCCTCTCTTCTTTCATGTCAGGAATAAAATGTTATAGTAAATCTGCAGATTCCATAAAAATAAGCATAACTTTATTTCCATACATCATAAAATTAATTTGTGTTCTCAAAATATGTTTGGGATTATTTAAATAGTAACCACTTTACAATCTTAAAATACTCAGAGGTTTCACTTTGAATTCTGAGATCAATAAAAGTTAAAGATGTTTAGTGCCACTATAGCTCAAAAGCTTTTGAGATATAATGGTCATTTAAAAAAAAAAAAAAAAAAGTCAGAAGTTTACTGAAGGAAGTTTATTTAAGCTGCCATATCTTACTAATGCAATTTGCTTATCAGCTTCTCACAAAGCTTTTAATTTTCTAGAAAAAAACCCAAATATATCAGCACCATGAATTTCATTTTGGCCATGTTAAATGGCAAGATTAAAAGCCAGGCTCAAAGAGAAATCACTTGCAACTTTAACTACAGAGAGTCTATCATTAGTGTCCTCTAGGCAAAAGAGTCTGCCTTATATCAGTGTGATGTATGGTGCTAAATCACTGGATTTCAGTTCACAGGAGAAGGTATTCCTCCCTGAGACAAATGAGAGCTTAGTACATTTCATTTTTAATTCTCCTTAGCCATAATGTGAAACAGATAAAATAAAACTCTATTATGACTGGTAGAGTGGACTCTTCATTTTACATTACCCCTTAATACTTTAACTGGAGTTGAAACAAGATAACTTGATAACTCCGTGTAGAAGTACTTGTTTCTGTCCGAAGCTTGTCTAACAGCTGCTAATTCTTATGCCCCTGTTGTTCCTGGAATGACACTTTGTCACTGCTATCTGCTACACATTGAAAATACACACTCTCTGAGGACATCTTTGGCCTACGTGGGGTTTGTGCTTGTTTGGGTTTTTTGTTTTTTTTCTTTTTAAATCTGTATTCAGGCTTTAGTGTACAATGTTTTGTGGTTTTTTTTATCACTGGCTGTCTTTAAATGCCTGTCCCTGTATCCTCTGCATTGCAGAAAATTGCTGTAGATCATATTGATTTTAGCTGATGCCGGTGGATTCATTTGCCTTCGCACCCAGTATAAATTAGGGAAATGTCATCCATTCCCTGTAAGACATTTGCCATAACATCTCTACATACATAAATACAGCAAGAACAACTTTTACGTCAGCAGCAATATTGAAAACCACACTATTCTTCTTTATTGTATTTTTGTTGTTGCCTCCGTTTTTGTTATCATTCTTATCCAGTTTCATATGAAAGAGTTTCTTAACATGATAAGTCATACATAGTAATGGAGAATTTTGCATTTTAATTAGTTTTATGTTTAAAATGTCAACACTTTCAGCCTTTTGGGGAGAACAGTCGAGTTTTAGCCATTTTCTTGGGGGGTCTGCTGTGGCTGCTCATATCTTCTATTAGGAAAACTACTGGTAGCAGCTGTAGCTGTATCTTTTAAAAACCCAGTAAAAATAATTTGCAAGGTAGAGGTACTACATATAACTGTGCTGGACACCTGCTTTATCTTGAATTAAACTCAAAAGAACAGTTTCATTTATTCACAGTCTTCATTTCAGAGTCTGTTTATCCTTGAAGAAATGAGCAAAGTGGGAAGCCTGATGTTTCTCATCATGTGAAACCGAATCAGACTGATCAGCCTAATTCCTTCTATAAGAGCAGACACATACATTTTAATTTTCTTTTCCAGCAGACCATGCAGAATGCATTATTTTTCTTCAATCCATCTAACTCTTAAGTGACCACAAAAATCTCTTCCACATGCAATGTAAGTAGCACCTGACTCATGTCAGACATCTGGAGCAGAGCGTAGGTTTCAAAACCCACTTTAAGCAGCTGGCCAAAACTAACCTTTTTTCTTTTTGTTTTTTTAACCTTAAAGTGCTAAAAAAGGTATCTCTGTGCATGTCAGGCCACCCTGCTGTAAGTGGATATCACGTCAGGCCCAAGGTCTCGGAAGGAACAAACGTCTGCCTGAGGTGCTTCTGGGATTTGATCTGCCAAGTTTCTCAGACCGTATCAGATGCTGGCAGAAGCAAACACCCTGCAGAACACAGTTGTGACAGTAATATCTACCTTTTACACTGCCATTTCTGTTTGAAGTAGGATGAATCCTCTTTTCGCACTTAAAAGGTCAAGCCTCCGTCCCCTAACCACAACTGGCGGCTACTCCTGAAGGTAGAATGAGGATGCAGGATGATATCTTTACTCTTCCCCACTGAAATATGAGAAACTCACTCAAACTTCTCCAGAAAACAGCATCAATAAGATAAAGTAAAATTATATTTAGGATATTCACCTGAGAGCAGAGAATTGTGTCCTGGTTTACTATGAGAAAACTTCATGCATTTTTTAAAAAATCAAATATAAATCAACTCTAGGAAGTTGAACTAGACACAAACCACCAGTAGGTCATTTTTAGCTGAGTGCCTACTAGTCAAAGTATTTCAAAAAGAAAAATAACCATTTTTATTCCTCTCTGACTTGAGGGACATATCTTCTGACAAATCAAAATAGGCTCCTTAAGTCTGGGAAACCCTCTCTGTTACAGCAGTTTCAAGTGAGATTAGAAAAGTTGGTTTAAATCTAAGGCAAAACAACAAATGGAAATTCTCTCAGTTATCTATTTATGTAGGAGTGTATATGCAAAGATATGTGGCACCGCATTCCAACGTACATTTATTGAGCTGGGAGGAAGGTAAGAGTCAGTTTGTATAATCCTGTCAGTACACCATGTTAGCAGTCATGAATTGTACCTTTCCTCTGTCAGTCCTGCTGATTACTTTGTATAGATAAAATATTTCCTGCACAGTTTCTTTCAGAAAGGACTTTTGAGCATTTCTTCCCAGGCTGGGGAGCAAAAAGGACAAAGGTGCTATGTAAACCCATGGGGAGATGTCTGAGATAAATTAAAAAAAAAAAAAAAAAAGGACCAAAACCTAAGAGGTGTCCTTGTCCGTTTTCTTCTCTCCAGCTCTAAGTGGTTTTGCTCAGCATCATAACTGTTTTGAGTTTGTTCTGATGCAGTACTTGACAGAAAATTAGAGCGTCTCTGAAAGAAAGGTGAAAAACCTCTCTTTTTGGGAGGAATTTAAACATTTGAACAGGGCCTTTTGCAAGCCCACAAAAAAAAGTCTTGGTGAAAGCATATGATGGTTCTTTGTAACAACTAAGTTGTATAAACGTACCTATCTGTGTTAAATTTCTTCCATTAAGATTAACAGAGGCAGAATGGACTCAGCAGCACCCAGTGCCCCTGCAGCACAGTGCTGTAAAAGGAATTACTGCCAGTTCAGTGGGGCAGCTCCTGGCAGTTGATTATTTTGGTTGGCATTTCCACAGCACTTAGAGAAAGAAGGTAAGGTTGAATAAGCTGATTCATGAGCTTTAAGTCAGACAGGCAGACACAATCACCTCAGGTTTTCCTAGAGAAGGTCACCAAAGATATCAAGAAGCTCTGAACCTCAGTTACTGTTTAATCCAAATGAACCCTATGAAAAAAATCACTCTCTAGGTGCAGACCATAGCGCTGCTCAGCTAGACTGATTAAAATAAAATAAATTTTTCTCCTGATCTTTTTGTCTTTCTTATCCTTGTTTTCAGTGTATTTGGCATAAGAAAACTCTGTGCAGTTTTAAGAAAATCTTCTTGACAGCATCTTGAAGCCTGATCATGTGCCTGCTCCTCTAGGGAATCTCCCATCTTCTCCTGCTGTTGCAAAATTTACTCACAGTTTGGTCTCTGCCACTTCCTCCCTCAGCTCCAGGAGCTTCTCTCTTCTACATGCACTCAGTATCTCCCTAAGCAAGAGAGATCTGACCTGTCTAGGGAGCTCCTCCTGATGGCGAGAGCCACACAAAGGTGAGCTGGGATCAACCCTGCTGCCCAGACACTGCCATGATGCCAAAGCAGAAACTCCAACAAAATGTACTATCCATGGCTCTTGGGCTGAAATAGTGATGAGACATCAGCTTGAGTTAGCAATCTGTAATTGTTCCCTATGGTTAAGCTTGAACTTTTAAGATGAGCTTAAAAGTAGCTAGTTGTTTACAATAAATAACAATTTATTATTACTTGGAGCCTGAGTTGAGACCATTTCTCATTATATAATGCTGATATGCTCTTTATGTGCAGAGGTTTTACTTTTTGGCTGAAATGTGAAGTCAGCAAACCTCTATTCCTTAATACTCTTCAATTCCTTAGTTCATTCATTAATTCCTTAATGCTCAAGTGCTACTCATTTAAAAGTAAGGGTTTTGCTGCAGTCTCCTGGCCAAGCACCAATTTGAGACTTGGAAAATTTTGCCTGACTCAACTGGAGTTTCTTTGTGACACAGAGCGACACTTGCTGTCCCCAATTGCTGCGTGGGGCTCTCCCACTGTGGTTCACAGGGATCTGCTCTCCAGGGATGCTGCTAATTCCCCACAGCAGTGTAAATTTACAACACTCTTGTGAGAATGTGCATGTATGTCTGCAGCAGATATAACATCTAAAAGACTGTCTGGGAGTAAGAGAGATCTGACAGAGCTGGTAAATCCTACTGCAAATTAGTTTTACAGAAATAGAAGGGGGGAAAATGGCTTTAAAATGTACGAAAGTTCCAAGGAAACGTATTCAGTTCTCACACAATTACCTTTTGGCTGACCTTTGCTAGATTTCGGTGAATGAATATTAATGAATCTCCAGCATAAAAGTAATTTCATGAGAAAAAAAATTACTTAACACAGTATTTGGGCCACTGGAAGGCTGATTCCTAGTTACCTAATAAACCTATTTGCTAAAAACACAAATGTACATTTAATGTTAACTTATTATAGTGGGATTTTTGTTACAGATCATGCAGAACTGGGAGCTTCAAATTGAAACAGACTATATTTAAGTTATATTCAAAATATTTCATTCAAACACCAATTAGATTTTATTTGGCTTATGAATATTGTACCCTGTGATCCTTATAATTTCTAGTATTTGATTCCTTTTATCACTCATAAAACCAAAATCACAGTACCCCAAATAATTTTTCCCTCGAGATATTATTAGGTGATTTTGTGCTACTGTTGTTTAATTAGGGATTATCACTAATACTTTCTGTCATGTTTTTATTATATATTCTTATGTCTTAATTACAAGAAGGACTTAGAGTTTACAGTTTAATCTCAGCTAATGCTGGTTTTGCTCTGTTATGAATTCAGTGGCAGTGAAGAGCAGTCTAGAAGGAAACATCAGTTATTCTGGTTACACGTCAGGACTGTTCCAAAGTACACAGACTAAATTAATTGTGTCCTACTGACTTCAAGGAGCCTTGAGAAGCCAATCGATACCATCAATCACAATTGGGAAGGCATAGCCAAATCAGATGCTGAATCAAGAAATAGCATTTAAAACATGTTTATATAGTTACAGAAAAGTCAAACAATGCCAAGGAATTTGGTAGACTAACGTGTTGATGAGTTGTGTGCCTATGCTAGTAGAACCATTCTGGTTGTTTTATTTTGTTAATTTTAGGGGGGAAAAAATCTTTAAAATTGGAATAAATCTGCCTATGTCACATGTAGAAGTTGTAGAATTTAAAAGCCATTTTACAAGAGATTGTTGTGTGTTTAAAAAGAGTGGAAACATTGTAGTTGCAGATTTGTAGCACTACTGACAAAATAATAATATATACTGACTGTACTGATAAGATTAGTTTTCAAGGCATTTATTTGTATATCGTCATCTCCTCTTAGAACAATTTCAGGTTCTCAACCTTCATATGACTTTGTAGGATCAAAACTAAATTTATTTGTGTAATGTAGGTTACATTCCAGTATTATAACTGAAAACAAACAGGGGGTTTTTAGTCTACTGTAAAATAACATGCAAGCCAGTCATGAATATACATGAAATTGGAAAAAAGAAAAAAACATTTTTATCTTAAATTCAATAATACTCTATGACATCTCAGGTGAAAATTTTGGTAAAATAAGCAACTGGATGATATCAGTTACCTTCATCTGCTACTGATATTTTCTTATTATAAACATGCAGGTTCACATGGTTGACTTGTGCAGATTACAGACATGTGAACACATGAATAATTGCAGAATTTTCCTCTGTTTTGCTGGTTTTCAGTGTTACACAAAAAAAATCTTACAAACAGCTTAAGCAGCTTCACATCTGTTCTCAGTTGGGAGGGACAGCCTGACAGTCAGGCAGAACTGCTTCTTTAGCCAAATTGTACACTCACAGAAAATACATATTCTTAAGAAGTTTGTGCAAATTCATTGAGTTTTACTCTTCAGAAAATATTAAAAAGAGGCAGTATTTTGAAATCACATTTGTCTGATACTTTTTTCCTTTTTTCAGATTACTTGTACAATTTGCAGATCTATATGGCATAACTTTATCCTCTTGTTACTCATCATTTTCATACAATGTCATTGCTCATGGCAGCAACCCTGTACTTAATATGAGCAACCAGATAATAATACAGGGAATTCAGCACTCAAAGAATATACAAGTTAGAGTGGATCTTCTGAGAGTTCACCTTGGTGTGGGTTCCTGAGATAGTGTTATGTAAAGGCTTTCTGTAAAAACTAAAGTTTCAAATAATTTTTTCTTATGTTTCTTTACAAGGGAGGATGACCATCATTCAGAACAGGGCCTTGGAAGGTGCCCAATACTGCCAGGGCAAAGTCCAAAATTATCCATCTTAGCCTGCTTCAACCAGAGACTGAGGACACCAGTACAGATAACTACTGTCAATGATTTGGGGATCATTAAATGGACATCACGTATTCCTTGCCTTTACAGAAGAGAACATTTTCTTCTGAAGTGTCTTAGATTGTGATTCAGAGAATTAGCACAAATATGAAAAATAAATTAAATGGTCCATGTCCCTCACTTTCTATGGAAGGATTCATAATCTGAAAGTGCTTATAAATACATGTCAGTTGGCTACAAAGTGCTGCAGGAACTGCATTTGCTGCCCTTTTCACCTGGATGATAACCTGGCAGCTCTCCTAGAAGTGGTTTACTAAATAAGAAAATGACTTAGAAGTGGTTGAAAAGATTGACAGTAGGGAGTTTGACAATGAAATACATTTAATTTGAGTCTTCATAACAATTGTCTGAGACATGACTTTCCATCTGATAATAAACAAATTATAATAGTTTCTGCAGTTTCCACATTCAGCTCTGGATACAAAAGCATTTGATACAGAAAAAGAAATAAAAAAAGTTTAAAAACCTTGCAATAAAAGTGAAATTAAAAAATAACATCCTTGTGGATAAAAATGCTAATATGGATTAGGAAATACAAGGAAGGGACAAGAGAAGCTGAAGCCAATTTTCTAAATTAATTTTATATGAAGGGAGCGTGAGGAAGAAATCTTCCAATAGACTTGGTAGAATTTTATAGAGAGATACAATCCCGAATGCTGTGGTTTATCGTCTGATATTTCTTGATTAAGTATGTTCATAAAAAGGGTCTTTACTTCTCTAGACAGCTTCAGCTCATGAAAGGGGCAGCATAAAACAGAGTTGCACCTCCGCTTCAAGACACTCATGACTAGAGGACTTACCTTTCATTTCTAAGGTATTTTCTGCCACTGAAAGGAAGAATAATGCTTCATAATGGGATTTGTACAGCTGAACCTTAGTCACTTCACTCACCCATTTGGATGGGTGGAATGGTGCTGGAAGAGAGTTGTGGTTTGAGCAGTGAACATGTGTTGGCCTTGACAAAGGGTCAGACTCAGATTTGTCCCTGGGCTTGACAAGAGAAGCAGTTTGGGCAAATATCCTCAATAAATACATTAACATCATGAGAGTGAACAGGAATAGGATGGCTCAGAATAACATCCCCAGTTCAGTTACAGCTAAGTTTAAGAGCTCTAATCAATTTTTGTACTATCAGACTGAAATAAAGGGAAAGTTTTGGAGACGTGTTAGGTAACAATCTATTGTGAGCTTTTCAAAAAGTTATGGGCCATTATGACACCAAAATCATAACTTTCCTAAGTAGATATACTTGGATTTGATTTCTCTATGGAGTGGATTTCAGTGAAACTGAGAATGAGTACTTAGTTTCACATACTTCAGCTCACAGTCATGTAGGAACTGAAGTGATGAAACTGTCAGTAAAGAGTCACTTTGTTCTTCAAGAGTCACAGCTCATTACTAATGTGACCATCTCAGAGACTGGTCCTCCCTCAGGAACTAATACTAAGCTGAGATTGAGATGGAGAGGAAATTCTCTTGGTGCATGCACAGCTCCTGTTCCAGGTGTCACTGTACTCCCTGCAGAGTTCACAGCTCTGTGACACAGGAATATAAAAATTCCTTTATTAACTAACAAACCTATTTGAAATTATGTTCAACAAGGTCACATAGATACAATAACAGTAGTTTTGCATTGTGCATTTAAAAATAAAGACCTCAGAAACAGCATCTCATCACCACTGCAGTGGCTGTATTGCTTTCTAGCATAAGTTGTTCCAATTTCTTCTTCTATCTTGTACAAGTATTTGTGAGGGAGGAAATGAGAATGATGCAACAAGGTACATGCTCATACACTTATTGAGAAGGTAGAACAAGCAGCTGTCAGTTCCTGTTAAAATAATTACACAAAGTAGAATGTCTGACTGAGTAAAGATACACCCACACAGTATGACACGTAGAATTCGCATCGGGAAGGCAGAAGGTGAAGAAGTGATGTTTTTTGAGGGAGGATTTGAATATAAGCATCTTACATATTGTGTAAATATATTGACTACTCACTGAGGGCAATATTCCTGGACAGACTTGCAATTGGTGCTTAAAATGTTGTGCTGTACTCCTATTGTTTACTTTAGTTAGAAGAATCTACACTGGAAACAAATTATTATGCTTGATGTTGAGCTAAATGTTTCCATGATCCAGAATAACTATTTTTCAGTCATTCATTGCTATGAGAAAAACTTTAACAAAAATTCTTCTACAAAAAGAAAATCTTAAAAAAAAAAAAAAATTAAAAAACAACCACAAACTCAAACCAGCGAGGTTTAGGCATTACTTTTCATGTTTGACTCAGACACACACATACACAAAAACAACACATTGTACAGTCTTGAGAGAGATAATTTTTCTTAGAAGGAGCCAGTATGACATAAATTGTCAGAAACTCACAGGAGCAAAGTAAGAACTGCAACAATACAGAGGGGACAAGTGTGCCAACAACAGACCTGGTGTCTTGCCATGGATCCAAAGTCAGTGCCACATTAAACAGCCTGGCAATGTCAACAGGCTATGGCAGGATCAGTTTGACAAGCTGCCAGCAGTCCAGCAGCAGCAGCAGAAAGTAGATGAGTGAGCAGGAAACAGAAGAAAACAGTAGTTTAAACTTCTAAAAACATGCAGGTTTCTCCACAGTACAGGCAGGAGATAGCAATCCTTGCTATTGTATATTAGCAATGCTTGCTAATATGGGAATCAAAAGGGATATTTGTAAGGTCATCACCTCCCAAATTTCATTTGTCTTAGTACCAGTGAAATTATATTGTTATGAAATTGTGCAGCCAAACATCACCCTCTTGAAACCCAGTGAGTACCTTTGGTAGTCCAAAATAATTCATGACAATAGCAAATCTCTGATACCACAAATTTGGCCTATCCTGAGCAAGTTGCTAATACTTATGATATATTTACACACCAGTATATTTCCAAAGTGTCCGTTCGCTGTTACAGAGATATTCCTGAACTCTTTGGAAGAGACTGCTGAGGGAAAAGCTGCAAAACCTGTATAGAATCCACGTGCCAAGACTGGCAGACTCCCACTCCTGTTTGTGGTTGCTCAGGAAGTATCATGTATCTCCCTGTCTTATAGACAAGTACTGCCAGGAATCCTTCAGGACCATATCTAGGAATCGGGCTGAATTAGACTTTTTCCCAATATTTTCTTTGCCAGAGAAAAACAGTTTGATGCAAAAAACACTACAAAACTTGTTGATATCCAAACAATCTCTCATTTGACTTCACAACTTAAAAAAGGATGTCAAAAAGTGACTCATTTCTCTCTTTCCCTCCATCCTCCCTTTCCTTTTAAGCTTCAGAAAAGTAGGCACTTCAGTAGAATAAGTGGGACTGCATGAAATATTGCTGTACTTTGGACTACTTTGTGCACTTAATGACAGTTCATGCAGGTAAAGATTCATTCTAGAGATAAAAGCAATTACAAATACAATTCTATGTTCAATATTATTAGTTCAGCATTTTAGTAAACATTAAGAGTCCCATAATGAGTCCTAACATTGAACTATTTTTATTCCCTGCATAATCTAATTTCATTAACTTATTTGGAAGATGAAGGAAATACATCATGCTGTTGTTATTGAATGTGAAAGTACATTCAGCAGTGTGCAGATAGAAACTTCTTTGTACATATTTCTGGAGCAAAATAAGAAGTAGGAGGAGAATGAATATAATGAAAGACCTGATATGAGCTTGGACTGCTGATTTTAATGGAAATTTTCTTAATAGAAGAGCACAAACACGTATTTTTAAAAGCTGGATGAGCAAATGAGAATAGCTCTGGGCAGATCTAATCTGCATGGCTTGCACTTACAGTATGCATTAAAGAATTCGAGCTGACATTGACCTTGGCAGCACTTACAAAGGAAGAATTTTCACAAGGATGAACATGTCGAATGCTGTGTCTCCAGTTTTGTGAGCAGTGTTGTAGGTTTTTTTCAGATGTTCATTTCTCATGGCTTGAATCTTTATACCCTATAATCATTTTCAAGCAATAACATACTAAATACATGAGATTAAAAGAAGAGCAGTGTAGTGTGGTAGGAAAGCATAATTCAAACCTTCATCATCTTTTAAACAAGGTCCTCTTCTGAAAAATAGAAATCCTCTTCTGAAAATATGTCAAAACATATTTTTCTACAGCTTTCCCCCATCTCAAAATGCTTTTTACAGATATTGATAATGACAGGGTGCTTTTTTTTTAAAAAAAACAAACAAACAAACAAAAAAAACCCCAACAACAACAAAACACACACCACCAAAAAACACCATGTAAATATACGTGTAAAATAGTACCATACACACAGAAAATTGACCATAGGACTATTCACAAATACTTTTTTCATAGGGAGCAAAAACAGAATTATATTTTGATTCTCACAGCACTCCCCTTATGACACTGGCTCCAAAATTAATACCATGTTCAAATTCCCTTGGCCATCACACTCCACATAGGTCTTTGGGAAATGAAGATTTCTAACACTGCTGCTTTTTTAGAGCCATTCCTGCTCACAAGTCTCAAAGCTGGGCAATTCGGCACTGCCAGTGTTAACACAGGCTTAGAGAAATGTGGTGAGGGAGGCACAGAGACAGTTCAGTACTCACCCATGGTCAAGAAACCCTTTTCACAGTGAAAATATTGGACAGGACCAGTAGTTCAGCACATTTGATCAGTTATGTTTGTCCCTGTCATGAGCAAGATAAGTGCACAAGGTGAAGTCTGGCAAGCACATGCAGGTAAGTTTTTCTGTGGCTTAGAACACTTGTGGGAAAGTCCAGCTCTATTTGCTTTCCACAATACTGGCAGAACCTCAGCAAAGTCCAGCATAAAAGAAGCTATGGAGAGTGAAGAAAGTGAGGCAGAAAGAAGAGCAAGTTTGATATATAGGATAAGGTGCACAAAAAGCTGGCCCAAATGGCACATAGAACAATCTTCATTTTCTCAAGAAAAAGTATGCTCCAAAAAGGGTGCAAATGCTTGGAATGTATGAGAAAAATAATACTCAAGATCCATTGACATACTCCTCCAAATTTATCAAAAATATTTTTAAATTGAAAGATTCTTTTATCTACAGTGTATATCAAAGATTGCTCTCTTAAATTTTTTTTGGTCATTTTACTTTCATTAAATATCATAATAGCAAGCAATAACTAAAGGTACATTGACAGACTGAAGAGAATTAATTGCAAAACCTCTGGGACAGGAACCAAATCTTTGTTGCAAGACATTGTAAACAGTGAGCTTGTGACCAAAGGTCCTGGATGCTGTTGGAATACAAACCTTAGAATAACAGAATTTCAATGCTGGAAAGCACTTTAAACAGCTCTCTGTTTCACCCTTAGCTACAAATAACAGGAAAAAAAAGGATTTTTCAACTCTTGCTGTCTGTTAAGAAAACTGACTGTGGCACAAGATTTCCCTAAGTCTCCTCACTGATCAATGGACAGAGACAGTTCTGTCCCAAGGGCAATTCAGGTTGCCTTAGGGCCTGCCTTGCCTTATTGACGGGGCTTTCCCAAGTCAGTTCAATTTGTTTCCCATCTCTCCACACGTAGCCATAACTTCTGTTACAATTTGTGAAATCTATTACTGCCATTATGTTGCACCAAAGGCTCCAAAATGTCAGTGGTAATGAGACCATACTGTGATTATGCTTTAAACATGGTAGGTTATACATGTGCATATATATATCTATATATCTCTCTAGATATATATATGACTCCATGCTGATGCACTTTCAGCAATTTTTCACATTCCTTTGGTAAGTTTTGCATATTTTTGCATATTTAAGCTTTGACAGAAAGTGCTTTAACAGAGACTTAGTCTAGGCATCTTTCTTAGTGCATACACTGAGTATAATTCATAATGAATTTTCATTATAACTCCTGGCTAAAAATATTTTGATAATTCAAGGGACCTTGAGGAGGAAAATTTTAAATAATGGAGGATATCCTTCTTTTTAGCTATCGACACTTCTATCAAAGCATTGACTCAGATCAAATAGCAAATGGTAGTATATATTCTATAAAATGACATCTTTACTCTTATTACCTTATCAGATCATTATGAATTAATTTTGCTCATGAAATTAACTATAACTTGTTAAATTGCTGCATTTCATAAAGACAGCTTTTCATAAAGCCAGACTTTCATCTACCACTCAGACCATCAATGGACAAATGTCAAAGCCAGTGTCATTATTTATGTTTTTACCTGTATCACACTTAACAGAAATAATTTTGAATAAAATTAACTTTTCATTTTTCTAGACACTTCAAGTTCACTTGACTCTCTTTCTAGAAATGCTTCAGTCATGGCTCAGCAGGAGCACAGCAGGTAAAGTGAACTCAGTGTCTTGCTAGGGAAAAACAGCAAGTACATTCCCAGTAATGTGAGGGAGTATCTTGGTGGGATGTCCATTTAGGAGCAGAACATTAAAATCAAAACTGGATGTGAACTGTAAGAGCAAAAGTGGAGCTCATCCTTAACCAAATGAAGTTTCTTGGTAATGTATATTCACAAAATGCTCTGATACCATTTCCCCTGTTGAGGAGCCTTTAATCATACACAGTCATTCCAGCCCTTTCTCCAAAGCCTTCCTTGAAATGTTGGTCATCTATTCTGATTTATAAACTGCCTTCCCACAGTAGAAGGAGCAACAGAGCTTCATTATCTGTTTCAATTCATTTCCCTGAAAGAAACCATAGCTATACTTCCGTACACAGGTGTTGGCATTAAAGTGGATTTTAAGAATCTTGCATTTGTTCATTCATTAGTCATCCGCATTTATCCAAAATACACTAAGAAGAGCAGTTTTAGCTTTGCATACAGTCATTTGAAAGGCAGACAAAAAAAAAAATACATTCAATTACTATTTATTAAAAAATCACATGTATTGGTAGATAAAATGGAATTCAAGGCTTTCAGTAGGGTATTATTGAATCCTTTTGTATTAAACAAGCGCCAGCTATATCTATTGTTCTAGCAGCTGATACAAAATGATTCAGAAATTATATTTAAGCTTTTCTGCATAATTATTAAAGTATAATGATGCTTAACATCTCCATTTCTGTTACAGTCAGCATTAGCAAGCTTCGCTAATTCAAAAAACATCACCAGACCTTGTGTCTGCAATGAAAAAATTCAAAATCTATGCACACTGCTTCGATCAGATATGCAAAGACATATGGCAGGATCTTTGCTTGACACATACCCATGCAGCTCCCAAAGTCCATGGAATGGTGCCAGCTTCCATCACTGCCTCACACAGCTGAGCACTCTTGTGCTGCTCCCCGGCAGAGGGAGGCACCTGAGCTTTTCCAGCTGATGGGGGCTGGGGAAGCTGAAGCTGACAGCCAGCCAGTGTTCCCAGTGCCAACCCTCCCTCTGTTATTTAAGATGAGGGCATGTTGTTAGCAGCTCTCTCCAGCTGAATGAGCAGTCAGACATAAAGTTTACATAACACCTCAGCTGGACTATTCTATTTGTCTCCATGGTCTCCAGTTTTTGTTCTTTTATTTGAGTGATTGGTTTGGTTTTTTTTTTTATGTTTGGGTATTTTCCATTATATTTGGGGGCATTCTTGCACAGACATTGCAGTATTAAACACAAAGATATTTGCCACTGAGTATAAATTCAGTGAATTAAAGCTTCATCTCTTGTCCTGAAAAAGTAGCCTGTGTATACATCTGTCTTCTGCACACAAGAGCATTGTAGTATTTTCATATAAAAACATCAGATAAAAAGACATATTTAAAAAATTGTTGAGTTCATGAATTTAAAAATAGGCATTTTTTTAAACCCTAAAAATTTCATATAACACAGGCAGTTGCTGCCTAACTCTTGGATATTTTAAAGACATTTCCCATCACATATCAGATCTTTTGCATCTTATCTTTTTACTAGACAGCAAAGTTGTTCACTGGCAGAATGATTCAGTGTATAAACAAAGCTGAGGTCATTTCATGGAATCTTTCTGTGGGGTCCATTCCTTCAGATTGTAGACTGAGTTTCCAGGCATCCCAAAGTTTTGTATAAGGCAGAACTTGTTGGCTGGACTTCACAAACGAAGATCTTGGGATAAGCCTGTGCAATGGATTTTTTAAGTGAGGCACAGTGTGCGCAGTACTGGCCCCACTCTCTTTACTCCTGAGGCTCATCTTGCCACGGCCGAGCACGCTCGGACGGTGACAGCGAGTTCCTCGGGATTCGAACCGGCATCATCAGAGGAGGAGCCGGCTCCACAGGCAGGGGCCTACACCACTCGGCCAACACCCGCCGATAACGCAGAACTAAGTTGTCAAGGTATTTCAAAGAACAGTTTATTCTTTTGTTTCAGAATTATCCGTGTGAACATTCATTACAAATAGCCTTTGGTGGGGTCACATTATCTCCATACATGCCTTTTACTGATGTAACTGATTTCAGAACGACAAAGGCCATATTCATGGCTCCTGTTGAAGACTAATAACTAGGAAACAGTTATGAAGCCTCCACACTAGACATTTAAGGCCTTGACTCCTGGACACAACAAACTCAGATCAGTCTGTGGCATGGGAGCTGGTGGTAGATGCACGTGAACTGGTTCCTGTCCTTGCCCTGATCTGTAAAGTTCTGTGGTTAGTGATTTTTTAAGGTGGTTGAGAGACCAGGTATCACCATGCTCTGAACAGTGGGATTGCCCAGCTGTGCTAGGGCAGAAATGATATACCTATTTCCAAGCCATGGTCATCAGAGGTGACCCACAACTATTATAAATGAACTGTTTTCATTTTATTCCCTTGGTCATTAATGATCACAGGTCAATGGAGAACAAGGATACGGGAAAATGGCTGTGTGGAGTAATGGTATCTTTTTCCACCAGAGCCGTAGGATGGGGAATGGGACAGAGAGAGGCTTTTCAGAGTTCAGAGAATGTGTTGTCAATACAGAAGTATCACTCCCAAATTTTAAGAAATCCCCCTATTGTAAACAGTCTTTACCAATATGAGCTAGAGAAGCTATGGATAAGACATCATTCCTGACTGTGAGTTCATGTCAGGTGGCACTCAAGAAACTGTCTGCCTTGCTGCGAGGACAAAACTCCAGGGGGACATTCAGATCCCTACAGAGCAGCCCTGTTTGCTCTGTGCTGGTACACAATAAAAAAACACTTAGCTAAAGTGTTAGTATCAGTTGCTTCTTGCCGGGATCTAGAGAAATTTAAGCAGATACTTTTTACAGAGCACTGAGAAACAGCAACCCTTTACTGACCCTCAGCTGACATTTAGGGGTTGGGACCAACCACAGGTCTTCAAGCTGCTCCACAGTCACCCTGACCTGAACTGTAATGCCAATTACCCTCTCTGAGACAGAGATGTCTGTTGCTGATGGTGAAGATGCAATAGTCTAGTCCATCTATCCCTGTTCAGCTGTCTGACTGGTTACCTCTGTCTCATTTGTATATTCCCAAGGGAGTTGACTAAAGGCCCTGCCCTCTTAAGAGTTGTTTTCTATTTATCCATTTGCTTAGCTCTTTCAAACCTTTCCATAAATTAGATATAGAGATAAATGAAGAATAATTTTTTGTCCTCTGACTTCTAGAAATATGCTTTCCATTAGCATGAACAATTTTATACTTGCATCATCAAATTTTTACTGGGAAAGTTAGTAGTTTTATTGTTGAAATGGTGCACCCCATTTACAACACTTTTTGGACAACCTATGGTCAGCAGATCAGTTTAGACACCCTTATTTTTGAACCAAATGTTCCTAGAAAGAAATGTTCATCTGACATTTTTACTATTTCATATAATAGGAATTATGAACCAAATTATAACTTTTTTATTTTTATTTTTTAGATTTTATTGTCTCATTGATTTCTCTCAATATTGTGGACTGAATTTCCTTTTCTTATTTAGATTCTTATAGGATAAGCATACTTATATGTTTTGCTATATATGATACATTCTGAAGGTCACTAAAAAAGAAATTAAACTGTGTAGTAACTTCATTTTTGCACTGTTGACATAGATTATGTAGAATAATTTACTACACATGTATTTCCCTGTCAATTCAGCTTGCTCAGTTTCCTTGTGTCAGCTGCAGCCATGTCTTATTTGTACCAGGGTTTACCATCCTTCCATCACTGTTCTGTAACACTTTTTATACTGGAATTCTCTCTCATCCACTGCAAAGTCATTCAGGCTTTTTCTAAACACTTCATGCAATCAAAGGTTTAAAGCTTTCTTCTGAATACCTGTTATTGGATTACCCTTGTTCTGACAATTCAGTGATTTTTTGTAGACTTCCCCCATGTTTGTTTCTTCTGTTTTTATTCAGTAGAAATTGTCTCTCTTCTTTACAATAAAAATATCAGTATATTAACAGTATTTTTATAGATGCCCCTAATCTGGATCTGCATGATTCAAAGCAGCCAAAGCATCCCCATTTTATCTGGAGACATATAATGTCCAGAATTTAGGTACTGATATTTTGCCTTCATGTTGTATGCAATGAAATCAGTGCCCTCACAATGGCACAACCTGTCTGTAGCATTTATACCTTTCATCCTTTCCAACTCTTTGTCCAACAGGCTGAGTACACAGAACTGGAAGTACCTCAGAGGAAACAATCTCTGAAGCCTAAAATATAATCTTCCTTTTAGTAAGCTAAATTTAGCTTCCTGAAATTCTCTTCTACATCACTCTAAACATTTGTAACAAAGCCCTTTAAAAATATTGAGCTTTTAAAACTGTATAAACACATAGAGGATTCTAAGAATGCGTAAGTGTGACAGAAAATTTCAATAGTATACTTTAATAGATTAAAAATACATGACAGATTTTGTTAATATTACATAAACTTTAAAAGGATTTCATCCCTCCATTAAAACTTCTACTAGTAAACATTCATTATAAATCCCTTTGCTATCAAGTACTCACTGGAGTATTGCTAAATAAATCACTAGCAAATACTGCAATATTAATATCTAAAAATCCCTCAAACTGCAAAGATCAAAGTATCAACAAAAAAACTTAACACTAAAACATTTCAACAGTTTCCAAGCAGAGTGATCCCAGATGTGAAGACTGGAAAAAGGATCCAGTAAGTCACTTCAGATAAGGATGAAGCTGCTTGGGCCGAGCTTTTCTTGACAGCCCAATCCTGATGGGACCCTTGCATGTTTTAAGAGGCTGTACTCTTATAACATCACGAGACAGAAAGTTTCCTAGATTTAAAATAAAGAATAAAAAGTCAAAGTAACACCAGAATTCCATACGATATAGACAAGAATTACATACTAAAAAGACAAGTAAATTAGACTAACATTAATTAATCAGTCCTATATTACATCCTATCCCACCTCCATTCTGTTCAGCTCTAGAGCACCTAACAGAGACTCTTTAGGGCTGAAAAGGAAATGCAAACAGCTGGGTGAGGTGCACATTCCTTCTGATCCTCAACTCAACATTACGTAACTTTCCTAAGAAGCTGGGAAAGGCATATAATTTGATACCAGTTAACATTCCAGGACAGAAGGGACATGCTGAGGGAATACACTTCAATACTTACCACTAGTCTGAGGGGTTTAGATGTAAAAAGCAAAATTACAGAGCCAGGCACTGTTCTACCAGTGATAATAATCACAATGTCCTGTCTTGTGCCAGTCATTTTACAGAAAGCAGGATAGGAGAATATCTGTTTTCTGTTCCATGGTCTATTAGGTAAAGTATCTAGTAATCTAGAGGTAGAATCCAGAAATCTAGTAAGGTTCTATTATTCAGGAGCATAATCCAGTCATCCTTTAAAAGCTGTTCTCTTCTGCATAAAGTAATATACTCACTGGGAAGGAATAGAAGACCATGACTTTGTCAACTAGATATTAGGACAATGACTCATCAGCGAGAAGGTGTCAAATTTCCCAAGATCTTTTCCAGTTCTATTTTGCATTATTCTATAAAATTATGAAGCACTGAGCAATTAGCTAGGACATCAAACAGTGAGCTCATCAGAGCCTGAGTTATTTGGCTGCTATCCTACCAAAGGGAGAGAAAAAAATTGTCTAAGCTTTTATAAGAATTTTAAATGATGGGATGAGGGGGGAAAAAAAAAAAAACCACAAAAAAAAACCACAACAAAAAACAACCAACAAACACAACACCAAAACACAAAGCCCTTCTCTTAAGTCAATGATAAGATGGAAGTGTTGCCATGTCTTTTCCAAAAACCATAAGAGGCAGCTGGAAAAGGAACAGCATGCACTAAAATTCTGTCAAGTGTTAGGGGTTTATATGCAGTCAGTAAAGAATGGTTGTTAGTCATGCTAAATTGTAAAACTGCTGAAGTCCAAATCTTCTCCTCCCACCTAGGCATCTCCTTTCCAAAGCAGTCACAGTTTCTGTGTCAACATGTGATGGTTTAGAATCCTACTGAAAAATAGTGGGAGACAATCATACCTCAGCAAAACCTCCAGCATTGACTCCTATCAGTACAGTATTCCCACTTACAAAACCAGATGCAGCTCTTGTTTCAGAAAAACCTCTAAGGCAATACTCAGTGTAAATGGAAGAGAACTGTCTCTGCCAATGTGCCTCTTCAAGAAAAGATACTCAACAGTTCCCTACGTGTATCAACAGAGAACGAAGATGATGAAGACATTCCATTTTTTCAGCTTCTTCTACTGGAAGTATATTAGGTTCCTGTTGATTCTGACAAAGTTTTGGATTAAGGTATAAAAATGCCTTAGAAATATGTCATTGCCCTAAAAACCTGCACAGTTTCTCAGCAATCATGGGGGAAAAAGCTTCCTTTGCTAAGCTCCTTCCCAAATGTTTCTGGACAAACTCAGAGGAGAACTTAGAGAACACCATGAAGCAAGGTAAAGGAAATATTCATAACAGCAATGGAGAAAACATCTGATTTTCTTTGCCCATGGCCATGTAGCTCAAAACAACAGGAAAAGAAATGGAAGATGGCCCAGGAGCAAGAATGTTCCATCTAGAGAGTTTCAATGCCATCTGAACAAAACTTCCAAGAAGATGTTAATATCAACCACCTTGTGCTGTTATGCACAGTGCAGAACTCTGGAATCTGAATTTACCCTGATCAGTAACAGTACCTACTATGGAAGTCAAAAACTAGAATTGATCCATCACATAAAAAAAAATTTAAAAATAATAAAAATAATAATCTTAGAGAGCAATGACAAAAAGCAAAGAAGTAGAGCAGAATTTGTTGCAATATTTTGCTTTTGCTATATGAAATATTATCACAAGATGACATAACTTCAATAAAATACAAGCAAAAATAACACAGAGGTCATCTGTAACTGTTTTCAGATTTTCAGTCTCAATAATTCACAGAATGGCCTGAATGGAGGAAACAACTTTCTGAATCCTGAAAACAGCAAGGTGTGCATCAGTTTTAAGAGATGCAATGGGAAATAAAAGTGGAAATAGCAGTACATGAGTTTACTAAGTGAAACAGAAGTTTATCTTTTTCCTGACAAAGTTTTATTATTTCATTTCAGAATAAACCAAATGCCTTGTTTTACTAAATGTTTCCATTTGTTGAAAAAACTGCAAAAGCATGCATTTTGAAATCCTAATAAGTCACTTCACAATATCCTTCTGAATTTCTTTCTATAATGTGTACAAAACTGCCAATCTTCCAAAAGAGTATATCAAAACATGTTCTCCTTGTACTATATCCTGGCTATGTTGCAATGATTGAAGGCCCAAAGATGTTTGCTCCAAATGGCTCCAAAACAAGCAATAAAGGAAACCCCACATTGTTAGAATTCTTTTCTTCTATCCAAAGAATAAAAATGCTCATCAGCTTGACTTGTTCTGTGATCCAAGCCAAAGACATGACACTTTTCTAGTAACCCACAATTAAACTAAATATTATTTCTATAGAGCTAAAAATAAAAAGGAAAGAAAACAAACACAAATGTTTGAGAAATAAGTCTATTAGTATTAGTATTTGTGCTATAAATTACAGAATAATATTACTCTTACCTCCTTCTTTCTGTAAATTATAGCTTTGTTCCTTAAAAAGTATCCAGGGTAAAAAAGCAGGGTCCCATGTGTATGGATTTCTATACGCCGCACCTAAGTAGCCTTCACATAGAAACATAATACATTTCAGATTTTAATTGATTTCTATTAACAAATAACTCAGTTTGTTTTATCTAGTTAATGATTTGTGGTTCTTGTTGATGTGATGAAAACATTATGTTCACACTACAGGAAATATTAATGAAGCTACAAATTCTCACTCTCAGAGGCTTGACAAAAGTTAATTCTACATCTCCTGAAGTTCTCCTTTACATAGATGCAATAATGCAGTATTGAATCCTCTGATGACATATTTTCTCCACTAGGATCAACTTATTCCAGTCTTAGTTCGTAAAACCATAACTTACTGAGCCATTTACCCTGTATCTGTTAGGTTTTCATCCTCTGAGGCAAAGCATTCAGGTGCACCTTGCATCAAGTTATACTGTTAAAACTCTACTGAAAAGAATTCCACCTGGGGCTTTTCTGTGACAATTCTCCAGTTGCTTCCAAAACACTAATTACTTTCATAAAACCCCTGCATTTTTCACTTTATAAATTTAGAGCCAAGGCCCTGAGAAATTGATTTCAAATGACAATTTTGAGATGGCTACATTTTCACCAGATGATTTACCAAATATGACCTAAGCATATCCCTTACTGATTTTATTTGCAGCTGCGAGAACTCATCACTTCTGCAAACTAAATTTCAGGTACAAAATCTGATAAATACACTGTTTGAAAAGTGCCTGAATAATTTACTTATCACATAGGAGATATTTCTAAAAGAAGGCACAGCATGCAACTGGTTTTCTTCTGGATGCCCTTCCTTTACTCATGAAATACCTCTTGGTTCTGCAGCAAGTGGAGTAAGAGTCTTAGAGTTTACAAAGCAGATTTTCCACTTACTGTTTGAACTGGGGATTGTGCTTCTCTAAGGACAAATAAAATAATTAAAAATAGTAGCATCTCAACTTTGAACAAACCTAAGTATAGTTCCATATTAAGTTATATAGTGATTTTCAAGGTCAAGTTTTATGGGGCTCTGAGCAACCTGATCTAGGTGCAGATATCCCTGGTCATTGCAAGATGAACTTGATGACCTGTAAAGGCCCCGTCCACCCCAAAGACTTTTCAATTCCATGACAACAACTGTAAGAAAACAGTTGGCTCCCTTGTAAACATTGTATCATGTTTTAATTAAGACTTTTCTCGTGCATCTCATTGCAGTTTTGACTCTTGTAGGGGTTTTAGGCCTCATTATCATCAAATCAAACACAATAATTGAACAGAATGTGCATTGATACAGGTTTGAGCAAGCCTGACACTGACTGAATTCTGAACTACACCTACTACAGCACAGTGTGCAGAGAACTGTAGTAGTGTGGGAGTTTCTGCATTTGGCTACTCATAGGCAAGTACCTTTGTCCAACAAACCTTGTACAAGCCCATGAAAACTCAACTATTGTTATGGAATTGGCTGAGTTGAGAAACATACATTTAAAGCAAATCAAATATTGCCTAAGATTTAAAATTTCTTATTAACATAATAGCTGATGTGCTTACCTTCTGAAACAGGTGAATGCGGCAACTCTTCACTTGACAGTCTTGAAACACAATATTCCTCAGATACTTCCTGGTCTTTATTTTCATTTAATATCTTTTCATTTAATGAAGTTCCATTACTATCTGTTACGTTTTGCCTCTCTACAGTACCACACATTGGAGAAGAAATACATACTTTCCTTTGAGAAACACTTGTCACATTTTCATCTATCTCCTCAGAATTATTTAATTCCAAATAATTGTCATGCGAGTTTGTTTCCAAACTAGATAAATTGTTTTCATTTCCTTTGCTAATTTCATGAAACATACACAGCTCTTCTAGCACTAAATCAAATTTTCTCTTCAGTTCAAATTCATGTGGGATTTTGTTTTCCAAAGGTAAATACTTATCTTTTACATCTTCAAGACATCCATTGTTCATTATAGATAAATGCATTTTTAATTCCTCTTCTGCAGCAATGAATGTTTGAGATTCATCTTCTGAATATGACATAATCAAGTCATTCATTACAGTCTCACATTGACTTTCATTAGTTGCATGCATTTGTTCATCATTTCTCTCTTCCTGTTCTTTTAAATATTCAAGATGCCATTTCAAAGTTGCCGGCTCTATACTGCCTGTTTCATTTGTCCCTCGGTGCCCTTGTACAGAAAATTGTGGTGTTTCTTTGGCCTGTAATTGCAAGCCTGTATCTGTCACCGAAGGACTTCCGCTGGATGGATACTGTACCAAGGCAGGAATTGTTTCACTTTCTTTTAGTTGGTCTGCACTTGAGGTACTTCTGCAGGGTCCATCACCACTTATCCCTCTATTGATGAAAGAGCTGCTATCCAATGGCAAAGTGACAAATTTACAAATGCGTGAGGAACTAAGAAATAGATTTTCAGAATTTAAATAAATATTTTGGTCTTCTACTTTTTCTTTTTTGTTTGCTAAATGTGGGCTATAGGTGTCTAATTCTTTGTAATATTCGTGTTTGCTTGTTTGTCTGTTTAGTAACAGGAGAGAATTATATTTTGCTGTAGTTGCTTTTGAGTATTCAGGCAGAATTAAGACATTGTTTGATTTAACAGGCAAACAATTAATCTCTTTTGGACCAATGACTGTACTTTCTTCACACAACATTTTTTTGATGAAGCTGTCTTGGTTTACAGATGGGATCTGGTCAAAATCTTCAGAATCAGTAGTAAGGGGAATTTTTTCATATGTGTCAAAAAAAGAAGATTTTCCAGAAAGAAAATTATGACAATTTATTTGCAATTCTTTTGAATTAATACACTGTTTTCCATCAGCATTTATATGACTAGAAGCACCCAAATATTCTTTTGTGGGATATGTGGCTTCATTACTTACATTTGTAGAAGATATGTGATTTCTATATCCAGTCATGTGTTTCTTATTTTCACATAAAACAAGGGGGAAAGTTTTAAATCCTTCTACATGACTAGGACTACTGAGCATCATGCTTGGTTTCTTCTTCTGCTTTATAGTAGTTACTGACATTTCCTGATTTATACGTTTACTATTTACCTTTTTAAATTTCAGTAGTGAATGTGCAGGAAAGGATCTCTGAAATCTAAGATTGGCTCCAATCAGATACTGTATTTTTGTGATATTGCAGCAATAGTTCTTGTCTAGTGAAGAACAATCAGAAGTGCCCTGCAGCAAGATTAGGCATCTAGCACCTAAAATTTGCTTTTTCATGCAGGTTTTGTGACTGACTGACCTCAAATAAGTGCTAAACACTTCAATCCCTCCAGATAAAATGGGGTGCTTCCTGACGTGTTTTCCCTTACATAACCTGCTTTTTTTGTTAGGAAAGAGGGCTCCTCTTTGCAGACAAGTGTAGCCTTCTTCACCTAAAGATCTAGAAAAGCATCTTCTCTGGCATTCATTATGTAATTCCAAGGCAATTCTTTCCACGCATTCAGAACTTACAAAGCCTGGAGAAGTACAGTTTTCTTTAAGAAATTCTGTGGTTTGTTTCAAAATATCATCTGTGCATGAGTTCAACTGATTTTGCTTTCTGCCACATAAAAACTGTTTCTCCACTAGCACAGACTTTCCCTCAGTTGGTAATAAAGTATTTGTGGTACTGAAAAAGGAAGTCAGAATTGCCTTAAGTAGCTCCACCTTCAGATGATCTGAAATAACAGACAGCAAACAAGTGAATATTTTACCATTGTTGTTCCTATTTATAGTGCTCTTTACTGACTCTTGAGCATCACATTGCTCATTTAATGTGTCACAACAGTGAAACCAAGGCACAACACTGTCATCCTGACACATGGGCATATCTTCATGTAAAGATTCAGTACATGTCCTGATGGACTCAAAAAACACATTTTGAACTGAAAACTCTGATTTGAACATTTCCTTCCCTCTAAGTATATTGCAACTCACCCTCTTACCTGGAAAACTCTGCACAATAATGTGAGGAGAACTTCTTACAGATATAATACTTTTTGTTGCATACCTTTGGAAATCAAGTATTTCCTTTGTGGAGAGTTTTGATTCCACTTCATATAAACTAATATTAATGTTGGAATTATGCACACCACAGTGTAGGTCTAACTTATTTTCCTCTAATGCTTGTGTTATTACCGGAATACTCGTCTGTACATGAAATGTTCCCGCATTCTCATTACTGCTCTTCCTCCTCATTCTCTGCAAAACATCATTATAGCTGACACATTTCTCATTCTGAACATTTTTAGCACTAATGTAAATGAGCATCTTTGACTTCTGGTCATCATCATCCTGTGAATTCTCCAGCATTTTATCTTCAAAGTCATTTTCAGCAAATATTTTATTACATTCAATGTCAGTGCTGTCACCTCTGAAATAAGTTCCAGACACTTCTTCTGCCAAAGTACCATGCTCTGGTTTGTTATTTGGTGGGTCATTCCTCTCTTTAAATTCAGAACCAACAAGTGAATCTCTGACACCATTTTTATAATTTTGCAATTTTTTTCCCCCTAACTCAGATATTTTTTGCACACCATGCATCTGTTCAGTTTGCAGCAAAGATGGTTGGCCTGCAGAATGCTTCCAATCTGTCTCACTCAAATTAGTTGATGATTTTTTACTATTTATTTTATTTGAAATGGTAGGAAGCTGAAAATTAGGGATTTCCAGTGGTTGTATACTTCTAAAAGGTTTCAGCACTGGAATTACATACAATGAATTATTTTTTTCTTTATTATGTCTTTCTGTACTATTTTCCTTATTGCTATTAGAATAATTTTTATCTTCTGCTGAACATACATTTTTCAGAAAATTATTTTTCTTGTTTTCTGTGGGTGAAAACAAAGAACTGGTGCCACACAAAAATGGAATTTGCAAAAGCTGATACTGTTGCCACTTTTTATCAGAAAGAGACTTTTGCCTCAACAATTCCATCTGAAATGACTGTCCTTTTAAGGATGTAACTGAAGAATTTTGTTTGAGCTCATTATCCCCATTTCTATTATTTTGTTCTATGCTGTTGTTCCGTTGCACTTGAGGTGGGTTGAGGACCTGTAGATTTTGACTTGTGTCAGCAGCACTCGACACACTGAGCAACTCTGTTTCAAGAGGCTGTCCACATACACTCAACGAAATATAATCTTCTGTAGCATTTTGGTCTCCATTTTCAGGACTCCATTTTTTGGTGGACAGTTCATTTTCTGATGTTTTACATGGTAATCCTTCATTGCTACAATTCTGAGAACAGAAAAATCCTCTCATATAAGGTTTTCTTGCTGTATCACAAGTTTTCTTTTCTAACACCAAGTAATTTTGTCTTTCTGATAAATAGAGGGGTTCACACGGTGGTGTTTGGCTCCCACACTGTATGCTTTGTTCTAGCTTTTGTTTCTCCTCTTTCTCTATGGTTTTCTGATCATTTTCTATTTTAATTTGCTTTGCACTCAGGTACCACCCAGTTTCGTCTGGTGATGCAGACAAAAATCTTTTGGAACACGTACTCTCCATGTTGACAAAAATAAGTTTTACTTTTTTTGAGACAGTCCTGGAAGTTTAAGAAATATGGAAATTTTAGGCATAAACGGTCTCTTAATGATTTCCAAACTATAGATTAAACAAGATCAGTAACTCTATCATCTACACACTACCACACTGATATTTGCTCTGTGTACATTACAGACCTGAATTAAAGGCAGAATCACTGAACAGCATTTAAACCCTATATCTGGAATTTAAGAAGGGAGTTGTTTACTAAAGCTACAGATGTTTTCAAAAATAGAATGGATGAGAATTTTGATGTGTTGACAGGTTAAGGAGATTAATTGCATTTTTCATGCATTTGTTACACAGTATTTTTGGCAAAAAAAAACCTGAATACTGAGAACAAATATCAAGAAAATAATGCCCACTGATGAACTCCTCTGAATGTGGGAGTGGATCCTTTAAAACTGTTAAAATTTTAATTGCTAAAAGAAATTGTCACTCTTGTCTTCACTATATGGTAATTTGTAATGTGGAACTGTAGGAAAGTTTATCAAAAGCTCTCAGGTATGCCAAAACAATGTCCCAGGTTTTATCTTCAAGTACAAAAAGACAGTGGTGTTCCAGGTACAAATCTAGGTTAGGAACTGCACTGGTGGTGGTGATGCTTGAGTGCATGTTTGTCCAAGCTAAATGCACTCTGCAGCTTCATTTAAGTGATCTACCTAGTGTGAAGAACATCATTTGAATAGAATTAAAGTCTATATACTCTATCGAGAGAATTTACTGTCCTTGTAACAGCCTCGTGTCTCTGAACAACGAGCCACTGCTCAGAGCCAACAGGAACGTGTTCAAACCCTCTCACGAAGTATGCAATTAAGAGAATTAATTTTCTTAACCAGGACTGCATGATTCAACACTCAAATACTACCCCTAATTTGACAGGTTTACTTCTTTAATGGCACAAGGAAATCCACTTTGGCAAGGAACACTCCCGTGATGCGGAATACACCTGTGAAATTCATGGAGGGGATGGATCCCCACGGTCGTGGGTTTTCCGCCTCTCTCGAGGCGGCTCTGTCCCTCCCTGAGGGGGTCCCTCTTGGCTGCAGGTGATAGGTTCCCTCTGTCCTACCCTGAGGGGACCCACCCCCTGTCTGCAGGTGACACATCCCCTCTATCACTCCCGGCGGTGTTCTCCCCTGGCTGCCGGCGACAGATTCCCTCAATCCCTCCCTCCCTGAGGGGCTCCCCGCTGGCTGCACGTGGCAGGTCCCCTCAGCCCCGTCCCCGCGGAGCTTTCCCGCTTGGCACACACCCGCCCTCCCCTTGGAACTACGTGTGAGGGAAGACGCCTCTCACCCTCGCGTGTGGTTATACTCCTTGTACAGCCTTTCGTAAGCTTTTCCTTTAAAGTCTTCCACAGCGAGTGCTTTCCCCTCTCCGCCGCTCCAAGAGCCGCGATCCCGCCCTGTGGCACTTCCAGGCGGGGCATCCCTCAGGGCAGAGGGGATCCCCCGCAGCCAGCCCGGGGCCCCCTCATCCTCCTGCGCCCTCTCCGGGGCTTGTGTCCTCGCCAGGCTCAGGTTTCCCAGCTCCTCCCGGTCCCTCCGGGAATGGGACCGGCGGCACCTCCCGATCCCTCGGGGGCTGCGGCGGGAACGGCCCCTCAGGCGGGAAAACCCTCCGCTCCGGGACGTGTCCCTTCGCCAGGACCGTGTCCCTTCGCCAGGACCGAAGAGAAAAAAAAGTCCCAGCGGCTCCTCCGAACCCCTCGAGACAGAGCGGCCGGGCGGGATTTGGGGGCCAAAAGGCTGCAGTTTGTCTGGGAAATCGTTTGTTTGTTTGGGAAGAGAGCCAGTCATCCTGTCTCCGATTTTTTCCAAAAGTGGGATGTGGGGTTTTGGTTTTGGGTTTTTTTTTCCTTTTTCCCCCCCAAGTTCCGTAATTCCAAAAGTGTGAGTTCCTGCATGGGCCAAAGGCCATGTCCGTGTTCCATTTCCGTGCCCCTGCTCTAACACACGGCACAGCAGACATTGTTCCCCCGATGCTTCTTTTCACAGTAGCAAGCGCCGATCCAGCCAAGAACTTCATTCCCAAAATAACCAGGATCCATCCATCCAGCTCCACGTTTCCTCTCCAGCCGACGAAATGCCCGAAGAGTTTCAAAGTTCGCGCTAAAGCAGCAGGTCGCTGTAATACTGTTATGGATGGGCAATAAAAATAGAAACATCCTGAGGGTCTGTTGCTGCAAATATGTATTTTTGTTTAAGGTTTGTCGCCCATACTGCAGTGAGCAAATCCACTGGAGCCCAACAGATCCATTGTTCCTGTTACACGCAGGAATTGTATAGAACAGAGCCCTAAAATAGCTTTCTCTTCAGTATTTCTGCTTTTCTAAGCAAAGCTGGCTAAATAACTGCTTCTAATGCTTAAAAATATTACTACTGGAATCAATCTTTAGTTAACAAGATACAATGACTATTTATTTTTAAGCAACCAATAAAAAAAATGAAATCAATGAGATGGCATCTAAATCTTAAAATAATTAAAATACCATACGGAATGGAGGTCATCGTATAAACTTGAAGTAGGATTTTAAGGCTTGTAAGAGAGATTTGGCACAGCACTTATGTTTGCTACCTCACTGTCTTGGAATAGCATCCAGGCAGTATTTCTGAAGCCAAGTATTGTATTTTTCTGAAGTGGAAATGCTGTAGGCATTCTAACATGTTCTGAACAGAATATTTGCCCCTTGCCTGCCCTCATAGTGCCTTAGTATGCACGGTGGGTTGCAAGTAAATAGGAGTCAGTTTAAAATTACTCAAGTATTTGACCAGTTAAACCACCCATCATTACATGAAAAATAAAGAAAACTGCCTTTTCTTGCAACTACACGGCTATAAATCAAGACAGTTTGTTAAACTCCATCCAGCTGTTCCACATTCATGGAGTACTTTGCTGTACATAACGTAGGTGTCCAGAATAAACTGACAGACTTCCACTGGAGCATGTCATGCGTGTTCTGCACATTCC
The DNA here is from genome assembly GCA_013399695.1 of Formicarius rufipectus. Lineage (NCBI taxonomy): Eukaryota > Metazoa > Chordata > Aves > Passeriformes > Formicariidae > Formicarius > Formicarius rufipectus. The sequence goes on from VXAU01002828.1 coordinate 520,379, forward strand.
AGTTTGCAACTCATGAAAAAGATTTGTTCATACCACCTGTTTACTGATAGTACAAATTGAATATAGCATATTTTCGATAATGGAGTAGAAAAAAAGACATACTTTCCTCACTGCTTGGTTCAAGATTGCTTTAACAGGATGCAAACATCAAGCTTTCATTGTAGAATTTTGCTAATTTCTGTTACTTTCTGTCAATTGGTTACATCTCCATCATGGCTATCAGGTATTACACCTATTATTATATTATGTTTGGAAGTTGATGAAGTAGGTTGGAGAGCATTTTCCTGACAATGTCATAAAAGAAGGTCTGGGTTTCAGATGCAACAACAAATTCTCATTCTCCTTCTTATTTCTTTTTTCTTTTTGCTTAAAACTAGAAGAGAAAAACATTGCAAAACATTTTAAAAGAAAGGTAGGAATAAATTTTGTTAAATTAAGTTAAATATCAGCAAAGATGGCACCAAACCCAATTATGCTACTCAGTGTGATCCATAAAACACTAAAATCTGACAATCTTGATTTGTCAAGTGAAACAGTGCAATTTGGCTCAGGTCCTTTGTCTCAATTTAGCTGTGCCAGCTTAATGACTGCAGCCTTGTCCTTAGAATTCATTGGAAGCAAACTGCCTTTTCAGAATGTGAAATTTCAAGGCTGAAGGACTGACTGTTGTAATCCATCATGTTTCTATCATGCACTGTAATGCTAAAATTCCCACTCACCTTGTAACACTGATTCACCAAAGGTCATAATTAATATTCCAAAGGGAATTTACTGCTTTACTAGGAAAAGGCTCATTTTGATATGAGTGTTATAAACAGGATATTGGTCATTAACCTTATAAATCTGTATTTTTCAAATTACCTTTTCGGTCATCTTATTGACACATATCACAGAATGACATCATCATTGAAAGTATTCATTAAAAAAAATGATACATGAAAATGCTTTCAATACTTCCTATCACAACTGCTCTAGCTGCAGCCCTAATGCACATACTTCCTATGTAACCATGCGATTTTGAAATAGGTTAAATAAAATCTTCAATCCTTCCCTTTGTTCCAGAGTATTCCATATTGTCCTCAATAACTGATACTGATAAGCATATTTATTGGTAATAAAATTTTTATTTGGTTTAATAAATAGAACTTCAACTTAACCCAATTTACTTTAAATCATAAAGAAGTGAGTGTTTCTCTGTATGCATTGCACATATTAATTCCATATTCCCAGCAGCGTATCCATACTGATTAACAAAGAAAATACATAATGCAGAACATACTCTATGTTATGATCAGTTTCCATGTGTATGCAAGAAACAGTCCTGGAGTGATTCAGTGATATATTAGTCCTTCAAAGCTGAGCCTAGGAGAAAACTCTCCTTAAAATCACAGACTATCTGTAAAGCTATTTAGTACAAGTTTACTAACTGCTCAGTAGCATTTCTTGAGATGCTATTATTTTAATATTTCCTCCCATTTTCCTTTTAATTTCTGCCTTTATAAGGTCTTTTATGACCAACACAAAGTGGGTCTCATAAAAGAAGGAAGCTGTTCCATAAGCATTTTTTTTCTCTTGCAGCCCCCTACTGAGCTAAATTGAAAGAAAAAAACTGCTGTAAAATAAAGGGGGTTAAAAATTATGTAAAACATGATTTTACATGTGATGCGAGGATTGTAGTTTCCCCTCTGCAGCATTTTATATTATTCCAGTTGAATTTCAACTTCCAGTTTATTGCCCCATCTCACAAAGTCTTTCGACAGTTCTTCACATGTGGTTCTCATTTTTATTACTCTAAATAAGTCAATGTCATCAGCAAACTTTGTCGTCTTGCTATGCATTCCCTTTTCCAGATCATTTTTGGATTTGTCAAACTCTTTTCAGGACGAGAATTGTGCCATATAACTAAAATTACTATTCCAGAAACTCAGTGCAATCAAAATATAATACTTTTGCTCGAAGGCGTTGCGTCTAAGGCTGAGAATACAAGACAAAGCTCCCTCTTTAGCTTTTGGGAAAGGGACTCACACCATCTTCTCCTTGCACTGGTCTGTCGCTGCTGCCTGACTCCCACGATGACCTGCTCTGATTTCCACTGGTAAGAGACTCTTCTTTTGCTTTCAAAGGGAATTCTTTTATATCTTGAGGGTTATGAAAGAACAGGCTCAAGAGGTGATTTAGAACTTAAGCCAGTCCTGTTTAACTGTGGAGTGAATCATACCATTCCATGACCCCTTTATTTTGTCCACTGCAATGAAGTCACTGTTTAACTGTCTCCTCCTACACATTTGACAGCTGTCACTTTGAATAAAAACTGCTATTTATTGGACTTGATATTTTGGACACATTCTCTTCCTTTCACCTGGTACACTGCTTGATCATACTGCTCCATTGCTGTCACCATATCATTCTCTGTATATTAAATCCCTGTACAACCTCAAAGATGTTCTCATTTTCCAGTTGAAATACCTTGTTTGCAGCTTAATTCCAGAACAAAAACAGCTAAAAAGGCTATTTGTATACAGAGCACTAAACACAGAGATATAAAGAATCTGCATCAAATTTTATCTGTTACTATCCATCTTCTTCCTAAAGGGCAGTGAAAATAGTTCTGCCTGCCAGACAGTTCAAAACCTCTTTGTTGAAAATCTGCAGTGCTGCTGAATTCAGGTCACATGCATCCAAAGGCACTCAGATGCAGTGTTCTTCTTTTCATGCTAGCAGGGCAATTAACAGCCCATATGATCCCTAATCCTGTTTTACTTTTGCTCTAGATACTGCATAGAACATGCAGGTTTCTTCATAGAGCCACAGAAAAAAATTTCATTTGAAAGAGACCTCTGGAGATCGTCTGGACCTCTCTGCTCAGAGTAGAGCCAGCTTTCAAGTTACATCTGATTTCAGTCCTTGATCAAGCTGCTTCAGGCTTTTCTAGTCAAGCTCTGAATATCTCTAAGGTTAGAGATTCCTCAGTGTCTCTGGAGTGCTCGCTACAAAAAGCTAGTTATAGCACTAAATTTTAAGCAGTCCATCTTCCTTTTCCTGCTGTTGCCATCTTGTTTTAGTCTCTGTGCTGGTCATATAAGGACTGACTAAACCATGTGTAATTAATGGGTAACACACATAGCACTTCACTTAGTCTTATGGAGTTACATATTTCAGATTTTATGTTATTTAAGAATAACAGATTACACGAAAAAAACTACTCTTCTCTTAAGCATATAATGAAGACACAAAATAACCGTGCTTCCTATTTTCCTCTTGAGTACTATTTACAGCTAAGAAGTTGTTTCAGAGTCAAAGAGTAAAGCTAAGTATTAGCCATATCTGCTTATCAGTAGTTTTTTATATCCTTGGAAAAAAGCCTGGTTAACAACAAACACAGCACCCATTCTGACATTACTAACTGGGAATACTGTAGAAGATGCAGGGCTTGCCTGCTCAAGCAACTTCTCAGACAATTGGCGACATTTAGAGGTGATAAAGTATTGCATGAACTCACAGTTTATGTTGGGAGGTCTGCAGTGTAAAAGCTAAGTGTGAGATGCACCCACAGAATATTCCTCCAAAGCATGTAATCACAGTGCAAAATATCCATAGGACAACTGACAAGTTTCACAAGGTAGTTTTCCCTAGATCCACTGCACCTCAATTCCCATAAAAAGAAAAGGACAACTAGCACAGATACTCTACTGCCTTAAAGCAATAAAAGCGGTGCAGGTTAATGATTTGGGTCCCTGAACTTTTGCACAGAGCTATTTGGCAAAAGTGCATGGTGCATCGTTTCATGAGACTTTGGGGATGCACCAGAAACAGGAAACTAATAAGCTGTTCTGGTTCTCTTATCAAGGGAATTCTGAAGTCATGCTCATCTAGCTTCTTCAAATTATCCAGATTATAATGGTTGTTTCAAAGGCAAGAACAGATGAAAATTAAGTGTGCAAGATGAAAGTGCTTTTTGAAGCCAAATACAAAAAACCGAAATGCACTTTTGAGTACTATGCATTTATTTTACCTCTAAGCATCAAACTTCATATGAAAACAAACTGATGAGCTTGACAAAGCCTTTATTTGTTCTGGTTTTATTTCTGAAAAACCCGTGCTGAGAACTATGCTATTTGACATATTCCAAACTTTCGTACTATGTAAGAAACATCACAGTTATCAGAGGAACTCAAAGTTATAGCTGGTTGTAAAGGATCTCAGAATCAACCTGCAATACTAAATGACTGCATAATAATACTATAGATCAATGTCATTATTGATAAATGATAGTTAATGTGTAAAAGAAATATAATCCTATCTGTACAGGTACTTTTATATATATTTACTAGCTCCGAGTACTCTATTAAAAAAAAACTGGAGGCATCTACAGAAAATCTCTGAAAACAGTAATTCAACATTCACAAGCAGTGAAAAAATTACAAAAAGTAAGAAATTACTGGAAAAAATATATTTCTGTAATCCATAGTATGTCCAAACTTTTAACAGTGAGTGACAGTCATCCCACCTGAAGAAAACCTAAATGAATAGAACTGGAAAATGTAGAAAAAGCAACAATGATGATCAATGTAAAAGAACTTTCAGATGGAAAAAAAAGTATATTGTGACTTTTAACTGAGGAAAGGAAATCATTAATGGTGAACAAAATAAGAGTCTATAAAGTCTTTGGCATATAAAACTGGAAGCAAAATGAGGAGTATTCACAGCAACTGAAGAGAGGTCATATTGGGTCACAGTCAGATCGGTCTGACAGCACCAAAAGTTCAGGCTCATGTAAAGAGGGTAAATCTGGGATTAAGCACACGCCTCTCCTAAGAAGTCTCAGCCTGCAACCATTTCTAGTTTGGTCACTGTACACATAGTTAGAATTTCCATGGATTTCGTTTCTGTACTCAATAGAGAAATACAGAGATAGACATAGAGGGTTGGGATTATTCAGCCTGGAGAAAAGAATGCTCCAGGGTGACCTTGTTACAGCATTTCAGCACCTGAAGGGACTCTACGAGAGAGCTGGAGAGGGACTTTTCTCAGGGGCAAGTAGTGATAGGACAAGGGGGAATGGCTTTAAACAGAAAGAGGGAGGGCATGTTTACACTAGCTATAAGGAAGAAATTCCTCACTTTGATGGGATAAGGCACTGGAACAGGTCACCCAGAGAAATTGTGGATGTCCTATTCCCATAAATGTTGAAGGCCAGGTTGGATGGGTCTTTGAGCAACCTGGTCTAGTGGAAGGTGTCCCTGCCTATGGCAGAGGGTGTGGATCTAGATGATCTTTGATCACTTCTGAACCAAACCACTCTAGGATTGTATGTTTTCATTCCAGTCTCCCTGTAATTCCACATAAACTTTTAGCATAAAATTTAGGAACAAAAAAAAATTGCACAGCTTAACCTCAATAATTTTAAGAACAATCCCGTTATATTTATTTTGAACCAGTGTTGTTTCAATTCTTCACTGTCTTGTGTTGAAATACACAGTGAGCACTGAATCCCTACATAGCCATGACATGTGATTCATGTTTCTCAGACCTCTATCTCAGGCATCTATTTACACATTAAAAAAAAAAACTAATTTGGTTGATCATACTATAGAAGAAATTCCATACTTTTGGTTATCCTTAATGCCCTTCTCTGAGCCTTTTTAAATTCTACAACATCATCTATAAGGCAAGGGATCAGAAGTGCATATAATGGTAAAGTTGTAGGTGCTTCACATATTTAACCCACAGCATATTAATATTATTTGATTTTTATTTTATTCCTTTCTCAATAATTTTTAACTTTTAGCCTGGTTTCTTGACTGCTGGTGATCAACATTTTCACTGAACTGTATCAAAACTTGAAGAGATGGCTCCTCTGCAGTAAGGGTCTCTTCAGAGCCCAGCATTTTGAATGTGAAGTGGTGACTGTTTTTTCCCCACTGCAGCAGTTTACATTACTCCAAATGAAATTTCAACTGCCAGTTTATTGCCCCCTCTCACAAGGTCTCTCTACAGTTCTTCGTACATGGTTCTCATTTCTACCACTCCAAATAAGTCAATATCATCAGCAAACTTTGTCACCTCGTTATGCATTCCCCCTTCCAGATTCTTTATGGATGTGTCAAATAGGGTATTCCTTGCAAGACAAGAATTGGGATGTATCAGTAAAATTACTGTTCCAGAAGATTAGCACAAATGAAATATTGCAGTTTTCAAATCTAATTAAATTCTAGAGTTCATGGCAGCATGTAGTGATGAGGCTCAAAAGCATAAAAAGTTTAAAAACTAATTAATATAAATTCAGGCATGATACCTCCATAAAGTATTAAGTACAATGCCTTGACTGCAAACTGAAATTTAAAAAAAAAAATCTTGTCAGAAGCTAGAAGATACTAAGTGAAGGATTATTTTATATTTGTGTACTTTCTTTTACACCTTCTCTAAACATCAGATACTGGTCAGTGCTGGAGGCCACGTATTGTGCCATCTCTATACAGATCAAACATAAACAACTGATCCTGTGTGGACATTTTTACTCTTTGGTGGGTTTTTTTTAATTAGATACATATTTCATGTTTCAAAAATGTGCTGTATTTTTACATATTCAGAAGATACTGTATGCTACAGTGTGCTACTAATGCAAGGTAATCAGGCCTAAAAATTAATGAAATAATAAATCACTGGTATTAACAACTCAATATCTATTATGAAGGTTGAATATCCATCCTTACTTAAATCTGTTAAAGATTTTTGAATGAGTTCTTCCTTGATTTTTTTCATTATTCCTGTTTGAACTGTTTTCAAAAATGCATCTCTCCAGTAATAAAAAGGGGAAAAAAAGAAGAAATGTTGATATTTCAGCAGACAGAACAGTAAAATAGTACATTTTGTTCTAATGATAGAGAGTTTTGACTTTGAGAGCAATTGACTGGATTTTGAAGAGCACATTACTCCATGGCAAATGTTTCAGAGGGAGCTTTCATTACATATTAACATCCCATAAGTTCTTCAAAATTAAAATGTTTTATTTGGACTTCAGAAACTGTTTCCTGTAATGGGATTACAACTGAAGAAATCTCTACTCCCAATTAATCACATATGCAATCCATGACTAAAGCTTTCCTCTAGACACATGTTCCTCTATTCCTATATATTAGCTATGATAAATATTTTCTGAATTCTTCAGTTTAGTGTGATTGTAGCACATTTGCCAGGACTTAAATGCTAAGAAATCAAATGTACTGCTTACAATGTAAGAAAATAAACACATTTTAATTGACAGATGCATAATTTTTCTTTTTTATCCCAATCTAATACAGAGTACTAGTTGTGGGCTTAAAATGTGGGTGTAAAGCACATTTGTTCAGTAAAGTGCATCTTTTCATGCATTTAATATGGAACCATTAGGAGTAGATTATGGCTCATTGTGAATAAATTATCTTTTCTATTAAAAATGATGACTGAAAGGTGAATGATACAAACAAGACTGACAAAACTGAAACTCAATAGAGAATCACAAAAGCAGGAATAATGTTGATAGTATTTGAAGAAACTGTAGGTTATCAAATACTCTAAATGGCTGATAATCAAAACTCAAGTATTTTTTCCTGTTAAAGCACGATTCGAAATAGTCTATAATTATCTGTCAATAGTAACATTTTGACCTATTGTGCAACATTTGTAAGGTGAAACCAAATAAAGCTGTTTTATCAATTTTAAACATAGTGGATGGCACTTTTAGCATCTTTTCAAGTTAGTATGAATGAGATTCTCTGTGTATTTTAATTTGTTAGTATGCAAGTCTCAAAAGTCTAGGGAAAATTAATATTGGCATACCTCAAGAAATGGAAGTGATGATAAAAAATGTTATATGACCATAAATAGGAGCAATCCTCTACCTGTTAAAAACAAATGCAAAACATAAAAATAAATAAAATCTATTTTCATTTTAGGAAGAGAACAATGTACAAGACTGTTTATGCAACATCAAAATAAACTATAATTCTTCACTTTTATTCCTTTAAAGCAACCAGACAACAGGTTATTATTAAAAAAAAATAAAAAATCACTACCTTTTTCTTATCTTGAAAAAATGTAGAAAATCCTTTCTGACATAAACCACGCAGTCACAGTGTAGTTAAGTTAATTTATACACATCTATTTATTTACAAAAACTTCCACAGACACAGGAAAACACCAGAAGAAAAAGTAGTAAAGCAGACAAACAGACCAATAAAATGTCCATTCATCGCCACTCATTTCTGCTCCTCTTGTTGATGGACGGGAGTTTATTTTCCAATGGGAGCACATTTTCCTGTGATCCCGGGGTTTCCTGGCACTGCAGTATATTGCAAGAGCATTGTGTCTGTCTGCAGTTCACCCCAGGAACCAGGCAGAGTGAACAGGTAGGCAGGCTATTCCTCTCCACTCCTTCGCAGCATGTAGTGATTTGATACAGCTGAAGGTCGACACGATAAATGAGACATCCTAGCAACTGGTAAATGGTTTTCACACTGCCTGCCTGCTAAAACAACTGTTGCACTGTGTTGATTTAATAAGCACTTCGTGTTTAAATTCAGCAAATATTCTTTTTAATCTATTTTAATCTATTCGGGTGTTGCTAGTTTGAAAGGGATACGGAATTTCAGTCATACTCATGGCACAAATGGAGATCAGTCAATTATTTTAAACAGAATCTCACTTTTAAATGTTTTTCTGCATCTTAGAAAAAAAAATGGGTGGAAAAAGAAATTAAACAAAGGTTAGGTCCATAAATACAGGAAGATTTTAACATTCTTTTTTAAAGAATATGAACCAGAAATTTATGTTCAAAAAAAAGCCTTAGGAGAGAATATTTTTTTAAGAACATCAAATTTATTCTTGATGTTTATGCTGAATGATTCCAAAATTAGGTATCTTCTGGCTCCTGCTTGGCTCAGTCTTAAACATGGTCAACTATCAATGTGAGAAGGACTACAGGCATTTATTTTCAAGTATCTTGTAAACTGATCAGTATTGTTCTCACATAAACGATTGACGAATTATCTATATATTGCTTTTCTACATGTAGAAAATTATTGTGTGTCATTGCATATCATAGTTATGTGCTGTATACTATTTTATATAAGAGGCATTCTTATGTGTAAACAGGTATACATTAAAAATGACACTTTAACAGATCTTTAAAAACTCCTACATTCAACCCCTACTTCAACTATGGATAGAGATTTGGAATAGACTCAACATCAGGAAAGAGAGTTGATTAAATATCTATGAAACAGTTCCGATACTCCAATAAATACCTATGAAATAGCTCAGATGTCTTGAACATCAACAAATTTGCAAAAAAGACCAATCTATCGGAAGGTTAAAAAAATCCCTATATTACCCAGCTACCTAGAGGACAACTAAGAGTCAGGTAAACAATCACATGAAAAATTTTTAAAGAAATTCTGTAAAAAAGACAATAAATCACTTAACACATGAAATTTGGTAGTAAATAATGTAGATTTAACATTGTGTTGCACCTACACACACAAACTACACATATACACTAACCCACATTTAAACAACTTATGTAGACCATAAATTTCTCAGGAGAAACAGTAGAATCTCATTTACACTACTGTACTTTTATTGAATTTATCTAAAAGTTAAGATTAAAACCAGAGTACTGAGTAAGGGATTATTAGACTCAAATGATGGCACATGGACTGGATCTCCCCGTGTGTTCTAAAATACATTAAGTCTGCAAAGATGTAATATAATCTAAATTAATGCAAATTCAACAGTGAAGCAACTGGGTCAGTGGTGTAGATCCCGATCCCACAGATCTGAGCACCAGGACTGCCATTTTAACAATTACTGATTTTCTTGTCAGCCTGAAAACTACAGGGTGCTTCTCATGTAACCTAATTTAGGACACCGGCATCTCAGCTAACCTCTCAAGGTTGCCTTTATAGACAGTGAGAAAAAAATAGGCACTTCTGGGCTGACATTAAATATCAAATGTTTTAGATGTTCAGGCTGAGATGGAAGATTAAAAATGCCTGTTTATTTAGACTGACTATAGTGGGAATACAGTGTGGCTACCTGAAATGTACAGGGCTACTCCATTATCTAAATTCAGTTAAGTGAATCTTAGCCAATGTATTTGCAATTAGAGGCTAATCATTTGAGAAGTTAGTGAAGTCTTGCTTCAGAAAAGGCTGGAGAGAAAATAATGAGAGAAAATACTGTGTAATGAACTGCATTGCAGAATGCAGTGTCATGAACTTTTAAATATTTTACATATAGGAAGCTGTTGAAGCAAGTAACTCTGGACTTGGGAGTGCATTAACATGACTATCCTTTTGCTGGAATCTAAATAAGCTCATTCAGGACTATGCATCTCTAGCTGGAACAGCAGTTTGAAGCACAGATATGTCTTCACAGAACAACAGAAAGTTTGTGCTGGAAGAGATCTAAAAGATCAACTAGTTTCAACCCCTCTGCCATTGGCAGGGACACCTTTCACTAGACCAGGTCGCTCAGGGCTGCATCCAACTTGGCCTTGAACACTTGTAGGGATGGGGCATTCACAGCTTCTCTGGGCAACCTGTTCCAGTGGCTCAGAGTAAAGAATTTCTTCCTAATATCTAATCTAAATCTTTCCTCTTTTAGTTGAAGACTCTTCCCCCTTGTCCTATCAGTATTTGCCCACATAAAAAGCCTCTCTCCCTCTTTTTCTTAAGCCCGTTTTAAGTACTAGACACCCACAATAAGGTCTTCCTCTCCTCTCCTCTCCTCTCCAACACTATTATTTGACTGACTGATAACCAGTAGTTAAGCTGTCACTTTTCCACCAGGTAAGCTCAGCAGGATCACAAGGGGATTCACTAACACTTGCAACAGACATTTAGGCTGAGCCACCCAGGCTTTCTCTTGAGTTTCCAGATTGTGTATGNTCCCTCTCCCTCTCCCTCTCCCTCTCCTCCTCACCAACACTATTATTTGACTGACTGATAACCAGTAGTTAAGCTGTCACTTTTCCACCAGGTAAGCTCAGCAGGATCACAAGGGGATTCACTAACACTTGCAACAGACATTTAGGCTGAGCCACCCAGGCTTTCTCTTGAGTTTCCAGATTGTGTATGCTTGCAGAATCACTCTACTCAGAAATGAAAAAAAAAAAAAAAAAGCAGAATATGCCCTGCATTTTTTAGTGGACAGTTCTTCAGAGCAAAAGGAATGAGGAACTGCATGCCTTCTCTGTTTTATGCCTTCATAAGACTAGTTAAGAGTGCAGGAATTATATGCTGCAATCAGCTTCTGGAAAGCTCATGGCTAAGATACGGAAGACATGTGAAAAAAGGATCTAACATATATATGTGCAACACAAGCACACACACATCCTAGCATGGGTGTACAGGGTGTGATAAGCCAAACAATTTATGCCAAAGCACAGTAAAATAACAAGACCAGATTTAAATTGTTTTGCTGTATTTATATATCTACTCAGCTCTTGCCTATTTATTTGAAAATTATTTATGCTATTGAATTATTAACTGGATGGATATTATCTCTTCTGACTTAGAACTCCCTTCTGAGTAAACCATTTTCTTTATTAAGTTATTTTTCAAATTTTCCAAGGCAATGGATGATGAGCCTGTTATAGAGATAACTTTTAGCTACTCACCCAACACTTCTGATCTGGACAGACAAATTACTGCCCAAAAGCTCAGGACTATTGAGTCTAAGGAACCTGAAGGTGCACAAGTCCATGAGACCTGATGAGATGCATCCACAGATCCTGAGGGAACTAGTGGCTGAAGTGGCTAAGCATCATATTTGAGAATTGGTGGTAGTTCAGGGAAGTTCCCACTGACTGGGAAAGGGTAGTCATAAATACCATTTTTAGAAAAGAGGGAAAAAAGGAAGGCACCAGCAACTATGGGTCAGTCAGCTTCACCTTGGTGCCTGTCAAGATCAAAGCATTTGACATTGCTGTCTCTAAATGTGACAGACATGAATTTGAAGGGAAGACCACTTGGTGGAAAAGGAACTGGTTGGATGGTCGCTCTCCAAGGGTTGTCATTAATGGCTTGAAGTCCAAGTGGAGACCAGTGACAAGTGCTGTTCCTCAGGGATTGGTATTGGGAATGGCACTGTTTAACATCTTTGTCAGCGACACGGACAGTGGGATTGAGTGCACCCTCAGCCAGTTTGCCAGTGACACCAAGCTGTATGGGGCAGTTGGCACGCTGTAGGGAAGGGATGCCATTGAGGGGCTCTATGATTACGTGAAGTAAAATATACTCATTATTTTCCTACACGTTATTAAAACCGTTTAAAATATATTATTAATAATGTAAATTAAAATATCTAGTCTAAGACCTCTATTAGTTTCTGGATTTATTAAAATTCAACATTGCTTTGAATTTTTTGCTGTTCACACTGTAGTACAGTGTTGTGTTACAATATACTACCCAGTTAGCAGCAGCCTGCAGTCACATAGTAAAGAGCCAGGGGCAATCTTTTTTTTACAGTGAGTTGATTTTAAACCAACATAACTAACTCCATGATTTTTGGTTCACTTCCCAAATTACAGACACTGATGGCCTGATTATTGAACTAAACAGCACCTGAGAATGACTTGAAGTATGCTGACTGATACTTTAGACATCATGTAGAAAATAATTAAGGGTACAAAACTCATGACCACCATAAAGAATGTGAAAATTGGAGGAAGATTATTCATACAGCATACAATGCTGTAAATCATGAAATAAACTATGAAATTGTTAAAAATAAGTAAAAATCTATGTTAAAAATAAAAAATATTCTATCCAATCAGCAAACATTTATTATTACTGTATTACACATAATTTGGATAAACTAGCAAGTGTATGAATATTTTTCATTAGTCTCCAGACACTAATAAATATAGCTAGAGAAGTTTAGAATGCTTATTTGAGACAACAGTTTTGCAAAGCATCTGCTGCATTTGTTTAAACTGTTCTGGCTTGCTGCATATTCGTTTGTTTATGACAGCCACACCAGACTGTTCTCCCTTTAGCTTTGTTTCATTTCCTATCAATGCTAAACAAATCACAAGAGCAAGTAAGTATATTAAAATTCTCTTTCTCTTTCACAATAAACCAAGTTTAAAATTTAAAATACATACTCAGCCTGCTTTTTCTTACTTTTTGGTAGAACCCTCCTCTGGGAGCAACCAGCCATTCTGGAAGAGGGCTTGTACCACTGATGATGGGCTTCTCAGTGCAGCAGAGAGCACAGAAGGTTCCAAGGATGAAGGAGCAAGCAGTGATGCAGGATGGTCAGAAGGGACCTGAGGCAGAAGTCTGAATCGTTGGAAACTTAACAAGGGCAACCCACAGGGCTTCGAGAGGGAATGGAAGTTATCCAGGGAGGCTCAGGGAAGTAGAAAAACTTCAGAATACTGTCTGGTGTCTGTCTAAATCACCTAGGATAGTTCTCACAGGTAAATTATTTTCAAGCTCAGAGTGTTTTAGGAGGTAGATTCCAAGAACATCTACGACCCTCATCTTGCTCTCTTCATCCTCATATATCAAATAAAAATAATCTCAGGCATTCCCTGAGGTGTCAGTTTGGGGAAAGGCCCATGACTTCTGTAGCAATCATACATGGTGACAGGATATGCTAGAGAATACTTGTTTAGAAACTTAATTTTGTCTTCTTTTTTTGTCAGATGGAAAAGAATCAGTATAGTTAGCTTATTATTAATATCTCATCTTTTTATATTATATATTTTAATAAATATTTATAAATTAGAATGAAATTAAGGTGCTGATATTGCACAGCTGGTTTTCAGTGCTAAATTTTTCACCACTGCATGTGAAAAATGGATACTATATTAATGGAATGGGTAAATATTTTTTTCATATATCTAAAATTTGTTTAATTGTAGAGCTCACTGCAATAGAAGATAGAGAAACTGCAGATTTAAATGCCTTAATAATGACAAACTCATTACAACATATTCATTGATGCCTGTTAGGTATCCTGATCCAAATGTGTAGTCCAGCTGTGCGTGCTCCTAAATTTGAAACTACTAGAAAGAGAGAAACTGTTGCAAAAGAAACACTGTGCAACTCCTTTGTGATATGTTTTGGGGAGAGAAACAGCAGTGTGATTTTGACAAATAGAGATGCTGGCAATTAGAAAGGTATGTGCAGAAGACTGGCACTTATGTTAGGGGATAACAGGTGCAGAAAAAAATTACCTACTATTACAGGTGGAAAGATTTAATTGCAAAAGGAATTACAAAATAATTTTTCAGTGTATCTGGGTGACCAGATTTTGGTAGGAGGCTACAGGGGTGGCTTCTGTGAGAAGCTACCAGAAGCTTCTTCCCTGTCCTGCAGAGACAATGTCAGCCAGCTTGAGGATGGACCTGACACTGGACAAGGCCAAGCCCATCAGGAATGAAGGTAACATCTCTCTAATAACTTATTTAAGAAGGAAAAAAGTTATTGTGCAGATGAAAATTGCAGCCAGAGGAGAGTGGTGTGAGAACTTGTGAGCAACTCTGAAGACACCAAGGTCAGCGCAGAAAGAGGGAGAGGAGTTGCTCCAGAGACCAGAGCTGAAGTTCCCCTGCAGTTCATGGTGCAGACCATGGTTGAGCAGCTGTGCCCCTGCAGCCTATGGGGGACCACGGCGTGCAGAGATACACCTGCAGCCTGTGAAGGAGCCCACACCAGAGCAGGTGGATGCCCAAAGGAGGCTCTGACCCTGTGGGAGGCTGGAGCAGGGTCCGGGCAGAAACCTGCTGACCAACAGTGAGAGAAGCCCACACTGGAGCAGATTTTCCTGGTAGGACCTGTAGCCCTACCTATACTGGAGCAGCCTGTACCTGAAGGACTGCACCTTGTGGAAAAATGACCCATATGGCAGCAGTTTGCAAAAAACTGGCCCATGGGATGGACTCATGCTGAAGAAGTTCATGAAAGACTGTCTCCCGTGGAAGGGACCTCACAGGGAGCAGGGGAAGTACTCTTCTCATTGAGCAGCAGCAGAAACAACAACCAACCATGATCCCCACTCCCCATATATCTGCACTGCTGGGAGGAAGGAGGTAGAACTTGGAAGAAGGGAGGGGTGGGGGGAAGGTGTTTATTTTCCTTTTATTTTTTTCATTTATTTTCCTTTTCATTATTCTGCTCTTATTCTGCTAGCAATAGATTTAATTAGTATCTCCACTCTAAGTCAGTTTTGCCCATGTTGGTTTTCAGTGAGTGATCTCTCCTGGCTCTTAACCCACAAACCCTTTGTTGTATTTTCTGTCCACTTGCAGACGGAGGTGAGACAGTGGCTTTATGAGTACCTGGCATCGAGTCGGGGTCAGCCCACTACATTTGTTTAACAGTTCTTTAACATTTCTTTTCACTGATGGTTCTTTTGTCTGTTGGTTCTGAACTGATTTTATGTCCAGTAGCTTTACCTTCTGCGACGTGTCTCCGCTCTAAGCAGTGCATCCTGCTTTTTGCGATTATGGTCCAAGAGTGCTGATTCACTGCTGTTTTTTCAAACCAAATTGCATTAAAAAGTATTACCTCTGAAATAAAGACTATTTTAAGAAGTCATCGTGTCTCACAGTGCAGTTTAATTATACAAAGATAACTATCTACATATCCACCAAGTTTTGAGTACATTTTGTCCATAAGCAAGTAAACAGACTGCTGCAACCTTTATTCTCCATCTATTTTTCTCATCATTTTTTAGGAGAAAGTACACTCATATCATATCATTGAAGTGTATTATTAATCATACAGATCTGTATGACAAACTAATAATAAAAATGATGAAAAAAATGAAAAATTGAGTAAGATAATCTGGTGTCAAAAAAAAAAAAAAAAAGGGTTAGGTAGAATCTTGCTTGTTTTGATGTGTGTTGTTAAACCAAGACATTTAATTATTAATACATCTGCTTACCTAGCTGCAATTTGTGGCCTTTTCCTCTATTTTTATTTTGTTTTTTGCTATTATATCCACAGTTGCATTCCAATTTTTACATGTCACCATTATAATATTTTAGCTAAGAATAATCACTCACAGATCAAATAATCAAAAAAAGCCCCATTGGAACATCTCAAGAGCACATGACCATCATGACTTCATAAGAATTATTTTGTGTATGTAAGACTTCAGCCTTGAGCTAAATGGCAGAGAAAAGAACGATGCTATGTTTAGGACATTTGTAGAAAATGAAATGCTTCTAAGTTTTGTCATTCCTATGCCTCTAAACACCCATTATTTACTTGAAAGTTATATTTCTCAGGTCCAGAATGTCAACCTTTTATTTCTGCTTGAGCAAATGCCTCACTTAAGAGGAACCACTGCAACAGCTTCTGTGGGAAACAGCCTGCTGGACTGAAACCTGGGCTCATGCCACTTCATTTAGCTGTCTAAACTGAAATATATTTTTTTCTTGACTCTTGCTAGCCAGGTTCCCAGCCTGAACCACCCTATCACAATGTCTGTATTTTCATTTACATGAGAGGCAATGCCAGTGAATACGCAAGTATTTCACTATCAAAGGTAGGGATCTAAAGTTTAGCATTGCACACAGTCCCAGTTGTGACTGTATTATACAACATGAATGATGATGTTATATAAACGGTATTTCCTTTGCATTTCATTCCATGAGCCTGAGAAATTGAAGGCTAATGAATGGTCTCATTAATAAAAAGACGGAATTATAAATTATTTGGTTTGACACATACAAAGGTGATCTGCAAACATTAAATCATTGTATTTCATACAGAAGAAAAATTGGATTTATTAGTAAAGCAAGTACATTTTGTTTTATTTGTATTCTTAGGGACATTATTTTAAAATGAATGAGAGATGAAAGTGAAAGATAATACATATATAAGAATGTCATTTTCATATAATTATATACAGCACATTAAAGAACCAAGACAATCTATAGTCATTTTGAAACTGATAATCTCAGTCACACTCATTGTTTGCTGTTGAGTATCAAGAATCTCACCCTTCTCCAACTGCAGTGTGTTGCAGCAGCTTCATGTAATCCCAGAGCCTTGAAGCAGATCCCTTCTGCCAATCCTTGCAGCCGCATTGCTGCTTTCAGCTCCCCATCTAACAGACAAGTACATCTCAGCATGCAGAAACAGCAGCAAGGGAGCACAGAAGGGAGAAAGGAAATTATTCCTTCAAAAGGCCTGGCAGAACATAAAGCATACATCTAGACATGTAGATATAGGCTCGAATTCCTTCTCTTCTTTTTTTTTTTTTCCGTTGACTCTCATAAAGCATATACGCAAATATGTTCTTAACAAGTATTGAGCATAAAAGGGAGAGGGGGAAATGCAAACCCTGAAATGGTGTTCTGCATTTAAATTGGTGTCTGCAAAACAGTAGATCATGCTAAATTTTTAAAAAATCTCATTACCAGTAACCCACCTGCTGAGATAGTGAGCCCTCTCAGAGACTCCTGTGTCTTTTAATATTGAATTGTCTACTCTGGAGCAAAGAAAGGAGAGGAAAAAGGAGAGGAGGATCCCCAATTTCATTAGATTTTGAATTTCCCTCTGGAGATGCCTATCCATCTTCCTTGACAAGATCAGAGGCTTAGGGCATCACTTGGCTTCTTTCAGAGGCATAAACAGAAGGTTTAAGACATTCAAAGCCTAAAGGAGACACATGTAAACCATGGAAGACTGTAAAAGGAGCAGGTACTCTCATTTTTATGCTATTCATTCATAAGCTAAGAACTCCTATATTTACACTGTTCATTCTGATGTTAAAATATATATATATATATATAGTCTAAATAGAAAACTTTGCATCAGATCATGACTTTGTTTGAATTGCTGTAGTTCCATTACAAGCATCGTATTATTTAGGTTCAAAAGGCATCTCAAGTTGCTAAATGACAACAATAAGGTTTGCAAAATCCAAATGAAAATGAAAAACTTTACCATTATCTGTCTTGAGAAGCAAGTGCCATGGATGCAATTCTTCACAGTCTAAAACACAATATTATTTGCATAGATTAAAAATGAATGTTAAGTGGCTGAAAATGCCAATGATCTGAACTGGTAAACTTTTACTCCTTCAGTTATTGCATACAGGTAGGACAGCACAGGTCACACACTCGCTGATAATGTCGTTATTAATCTTTCTAATGATAACCTCACAGAATAACAACAATTATTTATCTAATTGATTTACAGCAAAAGGAATTTTCTTCATGGCATTTTGGACTAAGCAGTAATTATATGTACCAAGGGGTTTGTACATATATTACTTTTTAAATAGGATTTTGTGTTGCATTGTTTCTGTGATGTAGTACATGAAAAAATAAGCCAGTTTTCTACAATAATACTATAGAGTACCTTTTTTTTTGAACAAGCATCATGTTTTCAAATGCATTTGAAAACACAGTCTAATTAACCTGACTTTATACAGAATAATCTAAACGTAGAGAGGGAAGGTCTTACATGAAAATACACTACATAGTATCTTCTGCTTAATCTACACCTTTTTTGTAGCAGATGGGAATTCTGCCACTGAATTAAATGAAAAAAATATTATTACATGTGAAAATTCCTGTTTACATGGGCTTTAGCCATAAAGTTGGTTTTTTTTAAATTTAACCCATAATTTTTGCTTTGTGAGGGTAAGCAAATGTTCAGCACCTTTTTGCAAAGGATGACCCCCAATCATGTAGAAAGGTACATGAGCTCGAAGTGCCCATCACCCAGTAGATAACTAACCCTAATCTAGTTTTCAACCAACTGCCTGAGATATTTCTACCTCAGTAGTTGTGGAAGAAAAAAATGACAGCAAAATCCAACTAAGACACCAAGTCAACACCTGGGTTTAGAACTGAAACAGAGCTCTGCTCTCCCATAGCTGCGCTGCTGCCACTAGAAGAGTTAGGAAGATGAGATGAAGTCATGCAGTAACTGCAATATGGACATAGTCAAAATAGGTCACACAGAATTAATGTTGCTCTGTGAGGGTAAAAGACAAACTTATAAAGAATGGAATAAGAGACAGAAAATACTGGGGGAAATGTGGTTAAAACTTAGAAACAGATGCTACAGGACTCTAAGTTTCATTATGCTGGAGATGATTATTAATGACCTGGCAAGCCAAGCAAGCAATGAGGTAGCAAAATATGAATATGACAGAAAATAATTTA
Source organism: Formicarius rufipectus (assembly GCA_013399695.1). NCBI lineage: Eukaryota > Metazoa > Chordata > Aves > Passeriformes > Formicariidae > Formicarius > Formicarius rufipectus. The sequence goes on from VXAU01002828.1 coordinate 539,559, forward strand.
AATTAATCAGAATAAATAAAACATGAGTTTCGGAGATATCCAGGGAAGTGCATCAGCTCCTAACTGTTTCTGCTAAGCCTGGAATCAACCTACATTTTTAGCATTTTCAGGCTGCAGTTTTCCACATCTAGAAAATCAAAACATGAACTGAGGAAGAGAGGTGCATTGGGAAATTAAAAAACAAAAGCATAAAATAATAAAATGATTGCGTTATGCACAAAAACTAGTTCTGGGTGCTAGATTGGTGACTTCTGCCTATCAGAAAAAGAACTTACGAATTCAATTGTCTACATCAGTAAATGGAAAATACTGTCCCTTCCTGTACATTTGTATACATCAGCTTGTGTTATAATTGCATTCTTTAGCCATTTTAACAATAAACTAAGAATTATTTCCATGTATCACATAGCACACAATCTTCATGCTTTTATCTTTTTTCTTGAAATAATGACTAGTTAGTTAGAAACGGGAATGGCATCATTTACTCTTTTTTTTTTAATATTTGTCATCATTTTGCCTTCCTTTCACCTCCTTGCTGCATCCATCTGCTTTCTCTAGCGTTGCTCTTAGGACATGCTAAATATGCTTAATTTATGTAAACAGTCAGAGACAGAACTTGCCATGCATGAAAGTAAATATTAAGTCTTTGCCTTAGAAGGGGACTACAATTACTTATACGCTGTGCAATGTCTAGTGAGGGAGCCCTGATCGTTTCCTCCTACTACAACAGCAACTACAGGCACGGGGAGAGCAGCAAGGGCAGGGAAGTCAGTTGGTTTTATACTGAAGGGTTGAAATTTACATAAACGGGCTGAACAATGTTAGAAAGGTAAATTAACATTAACTTCCACGATAGTGTAAGAGGCTTGTGGACAAGAGCCACAGTGGAAGCACGGTTTGCAATGGAAGGAGTCGCCCACACACACGTGTGACAGCTACAGGTGGCTCCTCGTGGGACAGCAGTGCCATCACCTCGCACCTGAAAGGAGGTTGTGGCCAGATGGTGGTCGGCCCCTTCTCCCAGGCAACCAGCGATAAGACAACCCAGCCTTAAGCTGTGCCAGGGGAGGCACAGGTCGGACACAAGGAAGAAATTCGTCACAGAAGGAGCGATTAGACACTGGAATGGACTGCCCAGGGAGGTGGTGGGATCACCGTCCCTGGAGGTGATTCAAGAAAAGCCCGAACGTGGCACTTGGTGCCATTGTCTGGTTGACATGGTGGTGTTGGGTCATGGGTTGGCCTCTTTGATCTCAGAGGTCTTTTCCAACCTGACCGACTCTGTGACCGCCCCGCGCCGCCCGCACCGCACCGAGCGGAGGAGCGGCCGCGCGAAGCCCTGCGGGAGCCGCACGGGCAGTGTCGGGCACCGCACGGGCATCGCAGGGGCAGTGTCAGGCACCGCACGGGCAGTGTTGGGACCCGCATGGGCATCGCAGGGGTAGTGTCGGGCACTGCACGGGTAGTTTCAGGCGCAGCACGGGCAGTGTCGAGCATCGCCGCGCACCGCACGGGCAGTGTCGGGCACCGCACGGGCATCGCAGGGGCAGTGTCAGGCACCGCACGGGCAGTGTTGGGACCCGCATGGGCATCGCAGGGGTAGTGTCGGGCACTGCACGGGTAGTTTCAGGCGCAGCACGGGCAGTGTCGAGCATCGCCGCGCACCGCACGGGCAGTGTCGGGCACCGCACGTGCAGTGTCGAGCATCGCACAGAGACAGCGTCGGGCAAGGCACAGGAAGTGTGGGGCTCTGCAGGGGCATCGCCGGGCAGCGGGATGCTCCCTGCCCCCGCACTCCCCCCGCTCGCCCCGGGGCTTCCCCCGTCCCCGCTCGCTCCCGCGCCCGCCCCTCGGCGCGCATGCTCGGCTCNCCCCGCGCCCGCTGTGAGTGCGGGGATCGGCCGGGGAGGGCCCGGGGGGTGGGGAGGGGCGGGGAGCGGGGGGACACACAGATCCGCGCTCCGTAGCCACCCGCGCGAGGTGCGGACGGGAGCTCTGCCGGGGGTGCGGAGGGTCGGGGTGCCCCGCGCGGGGGTTTTTCCCCCCGGGGGAGGCGGTGGGATGGAGGCGCGGCGGGGCTGAGGCGGATGCTGTGCGGCCTCGGCGCTCCTGGAGCGCTCGGGGATCATCCTTGCCGGGAAAGTTGGTCGGTGCTCGCCCGCTCCGCGTGCGGGAGTTGTTGTTGCATCGCCTAGGTGGAGGGAAAGCGTAACCCGCAGAGATTTTGCCGTGAACTGATGAGAGATAAGGGACAGAATCCCGCACCGGTCCGGATATAAACACCGACAGCATCAAAAGGAAGAGCTGAGCTTTCGCGTAACAATTTGCGCTTGGAAACGCTTAGGTGGAAGTGAATCTTTAGCGTTCGTGTTCTTTTGAAAAGCGATAGCGAGAAGGGCGTTATTTTATTTTTTTTTCCAGTGGGGAAGAAAGGGGAAAAAAAAAAAAAGGAGGGGGGGTAAGGATCGTGCGAAACCAAGCGCCAGAGCAGCCTTCGCAAGGTCATCACACCACGGGGGAGGCAAAAGTGCTCTCGATCCATGTGATCGCTCTATCGTTTTTCTTACTGCCTGTAAGGGATGTTTGTATTTTATCATACAATTTATTTAACACGCGAGGTGTTCGCAGGTGGGCGCGGGGTAGGTGCGGGGCGGAGGTGCCGCGCTCCTGGTATTTACTAGGGCATCAGTCGGAGTGAAGATGGAGGTGGGAGGAGATAACAAAAGCTGGTGTGCGATCCCGGGCATCTCCCACACGAAGGCGTGAGAAGGAGGAGGGAAAGGAGACGGCAGGAGAGAGAATTTCATTTCCAAAGATCAAAACAAAAGGAGGAGCAGGTTGAGGCAGATCGTGAGCAGCCGGGGCGGAAAGCGAGGGAGGCGTTTTCCCCGCTGACCTGAGCGGAGCGGAGTGCGGGGGCCGGGATGTGCGCGGCCGCGGAGGGAGGGAACGCGGGCGGGGGCTACCCGTCCGGCGCAACTTTGCGCGCCGGGGATCGCTTGGAAATGAGCTGTTCGTCTCCGAGGAGACGTGCTGTGTGTGTGGGGCGGGGGCGAGGAATGCCTGCCGGTGCCCTGAGGGCTTCTTCTCCCTCCTCTTCCAGCCCCAGCTGGGAAGGGCCGAATTCAGTCCGCGTGGTGCGGATGGAGCGCGCTGAGCTGCGGCGGGGACGCTCCCCCAGCGCCCGCGGTGCCGCGCCGGGACACGGGGGTTCTGCGCCCTGCGGGGCGCTGCGGGCTTCGCGCCACCGATTCCTTCCTCCGCTGGAAGGGGCGCCCAGCACTACCGCCCTCCCGCACGGTCCCCGGGAGTCTCCCCGCGCCCCGCCGCTCGTTGCCCTCCGCAGGGATGCCCGTGCCGCCTGCTCCCCTGGTTAGAGGCTTCCCCCACCCGCCCGAGGGTGTCCCCATCCACCGGGGTCCCCCGCTCTCCCCACTGCCCCCATCAGGGAACGCCCCCCTCCTCTCACCCCAGCCGACGGTCCCCTCCCTTCAGTAGCCACCTGCCAGGTTCCCCCCAACCTTCAACCTGTCCTCTATGCCATGAGTCTTTCCTCTGCTGGCTCTTCCCTCCCGACACCTCCTTGACTTGCTCCGTCCCGGAGTGGCTGCTCCGGTCTCCGGAGTGCGGATAAACCGTCGGAGATTAGGAGGGAATGGGGACTGGAGGAGCTGGTCTTATGCAACTGCAGACCCCCCACTTTCCCGCCCCTGGAGGAGCCTGTTTAGGGGCTTTTCGGAGGTGGGACGGGGTTCTCCGCCTCCCTCGGGCGTGGGGACAGCTCGAGCCGAGCCGTGCGGAGCTCCCTCCGCTGCGCGGGTACCGCGCTCCCAAATCCCGCACCGCCCGGAGCGGCACAGCAGGGTCGAGGGAGGGAGCGGGGTTACCTGCACCACCAGGCTCTTCGGCTGACGAGGAAACGTGCAGGGTGATGAAAACAGCAGCCCTTTTCATTAAAATTGAAAGGTGATTACTTGGACATTAGAGCCTTGGCCAATTACCAAAAGGCCAAATGTATGTGTAAATTCCATGTTCTTGTACGGAAGATGTTAATGTAACAAACAGATGGCGTTTAAGAGATACAAGTATCCAACGACTCCACTGGCAAAATATTTTTAGTGGCATTTTGTTACTAGTGTGTCTCTGGATAGGCATTCTCTTCCTTCACACATTGTAAAGTTCAGATCTCAGAAGTATCACCACCTCTTTATGAAAAATAAGAATATGTGTATATTTTAGAACTGCCATAAGATATGAAACAGATTAATTACAGGGAAAATAAGTGTGAGGAAGCTCTGACTGTAAAATACATGACCTTTTCACAATATGTGCTTACTAGTATTTGTTTTTGTGACACATTTTCAGAGTCATTAGTTTTCACTACTGCCCTATTACTTGACAGAATGTCTTTCTGTTCTAAAGAACATAGCTCGTTTGAGTGCATCAGTTTACTTGAAAGATCTTCCAGTACAGTGTTTGAACAGCACAATCCATTTCAGTTTGTGGACTGCAATCAATTTTAATTAAAACTTTAATTACGTTTTGCTCTGTTCAAACAAAGCATGAAGTAGTCTGGGCTAATAGTGATGTCAAAAACTAAGGAAATGTGTTCATTTTTGTTGTGTATGATTCCCGCCTTTTAATTGAGGACTGAATCCTTATCTTGTTATTTATCCACAAACTTTTATGGCATAGAACTGCAATGTTTAATCAGTTTTATAGGTTGCCCAGTCTTCTTGTCCCGTGTAAAAATATACCTGCACACAGAATTCCACCACTAATTTTTCAACATGCTTCTCGTTCTGGACCGTCCAGCTATTGCCAGCACATCAGCTATGTCATCAAGCTACATCTGCTTTGGAGTATCACAGCGTTATGTAACTCACAACACAGAGCAAATGCCAGAGATGTCTCCGCTGCTGTCAGTCCCGTTGCACACTCCCCTGATGTATTACACCACAGGAGTCATAGCTGATATCGCACTACAACCAGAAGGAAAATTATGCTCTGCCCAGAATGATAAGATGAAGCCTAACCAGGATGTGATGGGTCAGGGTAGGGCAGGGCAGAGCAGAGGAGGAATCAGGCTAGCTGTGTAGGATAGAAGCAGTGCAATGAAATTGGATTTGGTGCTGTTTGGAAAAGGCATTGCATGTGTCCCAGGATGTGACATCCTGCTGACTGCAGCATGTCTGGGATGTGGGGAGATCCCAACGTGCCTGCAGCATGGTCCTGTTTGACAGCTGCAGCACCATTGCAGAGAAATGCTCTGCAATTCCATTTCTCTTTTCAGTGTTGGGGTGGTGGAAGCCTTTTGACTTTTCTTTCCATGTATAGACTCAATATAGCTGCAGGAAAGATCTAAGTATAAGAATATAGATTCCTTTAACACATGAGTGTGGTGGACTTTGTTTTGGATGATTCCAAAATTATTTACATTTCAAGCTGTTGTTCTGGTTCTTTCTTCAGTTCTGGAGTTCTAATGTTATGTCTGTCTGCACGATGCATTCCTAGGGTTTTTTGTATGATATCTGTGCCTCGTGCTCGTCTTTTAGGTGTGCAGTTTTGCAGATTCCCTTGCACTTCCCACATTTTTTTGTCAGTCAAACAGTGCTGGCTCATCTTCTAATCGTGAATCAAACAGCAATGTACACTAATTGAACCTAAGCATTAGAAAATTTAAAATATGGCAGAAAAATTTGTTTTTAAAGTACTTGGAATTGAAACATATATCACTTAACCTGAGCAACTGTGCTTGTCTATGATGTTACGTATTGTCAACACGTATCTTCATCCTTTTGTTTTTAATAGATACTGTTTTGCCAGTGTGGATTGGGGCTGTATCCCTTTGTAGTTAAAGTTGCCTATGAAGGAGCTTGTTTCTGAGTTGGTTTTGGTTGCTCGTGGATTCTGGACTTTCCTTTAATTTTGTCTTTAATAGAGAAAAACAACTGTGTGTTCTTCTGGCATTATTCCTCATGCCTAATTTTGACTCAGACTTCACTCTGATGAGCCTGGGTTATTTCATCTGTCCCCATTTTCTTGTGGGTCTCCATTACCTTCATTTGCATACCTTTTGCCATTCTCTACGTCCGTTGCCTTTTTCTTTCTTCTTTCGGACTATAATTTTGTTTCTTCTTTCCCTGTGCTTTCATTGCATCTTTGGATCACTTTCCTCCTCACCTATTATCCTCTTCCCTGTTTCTTTATTGGGACAGACCGTGGCTTACTCCCCGGCTCGTCTCTGTGACCCCGCTGAAGGCGTTGTGTGGTAGAGAACTGCAGCCCGAGCAGAGGAGGATGGAGCATATGCCGTGCTGTGAACTGTGACGAGCAGCCGGATGGGCTCCCATCGCAGGGCGGCGCTTTCCTGCCTCAGCTCCAACTCCCGTCTTTTTTCATAGGAAGAGTCAAACCTACCTTTTGAATTTTACACTATCGCTCTGAGAGTAACAGCTATAAACTTTTTCAAAGATAATGAAGCAGAGAATAAAAAAGGATACTTGTTCGTGAAATACAAAATCTCAGGGTAGTCCTACACATCCATGTTGGTTTTTAAGGTATAAATCGCTAAGAATACATAATGCTGCCTTTTTTTTTTTTTCTTTTTTTTTAAAATTCTGTGGACGTTTTCCACAGGATGTCTGCTTTCAAGAGCTTTTCCACATTTGGATGTGAATGTGACCCAAAGGGCATTAATACACATGTAGGAAATTAAGGCAGATTATTAGAGATGGTCTCATAGCTGAAAGTTGTAAAAAGTAAGTAGTTTCAAGGAGACTGTTGAAGGAGAGGAAAAGATAAAAATCACTGGATAGTCAATTTCACTGGTGTGTTTATAAAAATATCAAGCTGTTTTTCTTTGTGATTATTCCCCTGAGAAGGATAAGGAACAGAATATGCTTTGTAAAATAACTTGTAAAACCACAGTTAATTGAAATAAACAGTTCTCACTGGGAGTGAAAGAACAACTTCATCTTCTGTTCATCTAACCAGGATGTATTTTAAAATTCTGATATCAAGGACAAAGGAATAAACAATACAGATATTATTGAAGATTTTGTTCCCTGAAATCATTGTTCCCCATGAAGTCACATGGGGACTTCACATTGACACATTTCAATCCCAGACTGTAATAATTTATCAGAATGTATAAACCTCCCTAATTTCACTATTTTGAAAAAGCAAGAGTTTGCTACATTTGACATTTGAGTACATTTGTCTACATAATCAGCATCACGAGACTGAATTGATGTTCAGGAAAAAAACAAACTGTAGTGGTGATTTTTTACAGCTTTTTGACTTACAAATATATTTAAACTAATATATATATGTATGCATATACACACATGTATATATGAGTTACTAAACATTTTTGGTGGCATGACTTTAAATCACTTTTGACTGAGAGCAGATTTAATTTTAAATAATTGATGATTTCAGAAAAGCATAATTGGAGTTTTTTTAGCACTACGAAATACCAGGAAGAATCATTTTGCCTATTTTTTGGTCACTAACTTAGACTCTCTCAAAGTTCGTTTATGAAAAGTCATAAAAACTGAGATCAATAATCATAAGACTTTTAAGTGGTGTTGAAATTTTTTTGTTGTTGTTCTTGTTGAGGTATTTTAATACCACAGTTAGGCATAAAAATATGGTATGATTTTAACTCCCAATGAGTTGAATCAACCAGTATAATAGCCACCAGTGAGATTACCCTGGTTGTTCAAAATTTGACTGTACAAATCAAAATGTATACTCAGGAAGAAAACAAACCATGACAGTAATTTACAGAGCTTTTAGATTAATAAATATGAGGCTCTAAACCTTTTGATGAAAATTACTTTAATTAGTTTTAACTTGTAGCTAAATAGGAAACTGTATTCAAGAAGAGAAAGCTTTTAGATTCATAAATGTTTAACTCTGTAAGGGAGAATAATGAACATTTTAACTGTGTATCACAAAATCCACAGCATTTGACTCACCTATGCCTCTGTCTAGAGTCCTATTCATGAAATGCATACATTAAAAAAAAAAAAAACAAAAACAAAAAACAAAACAAAACCAAAACAAAACAAACCCCAAACAAATAAAAAAAAAACAACTCCAAAAATCAGTCTTGATTTAAAGACCATGGCAAATGGAAAATTTCAGTTCTCTCTAAGCTTTTTTAGTAGTTATCCTTAGTGTTAAAACCTACACTTCATGTCTTGGTTCTGGACCTCATTACAAGTTCTTGAACCAGTCAATCCCAAAAGTAGTTAAAAAAATGTTATTCTAAAATAAGTCAACTGTTAAGCCAAGTGTGTGTAAAGTACCTATGACTTGATTTTAATATCTAAAACTAATTTCACAAAGGCAGTATGTTACTGGAATTTATTTTTTAAATGAAAGATTAGTGTTCCACTTAATAGAAAACATTTTTACTCAAAAGTAGATATTAAATTATTCACTGTGAGATGGAATCAAATAGCAGTGAGGGGAGCTGAATATTATCCTTTTTGTGGACTGCGTTGTTGAGTATATGTGGTTTCATTAGACTTTATCCAGAATGGAGTCTTCTAAAATTAGAAAATCTTGTTTATAAAAGCTCTTACAATACAGCATATTTCTCTGTGCTCTTATCTGCTATATTTAGAAATACAAAGTAACTGAAGACTCTTAGAGAATGAAATTTGAGATATTATTTAGTGGTTAGAATTAAAATGCTTTTGCTTTTTAGTAGAAGTTGATATCTGTAGAGAAAAGAATTTTCAAGTAAGTGAAAAGGAACATTTTTAGAAGGTCTTAGTACTGAAAATAAATACAGCTTATATAATGAGTAATGCTGCAAAAATGTACTGTGCAAGTATTATTAGTGTTCAGTGCATATCCAGTCAATATGATTGTACCTGGTATTTTTTTTATTACAGCAGAATATATACTGTATTTCTTAAGTGATCATTTTTCCTTTAAAGTTTTTTTTTTGTGTGTGTGGTTTTTTTTTGTTTGGTTTGGTTTTGTTTTTTGTTTGGTTGGGTTTTTTGTTTGTTTGTTTGTTCTTCCCAAATTATACAAAGGACTGTGAGCATTCAGGAATGGTCTTGAAAGGCCTGCTTTGAATGGCATAAAAGGCTTTCAGTTTGAAAGCCTGAAAAGGAATTTTAGTTTGATGTATAATACATCTGATTATACTGAGAATTTAACAAAGTTTGACCTGTATTTTTCACCTCAGGTTTTTGGGGTTTTTTTTGCATTTGACTTGGATATTCCACCTCAGTGTTGTAAGGTAAAAGTGTGCTCTACAATGAGCTCCAGTGGACATGTAGATTGGACCATGGCATCTGTGCAGAATGGGAACATTTAGAAGACTAAGTGTGCTTTCTGGCCTTGAAGTCAGTGTGTTACATGTTTTACCTTGTTAAAACTTTTATATGGTGTCCTTACATAAAGAGAATCAAAGTAGCACAAACTGTTTTTCCCATATACATAAAAGTATATAAAATACACTTGCCTCCTTCTGTCAGTGAAATTCTAACAATACAGCTGTATTACTGAAATGCCAAACTGCTTAAGAGAAGTAGCTTCTGAAGATCCATTTTCCTTCTCAGGTATGGTAAGATCACAAAACACTCTTTATCATTCGTCATTAGCAAGTTTTTTGTGAGTGCTTAGCTATTTGGGTCAATGGCTGTTGTTTATTTTAATCCCTCTTTGGGAAAATAGGAGGGTTGGAAGGGGTTATGATGCTTTTATATTTTTCTCAAGTGTCTACCACAAAGTGGTGGTACTGGAACACAGATCAGTAAGTAATGCTTGTTTCTTCGTGGTTTAAGAGGTGAACTTCACTCAATCAGGCTTCCCACTCTGTTCCAAGATAACATAATCCTGGAGTGTCAGCACGTACTTACTCTGCCTCATGTCTTATCTCATCCTTAGCTTTTCCTAATCCATTTTTTCCTCGCTCTCTGGCTCTGCTTCCCGTCTTCTTTGATTATGCTCTAAAGGTCTCCTGTTGCCCCAGAGTCTCCCTCTCCTTGACAGTACCTGGCTGTGTGTGTTTCATCATGGTGGATGCCTCCTTCATCTTGCATTTGAACTGTAGTTTTGGGTTTGTTTTTGGAACTGTGAGCTTTATAAAACAAGGATCTGGCCTTTTTATGTGTTGCAGAAAGTACAGCTCTGTGTACAGTGCCATAAGGGTAAATGTTTTTATTAAACTTTTTTGCAAAATGTGAGATATACTGCACCTGCAGCCAGTGCAGAAAGATAAAATGCATGTTCAGGGATTTCATGGAGTGACTTTGGACGAATCCATGCCTGATAGCAGTGACTGAGTTTGCCTCCTGCAAAGCTAATTAAGATACATTTATACTGCAGCCTCTAGGTTGTGTAAGAAATATGCTGACATCCTCAGACTGGCTTTAAACCCAATATATGATGTACCTGCAGCAAGCCAGACATAGCAGTGCAGTGCTCAGCGTGTGATCAGCACTATATGTCCTAAACAGCTGGATTTGTATCCCAGTATCTCCAGATATATGCCAGGTGTCTGGTATTTTCAGAGAGAGGTCTGTAGGAAGTCACAGTACAGTGTGAACAGATGTTGAGTACAGCTGTGTTCTTTCTGTGTGTCAGTCTGCTTTGCCTGTGGAATCGCTCTCTTCAGTGCCTTAACTCTGTATTGCAGTGCAAGGCCCAAGATGTTCTTGTAAAATCTGCACGGTAGAAATACAGCCTGTGTATTTCTTTTTCTTCTTTATTTCTTTTTCTTTTCTGGGTTGTGGAACGTTGGAGTAGGAAGTTTCAACATAGGAGACTGAAAATGGTGCAACAATTTAACACAGTGTGCTCCATGTTTTATTTCTTTGTGCTGTTATAAATGTTCTCCTATATGTATGTACCTATCACTTAATGCAGTAATACCTATGTTGTCAATTACCTTAACAAAATCAATTAATGCAAGTTCTTCAGACAAAGGAGTTTGCTTTCTTTATCTGAGAATGAGATAGAGAACTGTTTGCTACTCATCTGCTATTATTTATGTGACACATTATTTTATATTAATACATCCTTTAAGTATTTGTAATCAAATACAGATTTTTTTTTTCAAATTGTACATCTAACTAAAACCAGCATAACTGGGTTCTGAATCATTACATGTGGAATGTATGGTAAGTATAAAATATTAGAGTTATTTTTATTTCAGCATCAAACTGGACTTTGTATTGCTGATGCAATGCTGGTGGAATACAGCTAGTTAATTTAATAAAAAAAAAATGCTGCCACTTCATGCCCTTCAAATATATGAAAAATAACTGTGTCTAACTATGACTTGAGTTTTAGTGGGTGTCTTGCATTGCACAGTCGGCTGAGGAGGAGATAGATATTTTTAAAATTGCATTTTCTTCCATATAAATTGCAAGGTCTTGCAATATGTGACTCATTTCAGCTCCTTGCACTCCCTGTTGCCAACAGGAGTGTATTTGTGATGACCAATAACAATATATCAATGTCATTTCATCTCCAGATAAAAGAAAGAGTTCATGAAACGTTCAAGGTGGTTCTGGTGGTATCAGTACCCAAGACAGCTGGAGACTGTAATTCTCAGTATTGCCCAGTAAACCTAACAGTGTACTATTGACAGAATTGATATATTCAGAAGGGCCTCAATATCCAAAGCTGTACAAGACAACTAACATATTTCCTAATTTCTGCAACTCTTCATTTTGTCACTCAGGACTGTATGGGATTCCCAATTCTAGTAAGACCTGCACAGCAGCTTGTGGCCATGTCAGTCTTGTATTTCTGTTTTTCTTTGAAAATACCTTCAAGAATTCTGCAGAAATTGAAGTTTTTCGTTTGTTCTGCGTGGACAAAGTTTGTGGTATCACTCGACACTTGACTAATGAGGTGCTCTTCTATAAATGTTGAATCTGTGAGACTAAACAAAAAAAACAAAGGCAGCAAATTCACACAAGTTTTAGTGGCAAAGTCACCGTCAGTCAACTATGCTCTGATAATTTGTCATGTTTCAAAAATGCAAATTACAGTAAAAGTGAGTAAGATGTGGTTGTACAGTGAAATGTATGCCATCAGTGGACCTTAGCAGCACCATTTACAAGTATTGACCTTGGGAAGTCTTTAGGAACACATGAAAGGATGGCTTGATGGTGCTTCATTATTAAAAATTCCCATAGAGCTAAATGTGGAGTGGAGATTTCTGAATCAATCCTATCCTGAAGTAGCTGGACCAAAGTCCAAGGCCAAACAAATGTAAAGACCCTTCTGTGAGCTGATCTGATCCCTACTGGGAAAAAAATTGAATCAAGGAATGAATTTGACTCGTGCAGAGTGCATCCTGAACCACAAAAACACTTCTGTGAGTAATTGGTTTTAAATACATGGGGAAATCTGTTGCTTTGAACACACAGGGTTGACTGGAAATGTAGGTGTGTTAGCAAGCTCATAGCCTTAAGGAGATGAGACTCCGGAAACGGGAGAAGTTGTGATCATGAATCATGTCAGGGATGTAGGCAGGATCAGATCTGCAGAGATTTCAGTGCTAGGAAGATTCATTTTAAATGAATCAAAAAGGAATGGGGGAGTGAGGAGAAGGAGTAGGATAACATTTGAAGATAGCATAAGGCAAAGATGTCAACATTGAGGAAAAACTGAGGAGTGGAGTCTCACATAAAGGGCGATTAATGTGAAAATTACTAACAGATTCACTGCTTTTCATGATTTTTTAGGTGTTACGAGAAAATTTTGGAGGAAAAATGTGAATTTGCAGGAAACATTGAATTTATTGATAAATCCAGTGGATTCTTGCCACTTTTCTCTGAACTGCTTCAAATGTAATGATTCAGAACTGTGCTTGGACAGAGGCATCTGAGTTAGGTGCTTGAAGATAGCCTTACTGAAATGCCAAGAACTAGTTGAGCTGTGATAACTTCTGATACTGTGTGTGAGGTGGGTGATAGATGTAGTTGTTGGAGAAGAGGAAGGAGACTGGAAGTGGTTTCAAGTCACACACAAGTAAGTCCTAAAAATGACCAGAGAAACACCCCCAGTATAGACTCTCTCTGACAGTGAGCTCTGTGTGGGGGCAGGGGAACTTTCTCATCTAGAGGCATTTTGGACATGAAACTGAGTGGAGAGAAGAACTGATAAAAATGTGAAATATTTGCATAAGACTTAAATGTTCTCTCATCATATGATTCATTGATCTTATGACTGAACAGCTGCTTTTAAAAATCCTGCTTTTCTGCAGTAAAAACCTGTTTGGAGCTTTAATTTTGAGGAATTTATGTGACAAGTTGCTCATTGTTTTGCATTTGTATTTGTGTGCCATGTAGTTTTTCATTGCTGATGTCAGTTTTGAATGTGATCTGACATCTACAGTATTGCAAATTTATAGCATTTAACATGATTTCATTCACATTTTATTACGTGATGATGCAGAAGACAGAAGCGTGCCTTGTCCAAGAGCTTTTAGAAGATTAATGGCAAAGCAGAGGATGGAATCCAAAACCCTGATTGTCATAGTGAATTGCAGACTTTATATATGTGCTCAATCTCAGTGCTATGACAGTTTGTGTCATGAGAGGAGCTCAGTTTGCATTGATAAATTGAAAGAGGCTGGACAAAAGCTCGAGAATTTTCTCATTGTTACAAGTCAAGGTAAAACAAGTTTGGCAATTGTGTAGATTTTTCACCTAGACACTACAAGTATTTCAGTTCTGTACATCGGCAAAGGCCAATCTCTTCCTCAGAAGAGTTGCTCATGCAGTTTATATATCATTTCTATATTGATGATTGTCTTCTTCATCTTGCAGTGAGACAAATAGTACAAGAACTGCTTGTAGAGTGGTCATACATGGGGTTTTAAAAGACTGAAGATGCAGACCTAGAAATTTGAATGAAAGCAATGTCCCATTGGAGGTTTGGTGTGACACTGGTCTGTCCTGAGTGAAATAAGATGACATATTACCCCAGCACCAGGTGATCTATGTTCCTAACAGTGAGAAGACTTGAGCTGAGCTCTCCATCCAGCCCAACCCAGACTTTTCTGGCAGAGTTCTGTGGTCATTTCTGCTAAAAAGGGAAGCTTTCCTTGTTGCCTTGCTTTCCTATTACCTTCCCTATTTCTTTATGGTTTAGCTCACACAAATGACCCAAATTTTCTTTTCTGGGTGGAGTGACATGACCAGTTTTTTTGCTATCCTACCTTGCACATGGCCATACAAATCCTAGGATATACACAAGGCATTAGGCAAGGAGTTATTTCTGTTAATGAATATGGTTATTTCGAGAGTATAACCCTTTTGGAAGCATAACTGGATTATGTCAGGTCAAAATCACTGTGTAATCATCCTCCCATGGTGCAGTGGGACCGATACAGAGCCGCTATCATTGTCTGCCTGTGACCTGTTCCTGAGGCTTGTCTTTCTTCTTGGCACTCTGAGCTAAATAGTGCAGTTTGGTGATACTGACTCATCTTACAAATTCTTATAAGAGCAAGTGCTTGATGAACTAAAAATTAAACAAAAGTATCAATGAACTAGAAGTAATAATTATTGTGTAGTTTAAATCATTAGTATCACCACCAGTCTAACTTTGGAATATTTATAAAGTGGAAATAAGCAGATATTTATGTGTCTCCTGGGTTTTGCTGCTGAGATTTGTTGGGTGGTGTGATAATGATGATCTACTTGCACCAAAGCTGATGAGCTGCAGAGCATAGACTGGGCTCTTTAAGTAGATGGTGAGGATGCATTTCTTCATTATCTCTGGGTTTTAATTACATTGGATTAATTGGATCATTATATTGCATTTACATACAATTCTTACATCAGTTTTAATTAATAGTTTAGCCATAGTCCTTGGTATTTTTTTCCTTCTTAGGCTTTTGCATAATAAAATGCAGGTGTCAGGACACTCATTGCCCAGGCACACAAGGTTGTCAGAGTACTACAAAAAAATAAGGTTGGACCAGTTTTTCATTTGGATTTGAAGTTATCCTTTAGAAAGAAGCTTGAAACTGACCTGTGTGCTTTTTACCATACAACTCTCAATGGTAGAGCTCTCCTGTAATGTATAGCCAAACTCCTTTCTAGTCAGGCTTGATAGCTTTTCACCTTGATCATGGGAAGCATTACCTGGAAATTGGCTTCACTGAATGAACAGAAATGTGGAGATTTCTCAGCACAGTGCAGTGAACAGGCATAACCAGTTACCTTCTGCTAATCTGTGGGTTGTGCCCAAGATTTGTCACTGCAGTAAGAGTTGGCAGCAGTGGCTATTACCTGTTCTTGCTTGTTTCAGAGGTGAATGGGTGTGACAATGTAAAGAACAAGACCTAGTAAAAATAGTTTTTTTTCAAAGTACTAGGATAAAAGAAAATGAAAGGTATGTATTTTACATGGAATGGTCCAGAAATTGTGTGCTCCCCATTTTTCCTTTGAAAAATCTCTTCTATCTTTGGCCAGCTGTGGGTGATCATTACTTCCCATTTATTACTGTGGCAAAATATTTGAGTGGAGTCATTTGAGCACCAATAGCACTGGATATAAGCCAATTCAACTCCATCAGGATCCATTAAGATCTTATTGAGTGCTGTCAGCCAAGTCCATATTATGGAAGACAAGAAAATCTGCCATGTGTAAGAGTTGGTTGCCCAGTTTTTTTTCAGCACAGCAAACTTTCCAGTTTAAGTGGGTATTCTAAAAGTAGAACTTCAGAGTCAGGTTGCTTTTCAACAAAAGAACTTGCCAGTTTTGTTCTGCTCCTGTAGCTTCAGACTGTTCAGTGGGACCTTTCCACTAGACTAGGTTATCACTCTAAATGAAAAATTTAAAGGTGTGGTTTAGCTGTAGTGGGACTTGGCTTTGGGTGGAAGAGTCCTGCATCCCATACCTAGCTGAAAGGGCTCAGTCACTTGATACTTCACTTTGTCTGTCAGAAGCACTTTGACAGCACATGCCTTAATGTGCCACTGCATTATAGCCTGTTCCCTGGGGAGCAGATGAACCAGCAGGGTGGAAAAGAACATCCTGCCTCACTTCTCAGGCAGCATGTGTTGATTCTAGCCAAGACAGCCCCCTGTGCTCTGCCATTCCTGCAAGGATTTCTCCATATCTCTCTTCCCCTCAGCCAAAATCAAAACAAGCCACAAGTAATGGAAAGGCAGAATATGGCTGATGGGAAGCAGCAAGCAGTCCTTCCTGTGGTGATCAGGTGAAGTGGCTGTTCAGAAAGATTATGGTAGGAATATATTTGCTAGCATGAAGCTTACTCAACCTGTCTCAGTTTTTTTCTCTTTATCAGGTGGTTTCTGCTGGTTTTGTGTCAGGTAATAATCTCCTATTCTTCTGCATTGTTTATATTAGCTTATATCTAGACTGCTTTGGACTGAAATAAATACTTCTTTGGCTGGGAAATGTGTGGTGTGAAGTGAAGCACAGAGGATATTGCTGAGGTCCTGCTTCTGCATCTGGTGTGTGCACAGCCAGTTAGCATCAGTGTCTGCCTTGGGCATTGGGAAGAGTCATCCCAGGGACAAGCCCAGGAGCCGAGGCAGTTCAGGAGTCCAGTGCACAACTCTCCAATTCAGTGACAATTGGCACCTACTGTGAAGATACTCCAAGAGAATGAAAACCTGAAGATAGCACAAACAACTTGAATGATAACCCATTTTTTCCTAAGATACAAACTCCCCACAACAGTTATGCCCAGGTCACAAGTTTAACCTTGCATTACTCCAAAGTCTGTGTGAACCTTGGAGGAAAAGTTTCTTACTTAGCTCGTTCACACACAGACTCAGGATATTGTGCCATTACTTCTGCTCTGTAAGTTGTCCCCAGGAAAGTCTAACTGACATTTACCTACATTATTCATGAAAGAATTTGCAAATCTACCTCCTGCCTCTGCAGAACCTCCTTATGGCATAGTATGAAATATATAAATTTTATAAAATATTCAGCACAAGTGTGCATAGCCTATGTGGAGATTTAGGGGTCTGGAGGAATTCTCTTAAAATAGATTTAATTTAATTTAAATATTTAAAAAAACCCCATAACTGTATTAATAAGATGCTTCTCTGAAGAATAAGAAAGAAATGAGCATGTTATCACCTTGACTTTCTCAGGACTACCTCTTGTAGTTCATATCCACTGCAAATTTTATTTTGAACTATTAGTCAAGTATAGGCATGTTCATAGTGACTGAATCATTACAAGTGTTTGAAAGAATTATAGAAACCTGAAAAATGCCAGTTACCAAGGCAGTAAAAGCAGTTCTCTATATGTAGGAATAGAAATCTGAGCTTGAGACTGAAACCACAGCTCCATAAATGGTCTTACTGCACATCATGTTCCTACCCACAAAATCCAGGAGGCAATTACCTGGCTTTATTAGGCACAAAAGAAGGGCTGTCCCAGGAAGAAATTACCTCATCCTGAGGCTGGAACTAGGACAAAACTTCCTGATACAGGGAAAGGTGTATTTACCTTTCCCAGGGTTTCCATGCCATGACAACCCCCTCATGAGGCAGTGGGTGGTTAACATCTCCATTTTGGCTCAGTGGCACAATCAGCCTCAGTTCTTTTTCCCAAATCTCAACATTTTCTGAAATGCCACTGTGTGACCCATGGAGCTTGCTGCTTGGCAAGTGAAGCTTGAAGAACAGCCCTCGCTATTTCCAGGGTGTAGGAAACATTAGGAAATACTGACAAGATCAATGTGATGAAATAAATAGTATTCTCCAGCTGCTCTTTGTCTTACTTTGAAAACATTACTTTTTATGGCCACAGATTTTCCAGTGGGAAACAGTGAGTACAATTCAGGACTAGCTTTATCTAGACTTCCCCTTGTCCTAACTCCCTAAAAACTATGTGGCTCCGTGTTTGTTGTAACGGTGCTAGAATTAATTCTGTTTTCTGACAGAAAATCACTGCTGATTTAGTGCCTAAGACTACTAATGTTAACGCTGCATTAGAGATCCACATCAGCATTTTGGATGGATAAATAACTGTTGCATTACATCTGTATCTAATATCCTAACTCAAGTATGGCATTTGTGGTGCATTTAATGGTATTTGGTTATCTAAAAAGTGCTCTGTCAGAGCATACCTCAGGTATCTGGGTGGTGGATGTAGTGTTGCTATTTATATCATATTGCTCTACAAATATTAGTAACACTGCACTTCAGAGTGAGCTATAGCCATAAACCTGTAAAATAACTCCCAACAGTTCATCTTGATAATCTGTTGAAATTGGTCTGCTCTGACTATACCCCCTTCAGGCTCACTGCCAATCTCATATTTTATCCTGAAATTCCACGAGGAAACACTCAAAATAAGCAGTACACTAGCAACCACTTGAATTATCTTCAAGGCAGTAGCAAGCATCAGTTTCACTTTAGCTTCTCTGTGGCTTTCTTCAGTTGAAAATTCGTGAAGCTTGACCTTTTGAATACATTTTGCTCTTATTTATTCCCCCTGTTGATTCCAGTAGGAACTGACTGAGTCTAGCAGAGAAGGGAATGGGCATATCATAGATGCTAACTTGTTATGACTAAATTATCCCTATTAGTCCCATGTTGCCCAGCACCAGTGACTTTATACACTGCATATCTCCTCACCAGCTTGCTTTCAGAGTACAAAAATACAGCTGGTAGATTTGCATTTGAGTTTTCTTAGGAGGGAAAAAAAAGAGCAACCTAGAAATTACAGGATTGTTCCAGGCACCATTTCAGAGATGTTCAGCTTTTTGTTCCGCAAATGCTCCTTCTTTGCTTCTTCTGAAAATAACTGATCTTGTAATTCACTGTTAAAGCCTAAAGGTGATCAAAATAGCCCATTACCAAGGTCAGCATAGCCTTGAATCAGACAGGTTTGCTAATTTTAAACATCAGTGTTTTTCAGAAAGTAGTGTGTTTAGCAGGAATAGAAGAGGTAGAATGTGGGATTGGGACAATATGAATGTTCACACATCGCTGCCAATGAAAGCAAAGCTTACAGGTCTAATTTTAGGCTTTTCAGCCTTGGTATTGTTCCTTACAGCACAGTTATTTTCCATATTATACAAAGCAGTCCTTTTTTCAAGTTTTATAAACTGCTTTAGAGAACAAAAGCAAGGACAAAGTGAGTATATGTCATGGTTGAAAGCAAATCAAAGAAGCTTAAGTAAGGCTGAAGTTAGTGATGACTGCATGCCAGTTCTCTACTCAGAGGACAATTCTTTAAGAAAAACAAGGCCCTAGAGAAACGTGTCATGAAACCTGGAAGTAAAGAGAGTTACATTGTATTTGAAGTAGGACCCTTGCCTGTGACTGGGTTTGCTTCAACCCATTTAATTAATTTACATTGTGCTTAGATGCCTAGTAAGTTAGTCCTCTTAAAAAATGTCAAAATGACCTGTGCTGTTTGGAGAAGTAGGACTTTCAGGATACCTGCCTGTCTCTGGGTACTTTGAACTCAACATTGTGCATGCAGTGGGGATGTTACAACTAATTATATATGTAAGTCTGGATAGATGCTATTTTCTGAAGTTAACTTTTACTGATACCTTTACATAAAACTAGTTTATAGAATTATGGAAATGTAGTGTTGTAGAAGTGTTTGTGTCCTTTCCTTTAGATTAATTACCAAGGACTGGAGCCAGCTAATACTAAGCCATTCCCCGTGGAAGTATGAGCAATGGTACTAACGTCTCAAAGCTATCAAAAATACCTTTAAAATTAATTAATTAACACAGTCCCCATTTTTCATCCAAAAGAATCTCCTGTTAACTGAATATATGACAAGTTTCAGAGAAATCAGAGAACAGAAAGCTGTGTGATTTTTGTTAGTAAATCTGCTGTTTGAAACAGATTGGTAACTGGCTGTGTTGACAGAAAGACAATTTCTTGGGAAGAGTCTGTGCAGGGGCTGCTGTAACTTCAAGCTGGTATTTTGTTCCACAAGTTGAGCAAAAGTCCTCTGCTTGCTCACTGGGCTTCACCAGCCAGGTGGTGCCGAGCTCTGGGTCACAAGGCTTGAAGCACTGTTTGGGTGTTGGCTCTGCAGTTATCCCCAAACTGGGAGAGGAAGCTCAGTTTGAGCTTGGGATGTAGAATTTTTTTTCATGCCATTCTAGCTGTCTAGGAGTTAAATGTTCAAACTAATTGTGTGGGCTTCTTTGTTTGTCAAACAAGAGTAGGTATTTCCAGAGAGCAATTAATCCCACTTACCTTGCATATATACTTTCAGTATGGGATGAATTGCCTCTTGCTGAATCGGGTCCCTGTTTCTCTCCATTGTACATTGGAGCCTTGATGACTAGTTTAGATTAGATATCCAGTTTCTCATGGCTACCACCCAGGTAGAAATAATCTGGATTAATCAAGTGCCCTGCCACTGACTGTAATAAATTCCCTGTGCGTGATTTGTGGATGTTGTGTTAGAGAAGTCTTCTCCTGGTTTTCTTTGCAATAACTTCAAATGGTTTCGTATTAATAGTACAATTGCTCAGTTTTATGTCGTTCCAAGTCATATGAAACTTTTAAAAATTGAGACATTTTTGTTACTTACTGTAATAATTAATAATAATAAAAACATTTTAATTCAGTTTCATGATGGAACAGATTAAGTTAAAAACTAGCAGCTGGATTGTTTTCTGGATTCTGGCCATGTTCTTGGAGTCATAATTCTAAGAAAGTTTGAAGCACTGATACTGGAATGGGGTGGAAGTGTGACATCAGCAAATAATAATCAGACTGTCAAATGGCTTTATTTGGTGGCAAGGGCTAATTTGATGGAAACTTCGAGAGGGTAATTGTTGTGTTGTTTTGGAGTTTTCAGCTCCTCAGGGCTTTCCCATGGCTGTCAGATTGAAGATTTTTTTTTGTTTGTTTGTTTGTTTTTTGTTTGTTTGGTTGGTTTGGGTGGGGGGAAACATTATATGGCAAGCAGAACAGAGGAATAAATGGAATGCTCCTCTTAACCTTAGAAAAGATTTTTCCTAGATGTTCTCAAAAGAACATACAAATGATAGTGACATCTCTGATCTCAGTGCCTTTTCCGTTTTTATTTCATCCTTTTATCACGGCGGACTGGCAGCAGAAACAGTCATATTCATTTTGCATTTGTTCTGGGAAAAACAAACCCAGTTTAAGCCTCTACCGACAAACCTAGGCTTTCCCTGTGAGTGTTTTCTCCTCCAGCCAGTCTGTGCTGATTTTGAGTAGCCAGAGGACTACACCCTACATGTTCAAACCTCATGTGTTTGCCCACATGTGCGGGAAATATATGTATCAGCCTTGCCTTCCCCCCTGCACCTGCCACCTGTAAACTGTTACGTTTCTTTGATGGCTGCCTTGGGTTGTTTACGCTTTACAAGACATAAGCTGCATAATTCACTTAGGCTTTACAGCCTGGTTTTTAATATCAAATGCTCTCCAATATTGTATAGTGTTCAGCATTATTTAGACATGCTGAGCCTTGCTGCCATCTCTCCCACTCAGCCGCTGCCTCTCAGAGATGCTGACAGCCCTGCTGGCAGCCTGGGCATTCATCCCTCTCTGCTCTTTGGGAGTGGCTGTGTTTTCTTTGTGCCTGAAGATGCCAGGGCTGTTTAAATGTCAATAAGATGTTGCTCAGATGAACTCCTCTGCAGCTTAGACATGCTTACCTCTATTGGTTTTTTTCCCTTATGCATCCACATTGCATGCTGTGAACATGACTGCTCTCACTGCTTTTGCTGATGAAAAGCCAGAAGTGGAAAAGACAAAGTACAGACAAAACACCAGGGATAATGAGAATTGGCGTTGGGTAGGGAATAAGAACCACGTAGGAATGTAGGAGGGAAGGAAAGCTGGAGAAAGAGTCAAGATAGGCTGGTATAGACTTAGTGAGACTGGCTTGGCAACTGTGCTCCAGGGAGCCAAAAGTACAGGGAAGAGATTGGACAAAGAAGAGGAAGAGGGGATTTACAATTGATTTGCTGTTACCTGTGTCTGTGTGACAGCAGAGCCACTGTAATACTCTGTAGGCATTCTTAATGCTAAGCATGTCTGCATAATAAACCCAGCTTAGCCTATATTTATAGTGTGTGTACATCTTTATACATGTTGTTGTTTCTCAGCAACACTGAGAAACCAGTCATTTCACTGGGCTGTTCAGATGCCTGATGGCACATTCCATACCCCACTCTGCTAATGTGCGCTCACAGCTTGGCACTCGCAGTTCCCCAGGACTAACATTAATATGACATGGGATTATTCATGGGCCTGGCTATTTTTATGAAGATTCAAATGCCAACCCGAATGTTTCACATTGGCAGAGTATGAGAACTCCAAAATGTTAAGGAGTGGTACCATGTAAGACAAGGCATGTATGCACAGGCTGGCATTAATGAAGTTCAGTGTCTGGGCTGCTTTGTATGCTGGTGCCATATCCTTAGAAAGTAAAGGTGACAGAGTTTAAGTTGCATTTTGAGCAGGGAATGCAGCAACGAAATACTTGAGATTTGCATAGCTATTTAGGTATCTGGTGAGATTTCTTAAGGGCACTCAAGCTGCTGGAGACACGCTTGATTTATACTGAACATCACCTTGACTTGAACAGAAATGAACCAAGGCAATTAGACAACAGTCTCTACATTAGCCGCTAGTACAGACCCATAGAAGCACTTACATGTCTTTGTAAAGCTGGATCCTTGTACCATTTGCCTTGAAGTCTACATTTTTCAATTCTGAGACATGCACATTTTCCCACAAAAAATAATACAGATTTTTATAAGTGGGAAGAGAGATTTTTGATCGTTTTTCTTGAATCTATTGACACGCTCTCATTCCTCTCCCTTTTTTCCTGACCTTTGTAATTAACAGTGCTTCTCTGATCAGGAAAGATAAAGGAATTTTTTCCACCATGAAAAAGCAGGTATCCTGAATGCCATGTGTTTTGTATTCGCTTTTGTCTTGGATATCAAAAAGTACTGCTACCAGAAGCCAATCATTTGGAGTCTTGTTCACTTCCTGAGGGCATTCTGTAACAGGTTCTGTTTATACTGAGTCTTTTGGGAGTAGTTCAGGGGGAAAAAAAAAAAAAAAAAAAAAAAAAAAAAAAAAAAAAAAAAAAAAAGGAAAACAAAATAAGTGTACAAGTATAACCAGTTCAAACAGTTCTTTGCCTTCTGGCAGGCAACAGTTCTTATATTACGTCCTCTGATTTGATTTAGTAGATGTTCCAAACTCCTGGCAAGTGCCATAATAGTTTTTAACATTACTCTGTTTCGTGATGCTGAGTTCAGGGGATTTGGGGATTTTTTGTTATCACTATATTTTATTCCACTGTTTAGCTTATTGCTAAGCTGTAGTCTTAATTTCCTATAACTTTTCTCCAGTGTTGTCACACCAGAGAGAATTAACAGCTCCAGCAGTGCAGCATTTAGTGTAAGCAGGGCCTGATCCAGTTACAGACCTGCTAGCTCGTCTGTTGTTTTCAAACTTTGAATCAAGAAAAGTGCCTATCCAAAAACTGTACTCTTGTTCAATAACAGAGTTTAGAGATAAGCCAAAAATGTGTGTGTGAAATTGTACTATATCTGTCCTAAATAATCACAACACTTCTTCCTAAGTTGTTAAAATACAGGATTCTATGAAATGTTTAATCAAGTTTTTAGTCTTTAATGATAACAACATGTTTAAGCCATCTTCTGTATAGTTTTGAATTTTCGATGTCGTTTGTAGTACTTATATAGCCATAATATGGTAAAAGAATGTAGACATAAAAACAGTTCTTACACATCTTTGCAATTTATAGAAAGTGGGAGAAAAAATCAAGTGCATTCATAAATGACTTTTGGAGTTGACTAGTGAAGTGAGAAGATTTGCATATAATTTGAGATTACCCATAACAGTTAAATTTAAATCTGACTGTAAATTGCTGCAGCCTGATTAGGTACTACTGAATATTGGGAAAATAAAATATCTGGGGAATTTGTTGGCAATAAGAGGAAGGTAATGCCTGTAGGACAAAATATATTGATTACTGTAGTTTAACTTGTAGAAATCAGGAGAGGAACTGGGTGTTAATGAGGCCAGATCTCTGAAATTGCCCATTCATTGCAAAGAGCAGTTAAAATGGTTAGGAAATACTAGGACAGGAGAAACCTATTGTATAAGCACGTGGAGCATCCTACCTGTAATTATAGTCACTTTTACTGTAAAGAATTAGTAGATTTGTAAAAAACCTAGAAAAAGATAGTAAAGTTGGTTAGGAATGTGGAGCATAGGCTGGGGAAGAGTCTGGCTGTTTCATGCCTGATGAGCAGGTGAATAAGAAATAGTCAC
Organism: Formicarius rufipectus; assembly: GCA_013399695.1. Lineage (NCBI taxonomy): Eukaryota > Metazoa > Chordata > Aves > Passeriformes > Formicariidae > Formicarius > Formicarius rufipectus. The sequence goes on from VXAU01002828.1 coordinate 563,872, forward strand.
TGTTTCTCACAGTGCAAGAAAGAGGGTCACCAATGAAATTGTTGTGTAACGTTTAATTAAATTATGAAACTGATTTCTACAGGATGTTGTAGAGACCAAGATATAAGTGTGGCCAAAAAGGGATCAGACAAATTCAAGAAAGCTAATTTAATCAGTGATTGTTAGACATGGTAGTCTGGAAAGTCAATGGAGAGAGAACAGCACCTCTAAAGTATGACTCATCCCATCCTAGGAGAAGTGGCTTAGATCAACTTGCTGAATCGCTATCTGGAGATGTCTTTGTTGGTCTAAATGATTGGCTTAGTATAGTATAGACACCAAAATCTGAAAACATTAAAGCAGGGTGTTTTAAATCCCACAGTAGATGTTATTTTCCTATATTAAACATGTGGGGCATTTTTGTAATTAAAAAGTTGTGGGTGTAATTCAGTGGTGAAGGGAGTGTTTCATTACACAGAAAGGATATTTTTGTATCTATCACTCAGGTATTTTTGTTCTTTCTTAGCAGCAGTTTAATTTGTGCACCTTATTCCAGAAGTATAAGAAGTGTGAAAGAGATTATCTCATCCCCAAAGTCACTCTCAGACTCTGGAATCATTAGAAAGAGCAACAGCCATTTTTATCTTAAACCTTTTTGCCTCTACATTCTCCAGTGATGAGTGAAGTAACCATGAGGTAATGCCAAGGAAGTCAGTGTTTGATATTTGTAGCTTTCCAGATTCTACAGACTTAAATAGTGCAGAGTAGCTGCCAATGCAGGTGCAGCTGCTTAGTATCAGGGTTGGAAATAAAAATATTTCACCCACTGCTGTCTCTTGTCACCTGGGAGTAGCAGTTGCTGTGACAGGCACAGCTGTATGAAGGCTGCCCAGCCTCTTTGTCTGTTACCTCCAACAATTCCCCCTGAGTTTGGAGACATCCTCCCTGATCGACTTCAAGAACATTGCCTCTGCAAGTGCAACTGTGCTTTAAAATGAACACATCTTTTTATGGTTACTTTTCCTTTTAAATCCAGCACCTTTGTAGTTTACTTCCATAGACCTCGACTATTCCCATGGACATTTCAATGACAGCCCTAAGTTAGGAAAAAACATCCTGCCCCTTGAGATTTGGAGCTATATATCATTCTTTCCAGCATGCATAGCCTACAATAATGCCTTTTTCTTGCTAGGTGTTCTAACATAGTTTCCCCAGGAGGTCCTTATGTACCCAAGGTGGACAGTGAATCAGAACAAAATTTTATTTTCCTAGACAATTTAATGGAACTGCAGGCTGATATTTTAGATTCACTATTCTGAGACCTTTGAAAAGATTTCAGAGTCAGCTTGTGTGGGCTTAGCAACCTCTATCAGTTTCTTTATCCTCGTGGTTGATAAACTGAAGGAATTCAGACAGTATTTTTTGTGAATTTTCTAATAATTTAAATGCTTACATATCTTTCATTTTCTCTCATATTTTTGTCTGTGTCACTATTGCCTTTTGTTGTTTTCTTTTTGTCCAGTAATTTTGTTCAGTGTTTTACTATGGCCTGTCCCAGAGCTGTTCCATTGTAACAGTTTTCCATGTACTTTGCTGAAGATATTCTGCCTGTGCTGGTATCCAAATCAAAAATGTTGCTTAACTTTTTTTGTCATCACCAAAAATATAACTCCTGCACTGTGTCCTAGGAAAATAAGCATTTTAGAAAGTGATCTGATAAGCAGGCACCTTTAAATTAAAAAAGCCCAATACACTGTAGACATGTGTACCTTGCCTGTTGTCCTTTGCAGGATTAGGCACCGAAGTTCTCATGGATGATGTGGCACTACTAATGTGTGGTGCATTGTGTAGGTCTCTTCTGTTTTCTCCTCTTTCTTCAGTATAGATTTTATTATTCTTGGCGGTGGTTAACGCTACTGAAATGTAGACCTTTGTCTTTTTTTTTTTTTTTTAATACACCATTTACTATTTTACAAAAATACCTCATGTGTGCACACACATGGATTTAGCTGAGCAATTGATCAGTTTTATTAGCACTGCAACGGTAGCCAATTTTTATAAAAATTTATTCCATTAGAGCCCTCATTGAAAAGCAGTTGGAAGAAATCATTCCGTTTATTTTTAATGTATGAAATGATAATATTGTGCAGTCCCTTCCTGCCTCCCTCTGGCTTATCTTTTAACAGAATGACCATATGCTGTGATTCATATTTGAGACTCGTGGGAAGTTGTGTGTTTTACCTTGCTGTGTTGCAGAACTGTTGTGCTGTATATATGAAGTCAAAACTGGAAGGACTTGCTAATGCCTTTGAATAGCTGCACAGCAGAGATTTACTGGATTGTGTTTGTAATTAATTTTTAGTTATGAAGGACATACACAAAGCTAGAGGCTTGCCATTAAGGTCATGAAATAATAATGAGGTTCCTGTACCGGGGACATAGAGTCTCCTCTGAGACAGCCAGCATTCCTTTTGCTTTGTCCTTTTTACTCATTTTGCAATTTCTATCAATATTAATGAGTGCATTATTTTTTCCCCTCAATATATAACCTTGCTAGCAGGTCTGTCATCCATAAAATACTTACATTTTTCCAGAAAGAAAGGTTTGTAAGGCTTATCTATATTATCTATCAGTGATTTGAGACAGCAGTATTGCTAATGTGCTAATTAATGAGGAAACACTTAGGTAATGGTTACAGCATTTTGATGCTGGGTTTGCCTGTGTAACAGAGATACTCTGTACTGAAGAACTCCTCAGTCTGCATTAAAGCCATTTTTACATTTTTAGTCAATTATGTGCTATATGGCAGAAATTGGATTGGCAGCTCTGGAAAAGGAATCTCCTAAAGGAAGAAGGACAGTGAATACTTCTAAATTCACTCCTGGCTGGACCAGTTCAGTTTCACACATTCCCAGCTTTGTCCTTTTTGATGCCATACACGTTTAGGGTACTAGTCAAGGTTTCAAAATGACTTGGGGATCAACTATGATTAGGACCTCCTGTGCATTATTCCATGAAACAGCCAAGGGGGTGATATAGTGGTGGACTTGGCAGTGATGGGTTAACAGTTGACTCGATGTTCTTAAAGATCTTTTCCAACCTGAACAATTCTCTGATTCTGTGATTGGATCTCTGCACGGGCACAAAGAACAGGTGAGCCTGGCAGCTCTGCCTTGGGCACTGCTGACATGACAACCAGCTCTCTGCTGGTTGTGGGTGTGTTGTCTTGCGTGGACAGGAAGGCTGACAGTTTGTCATCGAACACACACAGCACAACCACATCAGCCCGTTAAGTGAGATCAGAAGCACCGTACTTCACATCCAACCTTCAGATGCATGGCATAAGTAGGAATTAAGGCATTTTTCATGGACTCCAGAGAGAGAGCCTCTAGACAGAAGTCTGATTAATTAATTTCGGTGAGCAGGGTTTCTCTCTGATGAGTTTTCTCACAGGGCACTGTGGCGTTTCACTGATTTGTTAGGTTCAAGTTGGTGGCGAGGGTTGGTCTCCTTGCAGGTAACAAGGGAATGTTTGAGAGGAAATGAGCTCAGGTTGCATCAGGAGAGGTTTAGCTTGAACGTTAGGAAAAATTTCTTCACTCAAAGGGTGGTCAGGCATTGGAACAGGCTGCCCATGAAAGTGCTGGTATCACTGGAAGTGTTCAAAAGACACATGGATGTGGCACCTGGGGATATCATTTAAGGGTGAACATGGTGGTGCTGGTTTAATGGTTGAAATTGATGATCATAGAGGTTTTTTCCTAAACTAAAGGATTCTATGATTCTGAGTTAGCTTTCTAAGTTAGGAGAGCAAGATGTAACTCAGCTGATTCAGCTGCTTATGCAGAGGTGTCTAGTGCCATCTGAAAGGGTGTTTGAAACATCAACATGGGACACACTGTGTCTAGGCAGCTGAGGTGACTGGAGTGGCTTAAGTTGGGTGCTCATTAGGGCATCTCATCATTGTTGCTGTGAGCTAGTTACCAACCTGCCTGCTTAGCGTTAGATCACATAACAAATGTTATTTCAAATGAGTCATCCAACTACTCAAAGTAAAATGATTACATTTATTCCAAACCATAATATCAAAACTGATGGAAAAACTTGGCATTTCATAGTAATGGCAAAGAAAGAATTTTTGTTTGAAAATTTTACCTTAGAAAAACATTTTCAGGTTTTGTTCTGTGTTTCTTAGATAGTCTTACTGCTGGTAAAATTTTCAGTATATTTTTCCCATTCAAGCTGTGTACGTGATTCATTTGCTCACTTGTTTGTATGAGTAACATTTTTGATCACCCCTCAATGTCCAACTGAAAAGTGTAAAGCCATTGATTTCATTCTGCAGAATTATGATTCATCTTCTCAGTAATGTCTTTCCTCTTCATTTAATCATGCTCCATCTGAAGCAGTCACAAGGGATAGTTCTGACGATTCATTTATAATGAATCTGGGGTGAGCATTGCGCTAGTGGTTCACTAGCCACAATGATGTAAACACTTTATTTTTACTTTGAAAGGGTTTTAGTAAAATAAAAAGCTGTAGTCTCCTTTCCTCCTTTCCTGCTAACCACTTCTGCTAATATCTGCGATGATATAGCCATGTGGGTTTTAGTAATGTAGTTGTTTAGTCCATAGGTCAAAACAATCCATTGAAATCAGCTCATTCACAGCAGACATAGATGGGCGTGCAAGCTTGGAAAAGTTTCCTTTTCATGCACAAATGGAATGGAAGCAGAAGATTTAATGTGTATCATTGTGTGTTAGCTTATATTTATTCCAGTTACCACAACACTGTTTATAGGTCACATGCTGATACCACTACTCAGAGTTTTACTCCACCCTTTGTCAGTGATCGTTGTCATTACAGGACACAGGAGCATGAACAGGATGAAAAAGAGAGCCTGTCACTGCTGTGCGAGTTGGGAACAGAGAGGAAACAGTCTGAGCACTGATCCTGGCTGCCACTGATCCCAGCACAGAATGGAGGAGGGCCACACAGTGCTCACCATACCTACTTCTCCCTGTGAATTCGAAGCAATGAGACAGGATCTTGCACTGCTGGACAGGGCTGTTAAAGAGATGGTGTTGGGTAAAGGGAGTTGGATATTAGAGGTGGGTTGGAGAATGTAATATATCATTTAGATGGTCAAAGTGAAATTTGTTACAATAGAAGATTGTAGTGATTATTGATAAAAAATTTTCTTTGAGGCCAGGACTTTGCTTGGCTAAGAACTGAGGAAAAAGTAGGGAATGACAGGGACATAATGAAACAATCCTGAACAGTTTGATCCCTGCAGTTCAACTGCTTAAAACGATTTTGGTTTGAGGGGGCCTGGAAAAGAGTGGAAAGGAGTTTTTCCATGTCATTGATGGAAGTAAATAGCATTTTAGAAAGGACTGCCTGTATGTTGCACTTGTCATGCCATTAATCATACCTGAATAAGTGTTGAGATGTTTAGGAGCTTTGGCAAATGCATGTGTTTTCTAGTGAGATCAGGAACAGCATTAGGTTATCCACTGGTGATGACCAGGTAGATTTTTTTCTTGCGTCTCTTGAAGCATTTAGAATTCCAGTTTCAGATCTAAGTAAGTTTACAAGGCTGCCTCTACAAACAGCAGAGAGAGACACTTGGTGATTCATTCTGTCTTAAAATACATATATATATTCATCTTGCCTCTTTCAGACATCTCTCTCTGCATGGGGTGAATCACTTTGAAATTTCTGGCTATCTCCGTTGACTGCTGAGGAACCAAAGACAACTGACTTTTTAAGCAGCAAACATTTGACTCGATTAACCCACCTTTGCAGACAGAGTTGTGATGAGGGATATGGATAAAAATGAACACTGAATCTTGTACCATTAAGTAAATCCCAATGACTTATGAGACAGAGATGCAGTCCTAAAAAGGTGTCTGATGGATTCAGGCTCAAATTAAAATGAGGCTGGAAGGTGAACAGTAAAAGTACTTCTTGGTAAGCATACCAACTTGGGGAATTTGTCTTTGCACATACCAAACAAGAGTATAGTGACATTTCAAAATTACAATATAGCAGACTAATAGCAAATAAGAATGTAATACAAGTGGAGTCAAAGCACGTATTTTTTATGGCATTATAACAAAAGAAATCAATATCTATTTACAAATGAAATCTAAGAAAAAAAGATTATGCATATGTATGAATGTTGTCAAGGCAATAGCTAAAGTCTGAAAAACCTTACCCCAAGTGTGTACCTTCAATAATCTTTATCTCAAAGAAAAGCAGTATTTTAATTGACATTTGTCACTACAAATTGACAAAAATTCTGTATCTCAGACAGAGGAAATAACAGTTTAACATAAGAAAACTAGGTGGATGTTTACAATCTACACAGATATCTCATGGTTCCAGACTAAGACTATAATGTTCACTCATGCCCTATAAGTCTTCCCCTAAAAGAGAGATGCTTGCAGAAATCATCCTAGAAAAGGTGGAGTACTGAAGCATGGCTTGATCTCCAAAGTATCTAAAATTGTATAAACCAGTCTTTTGAAAAAGAGGGCTCAGAAAGTGACCATCAGTGCTGACTCGTAACTTATTGCAGTGGCCACTCCGAAGTAATGTTGTCCAGGAGGTTCCAGATTTCACATCTTATGAGGGAAAGCCTATTGGAAACCATATTCTAGAATAAAACATCAGAGAAAGCAATCAAAAGCTCTTATATTTCATAAAAGGTACAAAATAAACTTGTCACAGTAATCAAGGTTCGGATGTTGGAGCATTCTGGATAATTAGATGATTGCAATGGTATTCAGCATAAGAATTACTAGAGAATGGTACAGTAAATTTCTGCAGGCATTTTAAGATTGTTATTTACAAGGACTAAATTGAAGACAACAGACCAGTAAAGTAAATACTCATTCCTCTGCTGGAAAATGAGGCTCAGTTCACACCTCCTTGTTACTGATCACCACCATCAGTAGACACTGGGCCAATAGCAAAATGAAACTATGGCAACAGATGAACTTACGTATTTGTCTGACACTCAGCATTAACAAGCATATTGTTCCATTCAGAAATTAATCATTAAATTCTGCAGAAGATATAAATCACTAAATTCTATTGAAATATTGGAAAGTAGACATGGGGAAAAAAACACTAACAAGTTTGAGTTATGGCAGGTGTCAAAGCCAAATAACAAAGGTAAGGAGAGAGTAAAAATTGTCTGAAGGACAACTGATCGTTTGGAGCCTAAGCTTTCTGTGGAAATGTGGACATTCTCCTCCTTGTGGTCTAAATGAACCTGAGGGAAAGAATAAGCAAAAAAGGGATTTTGTCCTTGTCTTTCCAAGCCTAAAGCTAAGTGATAGAGCCTGGAAGCTCTTCTGAGCACTTGTGTCTTGTGGAACACTTCATGTAAGTCTTGGCTTTACACTGTGTCTTGACATCTATGTCCAGTCACAAAGGAGAAAAGCCAGCTAAGATTTTTTGTAAGCAATTTCCCAATAAGAAAAGGGGGAAGAAATAAGACCCTACCCAAGCTGCCAGCTTCAGCACTGGTCTTCGAATAGAGCCCAACTAGGACTCACAGGGGTGTATCAACAGTGAAGCTACTGGTGATGCTGGTATTGCCCTTGCTTTTCATGCTCAAATGTAGAGAATTCCATTTTGCTTTATCCCATACTCAAAACAAATCCACACTTTTAATGAAATAAATCCAATTTTAGCTTCCTAGTCACCCAGCCCTACATACCAGTCATTGTTATGTTAGAGCATCCTCCTGCACAGCTTTTACCCTTTGAAATGTTTTTTTTTTTCTATTGCTTGAATCTAATTGAATATCCATCTCATTTCAAATAAAATTTAAAAATATATCTGTCTTCTTTTGGTTAAACCTCTTTTCTCCATTTATTATTCAATTCAGTTGGGTAATTGCATTCCTTAATGTAATTACTCTCTATTTTCCCCCATTTCTTTTGCACGAAGAGATTATGGACTTGAATCTGATATTTGGTAAAACCAGTAAAGTAATCTGAAATCACTGGATTAATTCCAGTTTTTGCTGTAGTGTAATATAAATCTGAACCTAGCCTATTTGTTTAACCCTTAGTTGGAGGTTTATGTTATCAGCAGTAAATCATGCTTACTTCTATTTTCAGTATGGTGTTACACAAACACAGAATCACAGAATAAGGTTGGAAAGGACCACAGTAGGTCATCTGGTCCAACTTTCTTGCTCCAGTGGAGTCATTCTAGAGCCCATGGCACAGAATTGCATCCAGACAGTTCTTAAATATCTCCCAAGAGGGAGACTACACACCCTCTCTGGGCAATCTGTTCCATTGCTCGGTCACCTGCACAGGAAGGAGGTTCTTCCTCATGTACACACACATGTTAATTCTTATTTTTCAGTAATGGTTGGTTAAAAACTCCAGAGCTAAGTTTTGTGTGAAGGAGAAACCTGATACTTCAGACTTGGTTTTGGTTCTGAGCAGGGGGAACTACATGGTGCTGAGGTCATTGATGGGCAGTAAAGCAATATGAAGGTTTATTAACTCTACCTCTACCTGATCACTGGTTTCTGCCACAATTACCACTGAAAGGATGTCTGCAGTCCTTTAGGCACAGAACTGTGGCGACTGGCAGGGACCTCTAAAGACTGTGCAGTGCTCAGCCCTGCTTAGCAGGGTCAGCTGGAGGAGGTCCACAATGCTTGGCATTGCCCAGCCCCACGTGGCTGTCGCCGTGTCAGGTACTCTCTGCTCCTGGTGCCTCTGCCAAGCTCTAGTATTGTGTTCCTTGCCTGGTTTTTCTGTCCTGACCACGAACGCCCGGAGGTGGATTGCTTTCATCTTCCGCTCCTACAGGTTGTTGCAGCCCTTCTTTCTTGTGGCAAAGTGCAGGTGTGGAGTTGCTGTTTGCTTGGATCCAGGGGTTCTGAGAAAGGAGTAGGATGGAATGAGACAAATGAGGGAGTTTTTGACCCCTAGGGGTCAAATCCATCTGTGGGAGAGCCACAGATGCCGTGACATCATGAAGTAAAGGCTCCTGGTCACTGAAAAGGATCCAGCTGGCTGGCTTACATGAGAGACAGTGAAGGGAGAAAAACAACTGCTGCCACCACTAGTTTCTTCTAATATCACTGATCCCTTTTGAAAAATGTTTAATCATAGTGTGCCACTTACATGGTGTCAGCATCTGAAAAACTGGTATTGTGCAACAGTAGCAGAACCTTCTCTAAAATATCTTAATGTTTGGAATGTTTTGGGAGAAAAAATGGGCTTTTTAGCGGGGTTCTGCTATGCAAGGTGTAGGACTCAGCGTCATCCCTGTTTCATGCCAGCTGACTTAGAAATTATGTTCACAACTGATGTGAAGAGGTGCTTCACAAATCGCCTAGGGAAAATAGAATTGTAGAATGGTTTGGGTTGGAAGGGAACTTAAAGATAATGTAGTTACAGCTTCCTGTCAGGGACAGGGACACCTTCCACTAGACCAGAGTTCCCAGGGCCCCATCCAACTTGGTCTTGAACACTTCCAGGCATGGGACATCAGCAGCTTCTCTGAGCAACCTGTTGCATTGGCTCATCACCCTTATTGTAAAACTGTTTTCCTTATCTCCAGTGTAAATCTACCTTCTTTTAATTTAAAACCATTACCCCTTGTCCTTTCTCTACAACCCCTGGTGAAGAGTCTCTCTCCACGGGGATGGGAAAATTCCTCTTCTTTTTCACACATACAGTTCCTTGGGTACTTATTTCCATGGAGCTTTGGCTATGAGGTCATTGTTTGTTTTGTGTGTGAAAGACACACTACAGATCCAAATTTCTTCTTCTTTGAAGGTGTATTTGAAGGCATGAGGCATGTGTGGCCTGATTGCCTGCTATCTATCTTTCATACTGATGTTGGTAGACAAAAGACAGTGTCTGAAGTAACCTGAAAAGAAAGGAATGTTGAAAGTTGTCTGGAGTTAGAGTTATGACCAGCAGAGAGCTGGAAATTTGATAAACAGCCTGTTTAAAAATTGCTCTCTTATTGTAGATTATAGACACAGTTCTCTGCTTTCCCAGCATTAATTGTTTGGGGTTTTGTTACCACAACATATGCATATATATTGGAGTCTATATAGTGTTTGATGTGCCATTTATAGATCTGTATTGTGTCAAAGATTGCAAAGACACCCACCACACTTGCTTGCTCAATGCCTGGATTTCACATGTCCCCAGGAGTCAGCACGTTCCTGTGGGAGCTTGTGGGCTGGGAGTGGGCAGAGGGGTGGGGATGAACCACACTTTTCCTTCCAACCTAATGATTGCCTGCCAGCACAGCTGAGCTGGCAAAGTGAGTGTTGTCATTTGCTTCTGGCACAGTCCACGTGACTTGCTCCCATTTCCCAAAGCCAGGGAAGAGAAAGAAAAACATGCACCATACAAGGGAATTCACCAAATGCACAGACTCATGAGGCTGCAGAGTTGTTGGCTGACTACCAACTACTTCAGCTCATGGAGAATTACTGGGAAAGCAAGAGTGTGAACATGGGCAGGTGTCAAAGCAGCCAAAGTAGACATGGATTAGTTGGGGTAGCCCCAGTGAGTTAGGTGCTTGTGCCCAGGGATATAAGCTGAATCCTTCTGCACTCCCGGAATCAGTGAGGGTAGGGAGGTGACTTCAGTCACCAGCGCCTCTTCTCCAAATGATCCTTTGGTTGAGCAGTTTTTCTCTCAACTATCCATGAGGGAATTTAGTGAAATTAGGCAGCTACTGTGGATACCAAAAACAGGTGGCAGGACTGCCCCGTTTCACCCTAACTATTTCACAGAATGACAAAAGAATCACCAAGACTGGAGAGGGCCTCCAAAGATGCCCAAGTCCAAGCCCCTGCTCAAGCAGGGCCAGCTAGTTGGGTTTGGATGGATAGTCCACAACTTTTCTGGGTAGCTTCTTCCAGTGTTTCATCATCTGCACAGTAAAGAAGCATTTTCTTACATTAAGACAGAATTTCCTGAACTTGTGTTTGTGCCCATTGCCTCTTATCTCTCTGGGCAGCCAGGAGAGGAGGCTGACTCTGCTGTCTTTGTTCCCCTCATTGAGTATTTAGACACACATTCAGAAGACCCCTGGAGCCTTCCCTTCTCCAGGCTGAATAGCCTCAGCCCTCTGACTTCCTTTGTATGACCGATGCCCATCACCTTTGTGGCCCTTTGCTGGACTTGCTCCAGTAAGTCCATGTCTGTCCAGTACAGCACTGGACCCAGTGTCTTCGTGGGTTGGTGACATGTGTCTCACCAGTGCTGAGTAAAGAGGATCATCTCCCTAAACCTTCTCACAACACTTTCCTAAAGCAACTTGAAAATAGGTGTGTTCAAGGGAAGTAAGCAAAACAACAGAGAACTGGGTTTTAGGGATATGGCTGGACATTGTTGGTGCTGTCTTCTCAATAGAATTTGGGTTCCTTTTCATCACAAATACAAGTTCTTCAGCAGCACTCGGTTTACTCTTCCTTCAGGACAGAGTTCTGTTTGCACTTGTTCCCTTTGAACTCTGAGCACTTGCTGAGGATGCTGAAGGGGAATGAGAGGAGGGGAAAGAAGAAGACAGTGGGAATGGAGCTGTGTTAACCACAGTTGGGGGGTTGTTTGAAATAATTAAACAGCAAACAATGTTCTATAACTCATGTTTTGCTGTTGAACTTAAGCTTTTTTTTTTTTCCTTAGGTCTTTAGTAAAATTTTGTTTTGGAAAACTGTGCTCACACTGGCAGCTTAGTACCGGCAAGTAAAGTGGGAATGCAGACCTGAAAAACCGGTGCAGGAATTGCTGTAAAATATTCTAGGGAAAAGAACCTTGCCATTGGCCTGGAGGTTTGCATCATGATTGAGTGGAGAGCTTTTGAAATAGCACAAGTGTGTGTGGGACACATGATAGCATTGCAGGAAAGATTAAACAAATGCTATCAGGTCATAAAACTGGAGGAACTGTCTTCTTCTTTCTACATGTGACTTAATGCCCATCTCTTCTAAAACCTCTGGTAAATCATATAAAATATTTGCTAACCAGTGCTGCTTGGACCATTTTAGAGTAAGTTCCAGCTGCAGCTGAAGCCCTTTCCTGCTTCCCAGTCTGGCTGGCATGGACCTCTTGAGGTCCAGCAGAGCAAAGAGCAGGTAGGTGCATTCTCATGTTGCATCTGCCTGCTGCTGGCACAGATCAGACTGCTTCAGGTTGGGGATTGGCTGTTTAATAAAATTCCATATATTAATTTTGACCTTCCTATGGATGTGTAAAAGCAGCAATTGAAGGTGTTGCTTAATAAAGTGCTGGAGTACTAGTCTACAAAGGATTTCTGTAAAGCAATTTTCTATGGGTAGCTCATGGCCTCTTTAAGCATTTCAGAAAAGGGATGTGCTGTTAAACTCGACCTCCATTGCTCTTGATACTTGTTACACAGCAGTAGAATATTAGTGTTTTTCTTTATATCTAATTTACATTCTGTTGCCCTTGTTAGTATTAATAAGCATTCTCATGCCAGAATAAACTTCCTGGGGGCAGATTTGACATATTTATTGATGCCATGTGGCACCCACATACCTGATTCCTTGTTTATCATGAATCTCTCCCCCACAGTGGTTTGAAATCAAAGCATATTGCTTTTTTGTTGGTGTGTTGGTTTTTTTTTTCTTTTCTTTTTCCCCCTTTCATGATTTTTGCCAAAAATCACAACAGAAGATGAATAACTGTGCTTGGATTGTCACATTGCATGGTTGGAAGTATGGAAGTTGGAAGCAAATTTATGGTTTAAAATGATAAAATTTACTAAGCCAAGAAGTGCTTGCAGAGTGATCTTTCCTCTTGAAAACTTAGTGATCCTGCAGGTGTTCTCTCCTATCTTTTCCTAATACATATTCATAGATTTTTCTGAGGGAAAAGCGTGTTTTGGATACCATCGTTATAAGTTAGTTAAAAATAGTTTTCATTTTAGAAAACTAAATGTTTTGGTAGTAGCATGCTCATTGCTAATGGATGACTGTACTTTTTCAATAATAAGTGATTTAATGAAGCTCTAGAAGATGTTAGGATATGATTAACTAGATAATCTATGAATTTGAGTTTTTATTCCCAAATAAGATGGATCTCCCAGAGCTAGAAGTGTGAGTTGATACTTGATAATTATATGAGACTCTTGGGGTTTCTTGCAGATTGTAATTCAATTCCATAAGAAAGGAGCTTTAAAACATGAAGAAAGAATGAGTGCCCCTAATTCCAGGAAGGCATTGTGACCAGTTTGGTCAGCATACCTCAAACAGACCCCAGCAGATTATGCACCATGCTGTGCTGGAGCAGCAAATAAGAGTGCAGAACCCAGCAGTTCCAAATTATACCTTTCTCAAATACTAGTTTGGTTCCTTGGAAAAAAATAGTGTCTGAGAGTGTTTATCAAAATGCCTGCCGTGGTTTTCATTTGCTGGAGGATTTTCTGTGGTGAAGTACATCAGACATGTTTGGAAGGTGTTTGGGATTGAGTGGCCTACCTGTGGCAGAGAAACAGCTGACCAGAATTGGGGGTCTGTATCACAGAAGCAGAAAGCTGGTGTCTCATTTCTCTGACGGTGAAAGAGGTTATGTGTGGATATGGGTGTCTTTATGTATTTTTACATACTTACACTCGGTGTTCTATACATGTTCTATAGTGTTTTATGTTCACATACTGGAAACAAGGCAGGAAATTTTGAAAGATGAAGCTGAGATTCACAGTTCTATCTGCTTCCACCTCTGTGTAGTGCCAGAACCAGGGGCTGTAAAGCTAACACAGTAAAGACAGAAAAGTTGCTATTACAGAAAAATCATCAGTCAAAACCACCTTATTTTTGCCCATTGAAGATGCTTTTTTTCATCCGTAGGTGTTGTTGAGTTAAATATTAATGAGGATAAGAATCCAGGTGAAAAATCAAGTTAAAAAAAATAAAAAGCACTTGGCTGAATTAAGAAATCTAAAAGATGCCTTATGAATCTACTTATAGTAATTACTGTAATTGCTGAGAATCTTTAGTGGTCTTCTGAGTCCTAAGTGAAGCACATTATGACTGCAAAGGGTAACAGAATTTAAATTAAAAAAAAAAAAAAAACGGGAAATAAACAGGCCCCATAAAGACTAAAAAATAAATAAACCAGTCATTGTTTCATGTAAAAGTTATCTGAGTTGGAGCTGGAAAAATAACTGTATTAGTATACTGTAATCTCCATAGGATTTAATTTCAGATTTTGCCAAATTAGTTCAATGTCGTACACGAGAAGATGGGAACTTCAGAGATAAGGCTGGGACAATTTTTCTAAATACTATGAATTGCAAACCAATCGTTTAATCAAAACGGCTGATTTTTGGACATCTGTGTGTACAGTTATTCCTGTGGCAATTCACTGAAAAGTTGAACTCTCATATATTTGTTCTAAGTTTACCAGAATGTGTGAATGGGAGATTGGCAAAGCTTCAAAGTAAGTTTAGAGCAGGCAGTGTATCGCCCAGAGTTAATAGGTGGGTGAGCCCTTGCAGCAGGTTCTTGTAGTTGAGAAAGATGCAGGAGGAATGATTAACTTTGCACCTGCTCAAGGAACAGTCCAGTAAAGGAAATTATGTAAATGTATTGATTTGTTGGAATAGAACAAAGTGTGTCCTTTTGAGGAGAAAGAAATTTCCCCTTTGAAACAGGAGAATATGCCAAAAGCAATCGATTAATATCAGGAACGAGTGGTGTTATGGACTAGAAACCAAGGCATTCAGTATGGTGCAGTCATTAGAGAGAGATGCTATACTGGAGATAAAAATGGAAATGCAAAGCTAGGCTCAGGAAAGAAATTCATTGCTTTGCAGTTCTGTATAGGACAAGTTAAATGCTGTCTGTTTAAAAAATAACCAAAATACATCTGTCGTGAAGCAAACTGTAGCATAATGGGAAAAAACTAAAGACGATGATTTCTCTAAAGTTATCTCAAGGGAAGTCTTTGGTCAAATGTCAAAGAAGTATCTCAAAGGGCCAACATGAGTAGTATTGAAATTACTGTTTATCTATACACACATACACATATTTTGTACTTCTGCCTGTTTCATGCTTAATATTTATAAGTGTTTTTACCAAATGTATATAACAAATGCATTTAATATCTTCAGAGTTAATGGTGATGAAATGTAGACCATCTAATATGTATCAGCTATGCATTAAATATATAAATATACATCTGTGTATACATATGGGTGTGTATACCTGTATATGTACTGATATGATATATAAGAATTACATTTATTTTTCTAGTTTGGTTTTATCATTTTTTTGAGAGTAAGTGTGTGGACTCTTGCATTGCTTCCTCCCAGTGGAACACCTAGTGCTGGATGTTAGAAGCCTGTCTGTCCACAGCCTTGGACCTACGAGAAATAGCTGCTAATGTGGGTATCAGAAGAGATTTTCAAGACAGAAATAAAGAGGAATTCTATGAACATCTCTGAATCTGTGAAATTTTTTTGTTGAATTTAAAGACAAAATTAAGTAGTCTTTTTCAATATTAGTGGAAAGATGTTGCAGAATGCAGAAAATTGGATATTCTGTGAATATTCTGTGAACAATTCATTGTGCAGTTCCCAGGAGAAGCAGGCCTGTGTTTACAGATTTCAAGAGAGCAGTTCGCAGCCTTGGAGTGAGAACTTATCTATAAGAAGAACATCTGCTGTTACTCCCCAAATTCCTTCAGAGAGCCATCATGGGATGAGTTCTTCGGGAGGAGTTAATTAACATTAACACCTATGAACTGCGGACTTTAGGTGGCCTGAGAATGAACAGTTCTAAGCTGACCAATCATTTGATATAATGATGTAACTGAAAAGCATAGATTATAAATACAGTGTGTGATATGTTAATAAAGCTTTTTCCTTTTGGCTGGACTCACGGCATGGAGTGGGTGTGTGAGTGTGTGAGCCTTAAGGGGCCCGTGCTGCCCTGAATTGGCTCTGGGTGAGCTCTCGTGTGAGCTCTTATATTTCAATATAGAGATATATATATTTTTTATTTTATTTTACTTTAGAAAGAAGAGCTGTAAATTGCCTAATTTTAAGGCAGATGGGTCCAGGTCTTGAGATTCCTTAATGAAAGAAGAGTGTTGCCTTTTTCAGTATTTTCAGCTTCCAGTACTATAGCATAGCTAGGGTTCATGCTCACTAGCAAATCTGGGAAGTTGTGTTTGACTGAAAGCAGCAGTGAGCATGAAAAAAGTGTTAAGTTCAAGTTTTATGGTTAATTCGAGTTTAAAATGTTCACATTTGGCTAATTGTTTCTATTTATTTCTTAAGGCAAAATGGGGAAACAAAATAGCAAGCTGGCCCCTGAGGTGATGGAAGATCTGGTGAAGAGCACGGAGTTCAATGAGCATGAGCTAAAACAGTGGTACAAAGGATTTCTAAAGGACTGTCCAAGCGGTAGACTGAACCTTGAGGAGTTTCAGCAGCTCTACGTAAAAGTAAGTTATTTAACTAAGTTCCTACTATTGGCCAGTAGAAAAAGTTATGAAATAATGTAAAGCAAAGATGTGGTCAAGACCTGCTGATCATTTAGACTCAGGAATAACTTTGCTAGGAGAAGCAGTGGTGGTGAGAAAAATGGGCAGTGCTACCCTCAATCACACCAGTCATTCATGTAACTATAGTGACCAGAACCAAAAGTTTGGAAAAAAAGGCTGTGATGAATTCAGAAGAAATATATTCTTTATGCTCTGTACTTCATGGCCCTCTTTCATCCTCAAAGAATAGTTGTAGTCCTGCTCAATATAAACCATGTGATTGCTGGACTTTTGTATAGAAGTAGTGAAGTTTCATCGCAGTAAGACCTGCAGATAAATTACGCACTGAGCACAAATTATTCATTTCTATAAATTTTAAGTATTGCCTTCGTTTTTTCCCCCTACTATCACCTTGTCCTCATTTTATTGGAAAGGAAAAGCAGGTTGATCTGTTTATTTTCTTCTTATTTTTTATTATTTTATTAAGTTGAATTTAGTCTTTTCCTTACATTTGTTATGTATTTATTCTGGAACAAGAAGAGCATGGGAGTAGCATAAAAAGTGTATTCATGTTGCAAAGAAAATTATATTTTAATTCAGAATTGAATGTCTGCCTAAAGGTCAGAGACTTCAAAGAAACGTTAATTAGGAGAAATATTGGATGGCAGTGATGAACAGTGAGATCAGAAGGGATCATAAATACAATGTGAGGCTGAATAAAAGTGAAATAGCCTTTCAAGTGTAAGTCGTTAATATTGAACACAATGACAATTTCTTCAGACTAGTGGGACTGTCTTTTCCCTCAAATACATGCTACAGTTGTTTCCTAAATTTCTTCAGCCTTGAACCTACCACTCTGGAAATTATTGCCCAGCCTCTTTCTCTTTCTAATGAATGGTGTAGAAAAAAGTCTAACTCCAGCTTTCACGAATAAGCTTCTGTCTTCATATTTTAATATTTATGGCTCAAGATGTTTCTTCACAATCCTTTTCTTAAGAAGCAAATGACTTTGTAATAAATGTTATTTTCAGATGAAAGAATTTTTGCAGCCTCAGGTATTGTGCTTGTTATTGACTGATGATTTATAACTTCCATTTCAAACAGTACTCAGTGCACTTCCAGCAAGAGCAGACACCTAGTCATTTCTCATGCATGTTTCTGAGAAAGTCAAATGGTCTTTACAAAATTCCTAATAAAGTATGTCAACTCTATAAAAATCATTATTTTTTGGGGGGGCAAATCACAGCAAGGGATTTTTTTATTTTTTTTTTTTATGATTTTTGTGTGCTGTGAGAAGAAATGTGTTCTGAAAAAAGCTGAAAACTTTTCGGACTTTGTTCCTTCAAGGGGGTGTTTGAAGTGTTCAAAGTTATTTCACAAGATACTTTACTCAGGAAAACATACCAGAGAGTAAATTCCATACCATGTTTACAGAAATGGTAGTGCAAAAAATAACATGAAGAGCACAAGCAGTATTTCACTACTGAAACTTGAAGACAGCTTTGTAATCTTCCTAAACTGCAATATCTAGCTTTTGGTTTTATGGCCTCATATATCTTTAGATATTCACGTCAACTACGCTTGTCTTCCTTGCTTTGGTAGTTGTGGGTTTGGAGTTTTGCTCTGTAATGGCACTGTCATATATTTAGTCCAGTTTATTGCCGTCCTACATATAATGTCTGTACAGGGCAAAATGCTAAGTTTGCAGAGGAGAAATATGGTTAGCTGTAGTGAATCCAGAACCTTACTTCTCCTTCTGTTGCAGAAATGCTGGTAAAATAGTATCTCTGATGAGCTGAGGGTTGGCCATGGTGGCGACTTCTCCTGTGTAGGACATTCTGCCTGCCCTGGCTGCTGGCTGCAGACACACTCCAGATGCAAAATTTGATCTTTCCACCAGCAGCAGCCCCAAATCATTATGATTACATTTACAGCATTTCAGTTCCCTTAAAATATATTCAGGGTGCTAATGCATGAAGCATGTATTGATTTGTAATTCCTCTGCACAAACTTGTAATTGGAAGAGATGACATTTTTCTGGTGGACAGAACTGGATTTTATTGAAAATTTCCATAGATCAATATATTTTTAAGAGAAATACAAGACTTACATTCATTTCTGATTCATATTTATTTAAGATGACATTGTTTCTGTGTTCATGAGAGTTGTGTGGTGCACTGTCTTGTATTGATAAAAAAGCGTTGGCCATCTAACAAAGATGCAAAGAAAGCTCTTTTTATTTTTTTTTTCCCACTCACACCCAGTAGAAAATATCCTCATCTTAAAGAGCCAGAATGTTTTATATTATATCAGGAGCAATATTTTGAGGTGAATTTCCTGATTATCTCTACTTCCATCATAATTGCGGAGCGGATTGTACAATCTTGGAGCACAGAAGCTGCTTTTCTTTTTTTCTTTTTTTTGTGTGCATGAAACGTAACTAGAAGTGTCTTGGGGTCACTCTTAATGTCATTGTATCTAATGCCTGCTAATAAGCTTGACTTGGTCTGAAGCAGAACATCCAGAACATTTGTGATGTAGATGTCAGGTCCTCCATATGATCTTTTTCGACTCCATGTATTTGCATCAATTGTACTGTGCTGTTTACTGATGTAGATGAAGACTGTATTGATTAAAGGGGGAATTACTCTAGTTTGGCTTGGAAACATTTGCTATTGAAGTTTCCATTATGAATACCAATCATCCAGTGCTTAAAATAAATAGCAGTTACACAAATGGACTCTACACAAAAATTATTAGCAGCACTTTCAGTGGAAGTGTCAAGAACACCTCTTAAATAAACAGTTAATGTGCAGAAACATACTTTATACAGTTGCATATTTAGCAGCTTCTGCAATATGACATATTCATTAAAAAAACTGGTTCCTTTTTGGGTAGATGGTTTCTTCTTGGGATCCATAATCTGTGGCAAGCTGTTAAGGCTCATTTTTCTCCTCTATGATGCTGAATGACTTGAATGTTTCAGCAGTTTTTAAAGTAGTTTATTGAGGAATTGGTTATGTACAGCCCTCAGAAAGACCTAAATGCTGAAACACTGAGTTAGGTGTCCCAACAGTCAGACTAGAGAATGAGAGGGGGAGAAATCTGTTGATTAATGTTGGGAAGAAGCTAAAACTCAAGTCAGCATGTTGTAAGCAAATGTGCAAAACCACAAGGCAATGCTCAGGACAGGAGCTGGTATTAAATTCTTCATTTCTTCAGGGTATATGTGTCTGTTTTCATATGGGAGTTGTATTTTTCAAATCAGAGAAATGATTTGAAATTCTGTCTCCTGCAGAAAGCAATCTAGGACATAAGAAGTCAAAGCTAAAACAACTGACTGGAGTCTTTTGGTTTCTCTCTTAATTGATGAAGATAATGTAATTGATGAAATAATGTAATTGTCTTAACACAGTGGTTTAAGTACTCCTTGAGATGTAGAAACCCAAATCTATTAGAGGAAGAGCATTGCCAGCAGGTCAAAGGAGGTGTCAGGCCCCTTTAGTCAGCCCTGCATCTGAAGTGCTATGTCCAATTCTGGCCTCCTCAGTACAAGAGAGACATGGAGCTCCTGGACCAGGTCCAGTGGAAGGCAGCAAAGATGGTCAGAGGACTGGAGCATCTCCCTCATGAGGAAAGGCTGAGGGAGCTGCACCTGTTCAACCTTGAGAAGAGACAACTGAGAAGGGACCTCATCAGTGTCTATCAATATCTGAAGGGAGGGAGTCAAGAGGTTGGAGCCAGGCCCTTGGTGGTGGTGCTGAGCAGTAGAATAAGAGGCAATGGCCAGAAACTGATGCGCAGGAAATTCCACCTGACTATGAGAAATAAATTTTTCCCTGTGTAGGTTGCTGAGCACTGGAACAGATTGCCCAGAGAGGTGGTGGAGTCTCCCTCACTGGAGATATTTAAGAACTGTCTGGATTCAATGCTGTGCCGTGGGCTCTGGAATGACTCCACTAGAGCAGAGAGTTTGGACTAGATGACCCTTCCAACCTCACCCATTTTGTGCATTATCTTGTCCCTATTTGAATCTTCACTGCTCACCCTCTCATTTATCTGTCTATGATGAGATATGACCTTTTGGGCTGCTGACAGTATCACAATTAACTTCTTTTTCTGCAGGAAATAACATTAGACAGGCTGAAACCTAGAATTTTCCTCTTCAAAGAGAATACTCTAACTGTTAAACATAATCCTTCCTGGCTTTCTTAATTTTTTTTTTTTCTCTCCTAGAAGTCCTTAATTCTTTTATCTTGCTTAAAACTTCATTAGCATTGTGGGCAGAGAGCTAAGGAATTAATATACAAAACTGTCATTAAAATAAAATATACCAATAAAAAATTCTGGAGTGTTCCTATCATTCTTTAGGGTTTCTTGCAGTCTAGAGGGCCAAACACACTTTCCTTCTGATCTTTTGAATTCATTGGTTTAGATGAATATGCCCTAGAGTGTGTAAGTGTGCATAATCACTGCTAACATTCACAGGAATTATGCATGTTTATTAAGTGGAAAATAGGCTTCTACATTGTGATACTTTTTGGAACTGGGTCACTGAACATGAAAAGCATATCCTCTGCATTAATATCAGAAACAAGCACCAATGGTCCTTTAACTGGAAGGGTAGGTTAGGAGTGATCATGATATAATGCTAGTGTTAAATAAAGTAAATTACTTTATGGTACCTATTTATTTAGCTATGTTTTAGAGTTTTATAGATAACATTGAAATAAAATTAAAAAAAAAAAAAAGAGAAAGTAATGCTATTTGGTGAATTACAGTCAAATGGTTCATCACATTTTTGGCTTCTGTCTCTCATTTCCGGCCTTGAAGGGAATTGATTTCTAGTCCTTCATTTTAATATGTGTAGAACAAAAGAATCTCAAAAATCTATTGAAAGTTAAGTGGGTGTATTTGCAGCCTTTTTCTCTATCCAGATTTTCAAGACAGACTAGCATCTTTCTAAAGATGGCACAGAGCTTCTCAAAATGTTTGGTTAGAGCTGCATTTCAGGTTTTCAGCGGCTGTAAAAAAGCAGGATTCCAGAATGGCCCAGCTGTGTTTACAGATGTCCCGAACACAGATGCAGTTGTATGGGCAGAAACTGATTTTTGTGGGATCATCTCTTTTAACTGGTAGAGCTGTGCTGGTTTTATGAGTGTGGTTGGGCCATTCAAGTTTCCCTATAATAGTACTTTTAAGATACATTATACCAATGTTAGATACATTATGCCTAATATAATTAATATATGTAGTGTATTATACCCATCCTATATTGCTAAAGAGCTACAGCATATTTTAAAATAATACAGTTTATTAGAAATACTGATCTAGCTGCTCATACAGTGATTTTAGCCCGTGCTGTTGCTCCCTTCCAGAAGATCACATCTGGTGCACCAGCAGTCTCCTGGACAATATGACAGGATGTTTGTTGGATGTACCACCTAAATTTAACTGCAATACAGAAAACATCATATGTTTTTATTTTTAAATGTGACTCTAAAAAAAGTTCTGTAGCTGGTTAATATTACTGCTGTGTTGTTGAATTTTTCTAACGGATAGAGAAGAATTATTGTAATGTTAGAAATTTTTGATGGAAAAAAATAAAGCAATGGATAGCTCTGATCTGTGGAAATTAGAGGGTTTATGATCTATCTATCTATCTATCCATAAAGAAGCAGCACATAGGTACATAGGCAAATAGAGGCTAGACTGGAATAACAGTAATGTTATTGGCATCAGTGGAAGTTTTGCTTGTGCAGGGTTATAAAATAGTTGGTGAGGAAAAGATTCTTAATGCATTCCTTAAGCACTTTAATACAGATCTGCACATTTGAGACAGTTACAGTAAATCATTAGAAACAAATGCTCCTAAAGAGTAAAACACCTTTCAGCAGAAGTACAATGAAATTCTTATGAAGGGAAAATTAATATGGCAGAATCCAAAAGGCCCTATGCTGAAAAGCAACTGTGCCTGTGGTCCAGCAGTATCACAGGGGAGTGCTTTTCAGGATGAGCAATGTCCTTGGTGTTCCAAAGCTGGATTAAAACTGGGTTCTGGTAACTTTAAAAACAAAACGAGATTGCAATTGCTTTTCATACAGCACTTGGCTGGGAAAAAAAAAAAAAACGGCACAGTCTTGTTGTCTGGATATTTTCAATAAAAAACTGTTTTTGCCGTTATTCATTTTCTTCTCCTTATAAACATGAATAGGCAGGTGCTGTGCCAAAATGCAGGTCTACTACAAAACCACATAAGAGGTTTATTACACATTTCAAACAGAAGTTGAGATTGTGCTGCACGAATTTTAAAACAAAGGACTAGAATGCTTCTTACATATAAAACCAAAATCAAACAAACCCCAAAGGCAGGGTTAACTTTGAGGCTGACTTTGAGCAGTTGCAGTTCAGGAAAGGGGAGGATATTGGTAACGTGCCCTTCTGCTGCATTTCTGTCTCTCTGCTGATCCCAGGAAAAATAATGTCTGGAGTTAACATCATTTTGTGGAAGAGCTTTTAAAATCTGTCTTTAGTAAACAGAGCTTTAAAGATCAGCAACCACATTGAAAAACAAAATACAGTAAATAAATACGGATTCTCATTTAAGCTGCAAAGTAAATTGAAAACAGTAATTTCCAGAGAAGGACCAGCATGCAGGGTAGCAAACAGTTCTGAAAATAACAGCTGTAAATCACAACACTGGGTGGTAAGAGCCTTTAACAATGTGGAATGGAGTCAGTTTAGATTGAAATCCTAATCTCAGTGAAGCTAATGGGAGTTTTCATTCCTGATCCTTACTTAAGCACTTAGGACTGTACTGAGTTCCCAAAATTGTTTATCATCATGAGACCTGAGTGCTGCGAAGTCTGGTGCAAGCACCATTAACCATTAGTGTCCAGTCCTACAAGCTGGATCTGGAGTCTGGAGAGCTCTATGTCATACTTGGAGAACATACACGTTGCCGGCTGTCATTTAAAGGCAGCAGTTGTTGAAAAACTAAGTCTCTGTGGGTGAGGGGTGAAAGTAAGGGTCCTGAAGTTAGCAAAAAGATAATTTCAGAGGCAAAGAAGGACAGCTCCTTTTAGTTTGATGGCTGGTGGGTAATTGTAAAGGCTAAAATACCTTCTTCTTCTGTGGCTGAGCATATAATGGCCTCCAGACAGTCTCCTCTGGAGACACTAAATCTTGAAAACAAGGAAGTCAGACAACTCTGAGAGGTGAAATCTTAGCAGCTAAATCTTAATTGCTCCAAATAGTAGCTTGTGGAGTATCCTGGCTAGTGGCATGACTCTCCCTAATGCTTGAACAAATCAGTAACATATGCTCATACTCACTCTGTGAGAGGCAGAAATCATGCTCATGTGAATCCAAAAAGCAATCTGACTATCCAAAGACATCTCCAGGGCTTAGAGTCAGCAGATGTGTGGGAATAAAAAGGTTGAGTCCAAACCTCTGATTTTTACTAAGTATTGAATAGATCTGTCATTCTGTGGTTATATGTGGTTCTTGGAGACACTCTTACTTCAGGTCTGATGCATTGAAGAGAGTATGTCCAACTAGGACAAGATGATCCAGCCTGGAATGCTTAAAAATACCACCATTTGCGTGCATGCCCTAGTTTCCACCATAGTCTGATAAAAGTATGCAGGGTCAGTAAATTTTCCAACAAAAACATGGAAATTACATTCACTTCATCTTTTATTTTGAAGGAAGCTCACTAGTTCCCAAAACTGTTATGCATTTTTATAGGAGACCTTGTTCCTTTACAGCTCACCTTTGATCTGTGTTGGATTCCTCCGAGAAATCAAAATAATGAGTTTGGGATACTGTGATTATTTCTGTAGCAAAACACTGTATTCATTAATAAAGTTACCTGAAGTGTAATAAAGAAGGAATGCTGCAGCTTGGACAGAGAGAGCCATTGCTAACGCAGAGTATGAAAGATCTCAAATTAAAAAAGCAGTGAACTGTCAGCACCAAGTCCCATAGCTGTTACAGTGTTCAGATCTACTGTTTGCTCTAACAGTGCTTATTTTACCATTGTTCACTAATCCTCTCAGGTATCAAACTGATCAGTGGTTCTCAACCTTTACACAATCTGTTGCAAAAGTCAAGTGTTTTGGACTTCTTTTTCCTCCTGAAACTTCTGTTTCTTAGCTCACTTCATACCACCTCAGTATTCATACCGCCTTCCTTCTCATCCCAAGGAAGGGTGTTCACAAAACCGGTGAAAATCCTTAAGGATATGCAGTGGAGAAGAGAGAGGGGTAATACTGACTGTGATTCCTTCAGAGATCTTCCCTTCTCTTGCAATCAAATAAAATAACCATGAATTGAGCATATAAAGTTTCTGTATTTTATATGAATATTACTTTTAAGATACAAAAAGGGTAAACCATTTGTTTGGTGTCTTTGGAAACAACAGGATTTAAATTATTTCATCAGTCAGAATATAAATGTCCCTTACTTCATTTCTTTGTAGTGAGGGTTTGTTCTTTTTCATCCAGAATAGTTTTGGAATGCCTTCCTGGGGTCATACATGCACATAATAGTATGGCATTTCTGGCCAGATGTTAATCAAATGTCTGCTCTAGATCTACACTTGTTTTTGTGCTCTGCAGTTCAACTGTGACCATGTCTTTATGGAAACCTGTATTTTAGGTCTTCAGTAACTTAGATTTTGAAAAGCAGATAATCCTCTTAGGATGATACTAGTCTTATTCTAAAGGGTTATCAACATGTGTTTTTGTTACTTGAGACAAAGTGAACTAAGGTCTTTCAGGGACTTCGTGGTGTCAGATTTCTTGAACTATAAATGTTTCTGTTTGTTTTTATTATATATATATATGTAAAATGTTGTTTGGTATTACAGAGTTCCTGGAGGAGTTTTTAAATGAGGGCACTTTGTTTCAGCACTGGGCTGAACTAATATGATTTAAAGTACCTTTTTTTTAATACAGTGCAGTATTTTCCTCCAGTATCAAAGTCTGTTTTCAATATCTCACTCTTACACGAGGCCTGAGGCTGAAAACTGGATTCCTATTTCTTAAGGTATAGACAGGAACTTGGTGCTCTGAACTGAGTCCCTTCACCCTGAAGTGTCCTTTCTGACTCCACGCTGCAGCTTGTCCTCCCCACCTCCTCCCAGGAAACTCATCAGTCCTGCAGAAGATTAATTTACCTTACTTA
The DNA here is from genome assembly GCA_013399695.1 of Formicarius rufipectus. Lineage (NCBI taxonomy): Eukaryota > Metazoa > Chordata > Aves > Passeriformes > Formicariidae > Formicarius > Formicarius rufipectus. The sequence continues at coordinate 589,557 of VXAU01002828.1, forward strand.
TATATACTTCCAGAGCTTCCCAGATGGACAGCTGTGAGTCCCTGTAGCTGGATATGAATGTCCCAAAAATTAAAGGGGACACATTAGTCTGGACAATGGCATTTTGCAGGCAGGGATCACATCTCAGCCTGCTCCATCTCCTCATGGTGCACTGAGTTGGCAAATCACCATTATCACTGCAATGACTGCTGCTGTGCGAACCTGTAGCTATGCAGGTATTGAAACATCAGGAGCTTTTTCAGGGTACTATGGTATGGAGAGACATTTGGGAGCTCGCTTAGTTTCCAAGTGAAACAGTTTTTGTTATCATGTAGACATTAGTTGACATTCCAGTCAGGTTCTGCTAATCATAGTTTGAGTGCTTCTAGTACCTTGGGATATCAGCTTTCTTTTTCTTCAATGAGAGTAAATTTCCATCTTTCCATGTTTAATTAAGGCTCATAGGAATAGACTATTTGCACTGACAAACCTAATGATTGCTGAATTGCGATGATTTACTGCTACCTGGCATGAGAATTAGGTAGCTATCTTAATATTAATCACAAACAAATCGAAATGAGAAAAACATATGGTTTGGAAGATAAAGTAATCAACACAAGGAAAATCAGACAGAAGGAGATGTTGTTGTTGTAGTGAAACATGTATGGAGTGTTCTCAGAAGTGTTTGGTGTGAAATCCACCAGTTTAAGAAGTTGTGAAGTTTGGCTGTCTGGCTGCATGGATAGCCCAGAACTGAATGTGCAACTCTAAATAAAATCTCCCTATAGTCCAAAGAAAAAGCAGTATATAGAGAAGTGTAAATCAACACTGCTGTTCACTTCAAAGTGAATATCAAAGTCAGTTCGATGATATTTCCATGTTCATTCAAAAAAAAAAGTTTTTAAAATTCCTATTTCATCAATTGAAATAAGATTTTAGATAGATGTTGCCAACAGCTTTCAGCAGAAGTATATTCAATTCTGAAAATATTTCTAGATGCCTTTAAAATTTCCCTTTATTTGGAAGGATATACCCTGGAATTGTTGTTATTCCTTACTAGGAAATACATACCTGTAAGCATATTTATGACTCTTCACAGCTTTCTTTGGCAGATACTCACTGGTTTGCTCCTCCCTGTCAAACTGATCAGACTAGGAGATGGTTAAAGTCCTATTCCAAGATACATGAGTTTTGGCTATGTCATTCCTATCCCTAGGGCTATCATCAAATACACAGGAACTGATCAAAAAAGGATAGTCCTTGAATTCTCTTTCATATTCACAGACTCCAGCTACTACTGTTACTTGTGTCTGTGTTGACTCTGTGTCCCTCTTCTAAATACCTTTTTTGGTTCTGGAAAATTCTCAGTTGTGTTGGTGTTTGTTAATGTAGAAATTACAGCGCCTAATTTTATAATATGTGTCAGTGCAGATAAGTATTTCTTAAAACATATAACAGAAATGATGGTGTTGTCTAAGAATGAATCAAATAAACCAAGAAATTTGTTGTGAAAGCCTCATGGGACACTAGAGGGATGCAGATGACTTTGGCAGAGGTGCTTCCTCCTAGCGTGGATCTGTTTCACCAGAATAAACTCCAGCCAGCTGCTTTCCAGCCAGCTGCTAAACGCTGGGCTCTGGAAGGTGATGCTTTTTGGATGTGGTCCTGGTGGAATGCAGATGTCCTGAGCTCCCTCCAGAACCTTGCTATCCACACACACGTACCCTGGAAAGGATGGAGTTGTTTCTTCTGTGAAATCATTGCATTGCACTTACCTTCTCATCTGCACTTGGGCAGGTCAGGTACCATTCCCTGTCATCTATTAACACTCCTGACTTCATTCAGGAGCAAAACACATTGTCTTTCCTCAGGGTCCAATTTCTACATTTCAGTACAAAGAATCTTCAGCACATTGAGTCTTATATTACGAGTCGGTAAGCTTCCTACAAACATTACATGCACACATGAAGCTTCTTCATTAGGACAAGTGATTTGTGTGGTAGTCCACCCTTCTGAGCTCACAGTTGTGTAGTGGTGACCAAATCCCACAGTTTTCTTGGAGGAATACAGTCAGAGCATCTCACGTATATCTAAAGCCATGGAATGGTACAGCCGAGCATCAGCCTCAGAGTAATGATGTTGAACACGTAGTGTTCATCTCCTACTGCACATTTGTGCAGAGCAAGGGATGTCTTAATATTCTCTTTATTACCTTAAGAAGTCAGACTTCCCAATACTTGATTTTAAAAATTATTTTAAGCATTTATTTCTTTATTTTAAAATATCTTGGCCCGATGTGACATTTGTTTAGTTGCTTGTTTTGTTTGTTTTTTAAAGAAAGTAGTACTTCAGATAGCACTTGGCCCGAGAAGGGTACGTTTTCTGTGTTCCTCTATACTGTGGTTCTTAAAAGCCCAGAAAGAAAACTGTGGTTAAAGTCTAGAGCAGCTCTTTAAAGTATATCCAATGTCTTTTTTTTTCTTCTTCTTCTTCTGAGTTGAAAGAAATGCTGTTATATAAAAGAGGATTCTGAAAATGGGAGATTATATTAGTAATAATCATGTTTAATTGTAAGAGGGCTATACTAGTCTGGGCTTGAAGAAGCAATTATTTATCTATCAATTAGTTCTAGCTACAGTTAAATACAGTATATGACAAGGGAAGCCTTGTGTTGGAATTGCTAACTTAGTGCTGCAAATTAGGCCCGACAGAGTATTAGTCTATCCACTCATTTATTTTAAAGATTCTTTTCCTCTGGAGTTTTTCTGTGGAGAAGGAAAATGGTGTTTAATGGATCTTATGTTACTTTCACAGAGACATAAATGCTGGGGTTATTCTAATATAAGAGTTGGGAGAATAAGGATATTTCTGCTTCTTGTATCTACTACCCTGGGGTGTCTTTGAAGCGTGAAAAAGCATGAAAAAGAGCACATGCTCTGAAACAACCTTTAAGGAAATCCTGTTTTCATTCTCAGAAAATTAGTTGCTCATACAGAAAATCACCAGCATGTCCAGAGCAATAAAACTCAGTAAAAAAAAAATTCTTCTAACAAAAGGTAAATGCTGGTCTTTGCATCCAACAATGTCTGTAAAAATAGCATTTTGCCAAAGAAATGAAATCTGTTTCCAAAAGAATAAATTTAACACATTCAGTATAAAAATTACAATAATGTAGCCAAATTTATTAAAGACTTTTGAAAATTACTAATTTGGCACACAAATGTCTAATAATCCTAGAGAAGTGGACTATCTGCGGGAAATTAGCTCTTGAGCTGTATCCAGCAGGCAACTGTCAGTGTGAGAGAAAAAAAACTGCATTCTGACTATCCAAGGGTGGAATTTTTCCTGCACAGGCACAATAAATAGTTTTTGCTAGAAATAAAGAGACTGCCAAATCAACCTATCTGAATAAAAAAGTCTGTTGTGCTTTACACATGGGAAAAATGCTCCAGAACAGTTAATCCCTATGAAAACATTATCCCTGGATTATCACCAGTAGTACTTGCTTTCAGGCAGTTTCAGTTGTTTCCATTTTCTATACGTTCACCCAATGTTTTTATTTCCATGTGATTGTTCATCTCAATCATGTTCTTTGCTCTCATCTATTCTGGGCCCATGCATGCGCAGTTTACGTGTTGCCAGAGTACTTTGGGCTATATTTACATTTCCAGATTCATAGAAATACTGTTCTACATGCAATGCTGTGAAAGCCAGCATGCAGTCCTAAGAGAACCAGATTTCTGTGGAATGGTGCATGTCACTGTGAAGTATACCAGTGGACAAGAATGCATTTATCTTTTTTTTATTCCTTTTTACAGAGGCATGATATAAAAGTTCCATGGAAACCCTTTATATGGGTGGTGTGAGTGAGTTCACGTAGCTCACTGGTTGAAGAAGTCTCACACAGGTTTTATTGCCGGCACATTGGTGTAATAGCTGGGTCAAGGGACAGCTAAAGTTGTGTTGCTATGCAAACAGGATGTCTTGGAGCCAAAAGAAAAACAAATGGAAAAGCTCTTCACAAGAAATGCAGTCCCTAATTGCTGTGGGGATCTTTGACTGTATAACAAAAGGGAGTGGTAACAGTGCATGTCACATGTACAGTGAAGTGGAAACGTTATGGTGGAGGGTGAGAGTTTGACCAAAGTGAGTATATATCTTTAATATAACCCATGATGAACCAAAAAATGTGCTTTTTTAAATGTTAAAACTTATTTATTGTACTAAACCTTCAATTCTTGCTATCACTGGATAAATTCACAGAATGAAATATAATGAAAAACTAAGTTTTCTTCCCCAAGGAGCAAAGTTCTTGGAGTGCCCCAGAAGATTCAGCCTTGGTGTCTCCAAACTCCTGCACAGTCCTGGCTGTCAGGCACATGCAATCTTGAGCTGCATCTCCATCTTTTTCTTAACCCTAATGTGCTTTTCATCTGGCTCATCTCCTTCTTCCCTAGGGTACTGGTTAGATTAGTGGTGAGACCTGATGTGATATGTGTATGTACCTTTGTCCTTCTCCAGCTTTTGAGTTCCTGGAAACTCTGCTTTGTGACGTCATAATAAAGTGAAGCTCTCTGTTGGTTGTGCTCATTGAGCCTCTGATGGGGGCTTGGTCATTTTATTTGAATTTGTCTCTCCATTTCAAGACTAGGGCAGTCCAACATCAGAAAGCCAGCCACATTCTTCATACAAAGAAAACCCTTACAGCTGAAAACTTCTCTAAAATATAAGACTACAAGCTCTGGCAGGATGCTGCATGGCAAAACAAAGTGAATGGGTGTAGTTAAGTGTTTGTTATTCATTGTGAATGGAGCTGAGAAACACTTCAAGAAATGGAACTATGCAGACTCTTTTACTTGAACGAAAATGAAATGTCTCCAGAAAGATTTTTGAAGCACCTTCCTTTTAATCTTTAAAACTAGAAATTTATAATTTACTATGCCAGAGGTTAGGGGGTGGTTCTTTGTAATTTTTTTATTTTTAATTTTTTTTTGGCAGTAATGCAAGTTACATGGTGTTGTCAAATAGTACAACTTTGAGGAATGAAAGTAAATTAGAAATACAAGGAATTGAGTGTAAACTTGCCGTAGACCTTGGAAGCTTTAAAATTGTATATGTATTTATAAACCTAAGGGGTTTAAGAATTAAGACAGATGATGAAGGGAATGTTGGGAGGGGGTCATTACCCAGACAATTCTATATTTAAGGTTATATATCTATAATAAAACACATGGTTCTGAGAAGACCTATACTACAGCCTTTAAATAAGATCATAAATGAACAGATTGAATAGCCAATGGTCCTTCTCAAATCCTTGTGTGGGATCAAGGCTTGACTTGCATTTTACCAGTGTCTTGTCTTATATGATACATGCTGCAAAAGAGTCACAGATGGCCTTACAAGTAATTTTTTTTTTGGTGATGAGAACATGTTCACCTGTTTTTGTCTTTTGTATGGAAATTCCTTCACTCTTGGTAACTTCCAAAAGCAAATAATCTATTACGAAGCTGTTCTTGAAATGGTAAACATAGTATCTGGAAGCACAGAGAGAGGCTGGGAACTCCCATTCAAGCCATTGTGGGTTTTTGTCAGTTCATTGGCCAAACAAATCAGATTACCACATCTGTTTAGCCAGATGGTATTTCGAGTGTCATGAAGCAAGTGCAGTCAAAATACTATCTACAGCTAGCACAAGGATTGCACTGGCAACTTGCTGCAGAAAAGGCATTGCATTGCAGAAAACCCCTGGTGATGGCATTTGACAGCAATTTCCTTTTCCAACAGGCAGATGAACCGAGCATCATCTCCAGCTGTGGTTTGGGTACGCATGGAGTAGGTGGCAGCCTGTAAAACTGAGTAGTGCTGTGGTTGGTTTCTGGTCTGCAAGCTAGGAACATTAATTTATGAGTATTAGAATCATAGAATGGAAGGAACTTTTAAGATCCTCTAGCTCCAAGCTCGCTGCCTTGGGAAGGGATGCCTTTCACTAGACCAGGTTGATCAGATCCCCATCCAACCTGGCCTGGAATGCTGCCAGGGGTGAGGTATCCACAGCTTCCCTGGACAGTCCTTCCAGTGCTTCACCACCCTCAAAGTAAAGGATTTCTTCCTAGCAGCTAATCTAAAATTGTCCTTTTTCAGTTTAAAAAATTGTCCCTTGTCCTGTCACTATCTGTCCATACAAAAAAGTGTATCTATTTCTTTTTTAAAAGCCCCTTTTAAGGTACTGAAAGGCCACTCAAAGGTCTGCCAAGAGTCTTCTCTCAACTGAACAGCACCAGCTTTCTCAGCCTATCTCCACAAGAATGGTGCTCCAGCCCTCTGATCATCCTTGTGGCCTCCTGGACCCTCTGTAACAGGTCCCACATCTCTCTTGTGTTGGAGCTGTGAGGTTCTTGTGGGCCCACTTCACAAGTTTGCCCAGGTTCCTCTGGATGACATCCCATCCTTCTGTTGTTTCTTCTGTTATTATTGGCCTGATCTCCTTGATATATTATCAAATCTTTATTTCTTTGTTTATTTTTTCCAGCAAAAGAGTATTGTGTGTGTTTTGGGTTCATTAGGCTACTTCTCTCTCTCCTCTTCTGCTGGATCCACCATACATGTATTAGTATCATTAAGTCTATACTACATAAAAAAAGGAGGAAATTATCACAACTGATGTGCTTCCGGCTAAAAAGAAACTACCTGAGATCCTTTTCCAGATTGCATTCAGTTGATTATGGCCTTATAAGGAGGTTTCTTCCAGAGAATGATCCAGCTGTGGTTTAACTCCTAAGAGCTTGCAGTGACTCTTATGATGAAGCCAGATGGACATTCAAATATTGTATGACACTTTTTTATAGTTAATAAAATGGATCTGGTCCCTATAGACCTTAAAAATTCCAGTACTATAGGAGAAATGTGTGGGACATGGTTACTAATGGAGGGCAAAAGCACTTCAAGTGGGAAATCATCTCATTAAAAGGTAGATGTGTGAGGGGCATGGCCAAACTCATTCTTGGAAACAACCTATCTGCCTGTATCTAAGGGGTGTCAGTGAACTGTTAGATGGTTAGAGCTAGGGAAAAGAATTCACATCTTGGAGAGAGGTATTTGAGAGAAAAGCAATTGTGCATAATAAATACTGAAAAATTAATCCCAATTGCAAAATGTAATATAAACTTTATAATGTTGTTTAGAACATATAAGCATGTTTTATATCAAGATCTCATAATGTTTTCTTAACAAATGGTAAAAATTAAAATGGAGAGAATCTCATTTCACACAGTCTTTATCTTTTTAGTGCTGTTAAATTCAAGGATCCACTGTGGTCCTTCACAAGATTTTCTTCCCCTTCGGTGGAAACAAGATCCAGTCCTGTGGACCCAGATGGACAAAGGGAAAACAGCTGAGATACATGAAAAAAATTTGTTCTTTTAGGCATTTGTAAACACTTTTATTTGCTTAGATTAGAGGATGTTCATAGTGGGGGGGGGGGTGGGAAAAGATTGTTTTTGACTTTTTATTAGTTTTGTGATAATTATAATAATTACTTTAAAAGTCGAAACCCAGGAAATTCTAATTGAGGCAGTATAATTATAATATATAACCATAATAATACTTCCTTCCATTCCTCACTTGGGTATTGTGAGGCTTAATTAGTTAATGCTTGTACAGCAGTAAAATTCAAAACACCATAAAAGTATTAAGCATTTTTCCTGTTTCAGCTCTTCAGTAGAACCAATTATCTTTCATAAGGTTTTTTAAAGGGGATAATTTAAAAAGATCTATATAACCAAACTGTACTTTATTTCTGTCTTGCTGGGAGATGGAGTGGCAAATCAGTGTTTAATTGCATCAGTACTTCACATGAGCACGCTGACACTGTGACAATGGATTTGACCTAGAAATATTTGTTGATTATCATATTTCTGGGCCATGCAACAAAATGGAAGTGTTCTCATGGAAGCCAGACACACAGCTGATAGAAATGAATAGAGACTGAACATCACAAACTAAGAGAAAAAAAATCACAAATAAATAGTGTTCAGTTGGAATAAATAAAACCTTTTCTCAGATATTTAGAATAGGAAGGAATATTTCTTCCTGTCTGATGTACAGAGTTCAGTGAAGAAAAAAAAAAAAACAAACACATTTGTGCCATGTGTAAATATGCAATGTAGAAACAACAAAAGGAGTTAGGGAATGTGGCACTGTAGACCAAAACCAAAATAGGAGGTTTCAAAGTATCTTTAAGTCGAAGAAATCCCAAACAAGATCTAGGTATCAAAATCACTGTTTTACAGTATGTAAGAGGCAGTCTGGGTTAGAGGTGGAAATGGATTTAAGTTAATTTTCAGGACATTATTAGCACCTTTGGGGATGATACTCAAATGCAGGATGTTCTCCACTAGATCACTGCTTGCTCAGTCTCATCTCTGCCACTGAGCTTCAGCAGAGAGTCAAGGGTTGGGATTAATTTTGCCATCTGAAGGCTTGTTTGTTATTTAGGATGCACTGGAGACTGTGGAAAGAAAGATATTTTCATTGGATTATTCATTTTGCCTGCTTTATACAAAACTGCCTTTGTTTCTGCAATAGCTGGTGGACCAAAGGAGAGTTCTCAAAGGAATTAATCTGACTGAACATTTATTTTTCAAAGAAGTGAATGGTGCTATGGAAACACCATTCTCCTTTCACTACAGAGGGATTCTCGAGTTTCATAGCTGTGTTTTAGACTTAGACAAATTTGATGCCTAAGGTAAATCTCAGGAGGAGTATGGGCTCACCCCTCAACACGCTCCACACCAGCAATGCAGAAGATACTGAGGTGTGTGTAGGAAGGGACAGATCTTATCTTTGACTGGGGTCATTCTGAAGTTCATTTGTTTCAGTTTGGAGACCATTTTAAGTTCCTTACTTCTGATGGCACCATAGAATTAAGAAGCTTCGGTTGTAATCCACATGTTTCAGTGAGCATATGGACCTGTCAAATACAGGTTAAGACAGATATTTTTCTAAGCAGAGATGGAGTGCTAAGCAGTTGACTTTGTATCCACCCTGACACTTGGATCAGTGCATTTCAAAATAAGTTTTAATGAAAAATTTAGATAATGAGAAATCTCAGTTCTATAAAGGTGGTGAAAGTTTCGCAGTTGACTGTCAAGAATGCATTAATTCACCCATTAAATGAGATTGAGAGTGGCCTGTTCTACTGATAGTGATATGATGGTTAAAAGACTGGAGTAATCAATACATAAAAGCAATCATAATTAAATATTGACTCATGCTTTTTTAACCTCAGTCTCTGTTACTCAGGTTGTGTCAGGCTGGTTGGATTTGTATTCAAAATTGTATTTTGTTTGGGAAGAATTTTTTCTAACCTAATAGTGCCACTTACTCTGCTCCCAGCCGATTCATAAACATCCGCTTTCTGCAGGCAAGGGCTTTCCACTTTTGAAAGCACCAGAATTTCCATTATTGCATTTACATGTGCCTCAGCTGCTGCTAGGCAACAGGGCTGAGCTACCTGCCAAAGCTTGGATTTAAATCCCAGGTCTGTAAAAAGCATAGATAGAAAGATGGATGCATAATATACTTAAAATAAGAAGTGAGGAATGTGGTTTTGGAAATATGTAGAAATGCAGAGGTACAAGAAGAATACATCTTCATTCTAGAAACATGAATAAGGGTGATATAATGTGTTGGAGGAAATTTAGTAAATCAATCAATTTTTTATGTTTTGGTGATTTGTTCTTTAAAACACGCTGTTGTCAGATTGGTTTTGTTTTGCCAAACCTTACCAAGAGGGGATAGGTATACACACAGTGTTAGACAATGGGAAGTAAGGGGAGAACGTCAAGAAGGCAATTTAATTGGATTCATATAGCATTTCTAAATCATAGAACCATGTAATGGCCTGGGTAAAAAGGAACCTTTAAGATCATCTAGTTCCAACCAAGTTTGATTCGTAGTATTTTGTGTAGTGATTTTGCTTCGTTTTAGAGACAAATGTAGTTGTAGTTGGATAAGAAAAGAGTCAGTCTCAAGTGCTTTTCCAAATCTTGATTGGCTTTCTTTTCTGTTGATGTTTTTGATCTCATGCCTTTGGCTTCACCGGGTGAGACTGTTTCTAAGAAATGGTTTGGATGTTAGAAATGCTGTTGCAGTTTAATGGCGTTGGCATTCAAGTCTAAGGGTGCACGATCAGTAGTGTTGTACCAACACAAGGCATAAAGAGAGTCTTGAACCTTCAGACCTCATAGTTTGCATTTAAAGAGAAGGTGGTACATGTGGGGAAACAGACCATGAGAGTAAATGTAACTAGTGAAACAATACCATGAGCTCCAGAAGTCACAATCCAAATGCTAGATGACTGCTGTCAAGCTTTGGGTAGCAACAGACACAATTCAGGGAGGCATTTTGAAGAGGTGAAAATATCCTGCAGTGGGCAGGATAAGTGGGGAGAACATAAAATGCTGCTTGCTACAAAACTGTGGATATTTACAGGCAACACGGTCAGGGAAGATCCGGTCTGCATTTATTCCTTGGTTCAGTGAAGAAAGAGGCACCATGAAGGCTGCAGGTGAAGTGACAGGACAGGTAAATGAATTCTGCAGCAATGTTGGCATGGTGTTAACAGTGGAAGACAAATTTTTGTAGAACAGAGAAGGTTGTCAATGACCAGGTTCAAACTGTTTGTACTGAGAAAATGTCAGACTTTCATAATGAACAACAAATCTGGAAGTTCTTTATTCTCCTCTGAATTTAGTTTGCATTTTTCCCTAGTTTTGAAGGCATTTTAAAATTCCTTAAGGCATTCCCTCCTTTAGAGTAACACTATATGCCAGGTAACACATTTAACTCTCTTTACTAAAGCATTTAAGAAAAGTTTCCTACAAAGTGGTTACTCTTTCCTGCACTTCAAGACACAGTCTGATGAGAATATGATATCCTAAAATGTCCTTTTAGTCAGGCAGTTTATGCAGTAAATTCCTAATTCTTTAGTTGCCTTGGTTCTTCTGGAACCAAAGTGTATACATGCAATCCCTTTAACAACACAGTTGTAAGAGACAAAGCATTTTCACAGATATTGCTTGTACTTTGGTGCATTCTGTTTTACTAACAAAACCGTTGAACTGATGCAGCAAAACTGTTGTGACATTTGGAACAAAATATTTAGACTGTTTAAAAAAAAAAAAAAGAAATGCTACGTAGAAAAAAATTATACCAACACATTTATAACTCTGAAAAACAAAAACAGAACAACTAGATTTGTAACAAAATTTAAAAAAAAAAGAATTAGAATTAATTTATCTTTTTGTAATAACACTGCACTGTATTTTTAGAAAATAAAATAGCAAGTGACATGGAAAAAGTGACATACAAAAAAATCAGATTAAATCAGTGGCTCAGTCTGAACACTATTTTATTTCAGCACTCAGGTAACCACATCCAATTTAGCCATATTTCCCCTGTCAGCATCACTAGTACAAAGTCTGAAATTTATCCATTGCTCTTTATGTATTTACTGTTGCACTGGGTTTCTGTGGCCAGGTTTTTGGCAGCTGGGGGGCTACAGGGGTGGCTTCTGTAAGAAGCTGCCAGAAGCTTCCCCTGTGCCTGGTGGAGCCGATGCCAGCTGGCTCCAGGACAGGCTCCCCACCACTGGCCAAGGCTGAGCCCCTCAGGAATGACAGTGACACCTCCGTGAGAACGTATTTAAGAACGGAAAGAAAGTTATTGTGCAGTTAAAAATTGCAGCAAGGGAAGAGCAGAGTGAGAACGTGTGAACAGCAAGGTCAGTGCAGAAGGAGGGGGAGAAGGTGCTCCAGGTGGTGGAGCTGAGGTTCCCCTGCAGCCCGTGGTGCAGACCATGGTGAAACAGCTTTGCCCCTGCAGCCCATGGAGCACCACGAGGGTTCAGAGATCCACCTGCAGCCTGGGGAGGAGCCCACACCAGAGCAGGGAGATGCCTCAAGGAGACTGTGACCCCACGGGAGGCCCCGTGATGGAGCAGGGTCCTGGTAGGAATCTACAGCCTGTGGAGAGAGCAGCTCATGCTGGAGCAGGTTTTCCCTGTTAGGACTTGTGGCTCTGTGGGACACCTGTGCTAGAGCAGCCTGTGCTTGAAGGACTGCACCCATGGAGAAGTGACCCATGTGGCAGCACTTTTGTGAAGAAACTGTTGCCCGTGGGATGGACTCCACGGGAAGCAGGAGAAGGATTCCTCTCCCTGACAGCAGGAGAAACAACAACTGACTATAATCCCCATTCTCTGCCTCCCTGCACTGCTGGGGAGGAGGAGATATAACTTGGAAGGAAGGAGGGATGGGGGGAAGGTGTTTTTAAGAATATTTTACTTCTCACTCTTTTGCTCTGATTGTGTTTATAATGAATTTATTTAATATCCCCACTTTTGAGTGTGTTTTGCCCGTGATGGTGATTAGTAAGTGACCTCTCTCAGCTCTTATCTCAACTCATGAATCCTTCACTGGTTTTTTTTCTCTCCTCTGTCCAGTTGCAGAGGGGAGGGAGGGAGCAGCTTTAGTGGTTCCTGGTGTCCAGCCAGGGCCAACCCACAACTCTACAGGGAAAAAGTCTACACCACGTAGTCTTTCCTCACGTCTTGTTGGTGTCTGATGGGGTGGGTGTACATGTGTGTAAAGATAATCTGATTGATACCATTTACTTGACTTTCCACAGAATCTAGCAAATCCCTTCTCCAGAATGAAATGAGTGTCTCCTAGACTTTTTACAGAAAAGTTATAGAAAAGAGATAAAAATTCTCACTAGACTGATTCAGAACAAGGATACTGAGTAGAGAGGACCTTTTAAAAACAAGTACATCTTGAATAACCTAAGCCTTTCAACTGCTCACTTTAATATCCGTATGGGGTCTTTAAGTGGATTTTCTGGATTCCTCTGCCTCAGAATGCTTTATTATTTTTGTTGACTATAATATATTAATTCTGTTTTGAAGGGCAGTGTATTCTCAGCCTTAACCATCTTTTCTTCTGGGGGTATATTTAGAGCTGTAAGGAGAAGCCATGGTTGTCTCGTTTGAAAATCTTACTGCTGTTCTCAAAGTAGTAATTGATATCTCACAGAGTATATCTACTTTTTTCTTTTCTCAAGTGTATTATGATTCATAAAGGAGGATCATATTGCTTCTTGAATGGCAGTGCCTGAAGGCACCAACCTGAACTGCCTGGAATAAATTGTGTCATCAGCACCAGTGGAGAAAAACCATGGGAAGAAAAATAAGCCTCTAAATAATTTGATTACTCCTCATGCTAGCACTTCCAATTAAAGCTCTCACCTGTGCTCACATGTTTTAACCTAACTGAAGGAATCTGAGCTAATGTACCCAGAGAGAAGTTGAAATACAAGATGGGGCTAAGGCTAAATAGCATTATGGGTCACCAAAAAAAAAAATCTTAAGTAAAACACTCACCAGCCAAACAACAGACATGTAGACATGGTGCTTAGGGACCTGATTTAGTCATGGACTTGCAGTGTCAGGTTCATGGTTGGTCTTGATAAGAGTCTTTCTCAACCTAAATGATTCTACTATTCTATAAAAAATACACCTGGATGCCATGAATTCAAGGTAATGACTAATCATTCTTTCCAGTAGCCCTGTTGGGAATGGAGGAACTGTGTCCCTGGGTTAACCATCCAAGAGAATGAATCCATTGATCCCACTGATTTTGGATGAGAGCAGAGCTTCTGTTGCAGCTGCTCTGACAGCAGGATGTTGTGTTTGCCAGTGGTTGTGCTGGCAGCTGTGCTCACCCTGACCCCAACTGGGACTCCTCGGGGCACAGGGGTTGTTACCACTCCTGAACCAGCGGGTTTTGAAGTTGGGACCATAGGGGAGATCTGGAAAAAGCAGGTACTCTTTTTTCCTGTCCTCTTCAAATTGTCACCCCAGAGTGTCCTTGCAAATCATTATTTTGTGTTGGAGGAGTAAGGAACAGTGCTATGAAGCTGGAAATGTTGTTTCACCAACAGAAAATCTCCAGCTAAAATAGCCTGCTGGTAAAATAGGAACTGTCCGCTAGAAGATTTCAAAATCCGAGAAGTCAAAATCAGATGGAAAGTTCTGGTAATGACTGATAGGAGAAAAGATAAGAGTACAAAACTGAGATGGTTTCATTCAGTTGTCAAAACAGTCTTTAATTACTCTGGAGAACCATATATCACTAAATTAAGAAGAAAAAAATGATTGGCTAGTCTTGTGAGGCAATTTTTAGACTCACTATGGACATGTCTTCCTCTCATTGGCTTAGTTTTTAAATGTTATATTCCTTTTGTATATAATAGCACTTTCTGGCAAGACAGTTTAGTGATGCCAGTGATCCATCCCTTCACCCTCTTATGCAACCAAGAAAATGCAGTTATCTTCCCTTCCATTGGTAGTGGAGGGCTTGACATGCTCTGTAATCAATAAACTGCGTGGGCAGTGGCTATTCTGCATACCCAGCCTTGTCTACAAGTCAAGTCTAGTTTATTACAGTATGTTTGCTTGGGTTTGATGTCTTTTTCTCTGTGCCAGTATGAGGGAAGGTCATTCTTTGCTTTTGCCAAAAAAGAAGGACCTGGGATGGATGATTCATTGCTAAAGTCTATGTCTTAAGCATCCCTATGTTATATTCTGGCTTCAGAAATGAAATCCAGGTGCTAATAGTCTTATCTCAAGGAAGTGAAGAACTTCCAAAGCAAGAGCTCCAGTGACCTGATTTGGTAAAAGGAAGGTGAACAGTCTGCATAGATGAAGAGCACTGTTGGGAAGAGCTTGTGCAAACAGCATGTGCAAAAGAGATCCTGAATGTACCGGTATAGTATAGATGTTAGAGAAACAAAAAATAAACACTTAACCTAACTGGACAGATTCAACAGGAAATATTTTTTTTTCCTTTTTACTTCACACAAGGAGTGTTTCTAGGTGCCTGCTCAGTGGGAGGGTAAGCCGAGTCACTTGAGCTGGTATTTTCAGGGGAGAGCTGATTCTCCAATGCAAAATGTCCAGGAGGGGGTTTTAGGTTAAATACTGCTCCCAGGGAGCATGGCATCCCATGACCTGGGCTGAAGATGGCTGTGTCCTTCAGTTCCTCATTCCCAGAGTGGAGAGCCCTTCCTGGAGCAGGGCATCAAAGCAAATTCAAACCTTTTCACAAAAGTAGTGTTTCTGTCTCCTTTAGAGCCCTCAAAGTAGTGCCTTAAAGTAGACTGGGTGTTGAGGTGCAGTCTTACCCCTGTTGAGAGTATTATCCAAACTTAGTTTTCTATACTCCCATTAAGGTCTTCTTAACACTCAGTGTGACTTTGTCAGTCTCCCTCAACCTCTTCCACGTTATGCTGAACAAAGGGAGCAGTGCTGGTCTGTCCTGTATCCGAGCTGCTGGCTGAGGTAACTGGTTGGTCCTAGAGGTTGTTATGTCTGTCTGGATAGTATTTGCCATCTCCTTTCTTAAGGAAATAAAGATGATGTGATTGAGCTATGTGCATGTTTGCACCTGTCTTTCTGACTTCCCCTAATGTTGAATCTGTATCCCTGATTGATGAAATTTGGACAGAGGAATAAAAGCCTCAATGGAAAAAAAAAATTCCTTTTCTAAGTTTTATATAAAAAATATCCACGTAAAACCATAATGCCCTCACAGAGGAAAGACACCAACATGCACTGAAACCTGATACATCACATAATTCACATGGGCACTCAGTTGTGAGATAAAGTGATAAGTTTCTCTGAGTGTGATGTTTAAGAGGTTATCGGTTCTCTGTTTAACAAGTTTAATAGCTTGTTCAATATTGTATGTAATAATGAAACTAAATTATTAACGATTTCAGTGAAGTATTTGATATTAGCTAATTAAGATTATAAAGCCTATGGAAGCAATCAAGTTTTTGTTTCTCTTCCAGTCTCTTAATAATTTAAGATAAAATGTATTACATTATTTTTTTCTTATCATTATGATTTTAAATTTATTGCATAAACTGTAATACTTTGTAATTAATAGCCTTAAATACAGCTTTTGATAAACCTCCATTTACAAGTTTTTAAATCAAGGCTTCAGGTATGCACTGTAAACTATTTTCACGGCTTTTTAGTTGCGATATATTCCATCACTCTCCAGTGATGTGATTCACTGATTACGTGTGAAAGAGGGCTTCATTAATAAAGATAATAGCTCTTTTTAATAACTGAATTTGCTCAAGCACTGCCACATTGTAGAAGCATTCTTAGATTGACATTTATTTGGGATTTGTGTCTGATTTGGGGGGAATGACCAGTTCAGTGCATCAGACAACATCATGTATGTTCATTCCTTCCAGTCATGAATCAACAGATAAAATCTGGTGACTTCTCTCCCATTGGAGATAGCTTGAACAGCATCAATCTGTTCACTACTAAATTGCTTGTATTAGAAATAATACAATATTAGAAATACAGTAATGAACTAATAGAAATAACTGTTTATAAAAGCATTATAATTAAGTCTTAAATAGAAATTATGTAAGCAGGCAATATTATATAATCAATAGAAACCATGAGCTTGCTAAATGACTTGTTTGCGTGATAGCTGAGTTTCATAAGTCCTTCACTACTACACACAAGTCTTTTAGAAGAGAATAATCCTATCCCTTGCACTGCCAGCAATCAATTCTGTTAGTCCCTGTGTTAGTTCAAGTGGTTAAAACAGTTTGCTGAAGGAGACTGGACCGTTCTCTGCATCACTTGTCCGTCACTGTCACATCATAAATATTCTTCTTCCCTTTTTGTAAAACTACCCAAATGATCTTTTCTCAGGTTAGATCCTGAAATAATCTTTTTTTTTTCTAATCTGGGATGATCAGCTTTAAATGAGGTTTGGGGGGTAGGGCTTTCCACTTGCCTGTTATCAGCTAGTGGTGATTGTACTGGAATTAAAAGTCTGCAGAGCTAAGCTGTTAATGCTATAAATGATTGATTTATTATCACTCTTTGAAAATGAATTTGTCATGGGAGGGAGCTGAAATCTCTCCCCTGCAGACCAAAAGTGACAACTTCCCGGTTAAAAAAATAAAAAAAAGGGGGGGTGGGAAATGAAGCAAGTGTGAATGTCACAACTAACAGGCTGCTCATTGTATGGAGCCCTCAGAAGGTCTGGGGCTCTGTGGGTGCCTTTGCAGCCTGCTCACAGTCAGGGGAGGGTGCTGGAACATCCTGTGGATGTGCTTTGCACCAGGAGATGCCTCAGCTGCTCAGGTGGAGCAGGTGCCAGTGAGGGGGATGCACTAAATGGCCCCTTCTGTGTCCTTGTCCTTACACACAGCCTACACATGAGGGAGGAGTAATGCCAGGTGTTGGTGCTGGGAGAAAAGCTCTTGGTGGGAATGACTGCAGCTGATCCGAGTGGTGGCACAGGAGCAGAGGTCCTGCTGCTCCCTCTGGGGAGGTGTTCCTCCCTCCCTGTTCCCTCAGCATTCCTCTGACTGTCTGTGCAAGACTGATGCTCCCTTCATCTCCTAAAATGGCATTTTGTTGTTTCAGATCAGGTTGAGGTGAGGTTTTCTGTGGAAGGTAAATTGGTTTTGGCAAAAGCTCTTCAACCTGGAGGAGCTCTTGACTACAGAGCCTCCCTCTGCTCAGGGGACATACTCTAGGGACATGATTTGCAGAATGAGCTGTAAAGTGTAGGTCCACATCAGCAGCACGAGTCAGAACTGGGCTGCCAATTTTAGCACCTTTCAAAATGAAGAGCTTTAAAAATGCAAAACACAAGAAATTGATAGGAGACTGTGGATTATAGTACACTTGAAGAAGTATTTTCACTTAATGCTGAAAAAGCCTTTGGGATACAACCCCATCTCATCCAACCTGTTTGCAAATTAATTATGCTAAGCAGAATTTTAATTACATTGCTTGAAGGAAGAGCAGCAGAACATGTTCATTCCATAAGAGAGAAAGCAAAAGGTTTCCACTGCCAGTTATGGAGCTAAATTCAACAAAGTCAGGTGTTGCATCATTGGGCAAAATTTAATTTAAAATTAAATGAAATCTAGAGAAACTCCCAGATTCCTCATTTTTGTTCACATCAGTGTCCTGCAGTGCTCAGTTGTATCACACAGGGAATGACATTTTTCCAAAATTTTAAGACAGCTTTTGACAGTGATACAACAGCCTGTAGCAAGTTAAAGCACTTGGCTCTTGCTTGGGAAGGATCCAGGAGAGTGTTTGACTTGCACCACAGTGGAGGTGTGTACAATGCACCCAAGTGTTTCTCCTTCCTCGAAATTTGTGAGAAAGCCAAGCAGAAAGTGTCAGGTACCCCGTGTGTGCCATCCACCACCACCATCTAGTGGTGGTTACCTTCCAGCTTGATGGATAGCTGTTTGGAAAGAACTGCACAGAATTATCCTGGAAATTGCAAAAACTCTCACCCCGGGCTATTCTACCTCAATACACTTCTGTATCATTTATTTGTTTACTTAGTGAAAGCATTCAAAGGGAAAAATAATTCTGTTGGTACGTCTGTGCCTCTGTAACAGCTGGAGAGGCCATGTGAATGATCCATAGAGAATCTAAAACGATATGAAAGAGCACTGTTTTTTACAAGATGTTGCTGAATGCAAAATACTTGGAAATGTGATGCTTGCATGTCACATACACAGTTCCAAAAGCAAGTGGAGGAGTTTTAAAAGGTAAAAACTTGAAAACAAAAATAAGCATGACTCCCTTTTTGGCATGTTTCTTATGCTAAGCAGTTGAAACAGCACTGGTAGTTGTGGAGCAGTATTTAAACCCATGATTTTTAACTCTGTACTCTTGTTTTTAGATACATATTTGATTTGTCATTTTGCAAGCAATCTTCAGATAATTTGAGTCTTACATATAAAACTGGTTTCTGTAATATCATCAAGGGCACATTATTCAAGACAGAACCCAAAATATCCACGTGAGTGTCCATAAAAGGATGGAACAGTCACTCCAGATTATCAAAGACTGTGTTCAACTCACTTAACTTTGCCGTGTTGGAGTCTAAACTAGTTATACATTGGGCACCTCCAGCAACCACCTTCTGAGAGGAGGTTTCATCCTGCCTATTCCAAGCATCCTCCTAGTTTAGGAAGAACAGTCTCCTATTGGAGGTGACTGTTTCTCTTTCATCACAGTTGAGGCAACCTTGATAACTAGCTGAGATGGAATACCTGGGTTTGGGACAGATAAAGTGAGATAATTTTGTCTCAAAAAGAAAAGGCACAGTTATTAGAGGAGAAGGGGAAAAAATAAATAGCCATTTGCTCTTATGAATCAAAGTTGAGTTTTTAAACTTGGACTTTACTAAAATATAAAAATAAATTAAAAAAAAAAGATTAACATATATTATTTTTTAGTTAAACAAATCCAAGCTTTACACTCTGGTGTGCAGTTGGGATGATCTGTCTTGCAAACTGTAAAATAATCTACCATTTCCTGAGATGAGTGTTAGGTATTTCACATGGGTTTTGGAAATTCAGATCTCTCTGATACGGTAAAGAAAAGGCTTTGAAAAGGCAGCAGTAAGGAGTTGTACGTACTCATCACTTCTGGGTGGATCCTTCATTCCTCCATCCTGTGGCCACATTGTGCCTCTCGACTGGTCTGTTGCTGTGACTCTGGACAGGTTCCCTGGGCTGAGGGGTGGGTTATTGAGACATGGCTGCGGGGGTTGTTCTGCAGTCCCTGCTGTCTGCTGTGACCTGCCCTAGAGACAGCAGTGGGACCAGCAGTGCTCATCATAAACTCCTGCTGAGCCAAGGCATGGAAACAGCTCCATGTGGGGAAAGCCCCATGCTAAGGACATCTTCTGCACTGTCATCCCCTAAGCTTGTTTGCAGCACCTTCTTCTGTCTCTTTTCATGGCCATGGTCTGCTCTCTGCCTTCCTTCCCTGGCTCCACAATTCCGTGTGTCTGCCCTCGCATCTGCTGGTCCTGGCTCTGTGCTTCAGGGAGCAGCTCCAGGTTGCTGCAGACTGGTGTTGTGCTGGCACTTCAGTGGTGGAACCAGCTGGGGAACTGGCCCTTGGTCCAAGTTCAAGGCAGCAGAGTTGCCACGGCTCTTTTTGACCTGCTTTTTACTTTCTTTTCCTCTGTTACCTCACAAAGATTTATTACCCTTGAGATATATCAGGTTGACACTAATAGAAAATGAAGTTTTTTGGTAAGGTGGTAGAGATCCTCTGTCAATGCCCAGTCAGGCCTTGACCTTCCTGCTTAGACTTCTAGCAGCATTGCAGTTCTGTTGATATATTTTGCAGATACCACTAGCAATTAAACAAAGACCACCGTCTCATTCTACATGGCTGCCAGACAACTGTCAGATATTAACAACTGGAGTTTGCTATGACCAGAGCGGGATTAAAACTGGTGACCTACATGTGAAGACTTTGTATCTCATTTTCTCAAGCTACTCACCCCTAGATTTCTTTGAAATGTAATGCTGTTTTCTGGCTTGCTTTTATTAATCATGTTTACAGGAGCCTGCCTGCTTTAGTCAGTGAAATGTCTGGGATCAGTATTTCATGGTCCTGTTTCTTGGATCGCACACAATTTTTACCCATCCTAATTTTTGTTCGCTCTGATTGACCTTAAGAGATCTAGAAACTGGATTATAACCCAGGAGTAAGAAGATCAAAGCTTTTTACATCTAGGTCACTACTAATAATCCAGTGGTGGTCATTAAAGCATGTGTTTACCAGCCGATGTAAATTGTTTCAATCCCTTTCCAGTGTGGTCACAAAATAAAATGTGCCTTTGTTTGATTGGCACTTCTGGTGACTTCCCAGGGTGTTTGGCTTATTAAGAACAAATATGTAAGCAAGGCATCTATTCAGGATTTGACCTCTGTTTAGGAAGCTGCTTGGTGACTGCAGTTGTTCCTCTAAGATGGGAACCAAATAAAGAATCCACTGTTGGAAAATTAAGATGCTCTGAGCCGTCAGTAGAGTTTAGATCCTGCCTTGCCACGTGCTTCCATCCTGGGGGAAGATTGCTGGTGTGGTGGTCCTACAGAAAGCCTGCAGCTGCTACATGTTTCCAGAGAACACTGAATATGAAGAAATAAAGGTTCTAGGCAGAGATCCAAAGCAGGGATGTTGCTAGGGTTCAGTCTGAATTTCAATCCGCTAGCGTACAAATTTTCCAGACAGACTTGTTCAGCAATTCAGATGGTCCCACCCCAGCTCCTGGACAAAGCAAGTGAGACACATGACACATACACGTGTAAGAGACATCTCTGTGTGCAGCATAGCTGCTGCCAGACACCCAGCACCGTGAAGGAACAGAGAAGTGCTTTGAATTTTGTCATACATGTTTTTGGAAGGAAAGTGATGTTATTAGCAGTGAGATTGTCTCCTGAAATGGAAATACATAATTCAGTTTATGGTTCAGTTAGTTCTATTAAAACTTCGTCTTTATCTCTGCTGTCAAAATATATTTAGAACAAAACCTTGAAGTAGAAGGCAGGAAAGATTAAATTGCTTTTATCTTTTCAAGTTAAACTGAAAGGAGATGATGGTGGAAGAGGATTATGGAGCCACAGCAGTGCTGTGGCCTCCTTGCATCCACTCTCTGGGCAGAAGACATGCCTCCAGGATTTTGACACAAGCTAAGGAACATGGGAGAATCTTCCTTCCAGTGCCATAACTGTTTCCAGTGAAAATTGTCACTATTTTCAGGGTCCTGGAGCTCTGCTAATTTCCTGAAGCTTCTTGAGATGCTGCCTAGCTTTTAGCAGCCCAGCAGTGCTGAGCAACACTGGACACTGAGACCCCCCCCAGTGTGGAAGCTCCTGCTAGGTCCTTCCTGCTTCATACTCACCCTCAGCTTCAGACCATCTTCAAATAAAGCTGAAAACCTGACATTAAACAGTGCAGTGGAAAGCAGGGAATGATGCAGTATTCAAATGTAAATGACTCAGTGAGTGGTTGGGACTTGTTCAGAAACATAACACAGACATAAAAGCCGCATCTTAGCTCATCGGCCAACCTTGGCTTTTGTTTCTAATGCTTAAAACCAAAAAACAATCTTTCCATGGAGAGTTTGGAAGAAAACCAGATTCATGATCCAAGGTATTTAGAAACCACGATCTCACCTGCTTTACATGGAAACTGTAATTCCTGGGCTTTTTGGAGCAGCCAGAAATTTGCCTGCCCTCTCAGTAGTGTGCTGTTTGCTATGGTGGCTTGAGAGCTGTCGATGATTCAGATATGCTACTTCTTTCAAGTATTCAAAATCCAAAAAATGCTGTTTCTCGTAGTTGTGTCTGGAATTCTTGGTAGCCTACCTGGGGGGAGTTACGTGCTTCCATGCCCTGCAGTGTGAATAGCAGGTCACCTCCTCCCAGTGTGTGTGTGTTGTGTAACGAGTGTCTGTGTGTTGTGTAACTGATTTGCACGGAAACAATGAGCTTTGCACCTGCTGGCATCATCCCGGGGCATGTTGCACATGTGCTGTTTGACTCTGCAATGCATGAGCATCCACTCTGGTGCTTCTGGTATGCTTGTTCTTCACTGGGGACTCAGTCAGCAAATGCAGGGTGGTCCTTTATCAGGGAATTTGAGTTTTCCTAAGGGCTACTTAAATTCCATGCTGTTTTTCATCTGAAGGTCCCAAACAAATGGACCCACAAAGTAGTAATGTGACAGGTCAGGTATAAAAATGCTACACGTGGTTTATGGTTTATTTTTGTGTGATCTTGCAAGTTCATTTGTTTTGTTGCTTCACTTTGCTGATTCTCAAGTGTCCACCCGTGTGGGTAGGTTGTGGGATTAGATCAATGCTTGCAAAGCACTTTGGGATCACTCAGAGTTCTGTAGGTGTGAAAACAGCTCTTTTTTAAATTGAAAACCTGTTATTAAGCACACATCTTACAAATTGGAATAGCTGGCTATATCTACAGATTGTTGCCTCTCTTGAGACAATGGGAGCGTTGATATCTGTCAGGGGACCAGCACAAACGAGTTTGCTGTAAGAAGAAAATGTACATTGCCCTCCTGTGAAAACAGCCCGGCTGCAGCAATAAAAACAGCCAGGGATACATTTCAGTTGAAAAGTCAACACATTCTGCCACTCTGTAATTATAGCACAGGTCAGTTGTTGCTTTAGACTGACATCTCAGGCAGTGTGCTCACAGAACAACACAACCGAATCTTTCCTATTTATGTACACAAGGTAGAAAAAAAACCAGCTTTTTTTTTCTTTTTCCCCTTGACTCTGCAGTCATCCTGGATTTTGGTAATTTCATCAGCATGCTGAACTGTGCTTTCATTGTATCTCTGTGACAGCTTCACTGGTATTTCAGCTTCATGACAGGTCTCAAACCCATTGATACTGTGACCTCAAATTTGCATCGCATTCAAGCTTCAGCACCACACCATCCCTTTCTCTCCCTGTCATTTCAGATCAGCAGTTGGAATAGTTCATTGTAGATTGCACATAATTATGCATGTTACTGGAAATGCAACAGGACTGTCTTGTTCACTGGTAAATCTGGAAGTGTTGTAGATATGTCATCAATTTAAAACAGAATGAAGAAATAGCACTTTATACTTCAGTTAAGAATGAAAAGCTTACTCTTCACTGAGATATTTATGTATTCAGCCTGTGGTCATGCAATCCTTCATAACCCCAAGAAATCATGAAGGTCTCACCTGGAATGGGATTCAGGTCACGCCTGCTGTTGGGATATATGACCTGTCTTGGGATTTGTCACCCATTAAGATGCAGCATCTCTCTGCATTGAACAAAGAGCATTGAATTGGTGTTTGTCAGGCTGCCTGTTAAACTACCCATGACAGGCCATTTAAACACATCAGCTCACAAAAATATTTTTTCAAAACAGTGCTGCCAGAAAAAAGACAATATATTCACAGATGACAGTTGTAGGTCCTGTGATACCAACTGGATATCAGGGCTATTCACAACTGAGAGGGTGTCAGAAATCTAGTGAATAAGAGAAGTCAGGTATAAACATTTTTTGGGGTAGAGCTGGAAGAAGTATCGATGCTGACAGCAGGTAGAAATGATTAAATTTAAGACCTTCTCCCTCTGCCAGCAGGGCCTTATTTAGTTTAAATTTGGACAATTTTCTTCATGAATAACCAGGACAGCTGTGTAAAATCTGCCTTTTCCTGTGCTTGCTTTGAGTATGCTCTCACTATTTTCTAAATGATGAGAGCCAAAACCTTGACACAAGTATTCTCTAACTTGGAGATTTCTGTGAAAATATTGTTCAAGTCTGGGAGCTTCCAAAAAGCAGGCAGTCTGCTCATACTCTAGCAGGAGAGACTAAGCTATTGGAAGTAGAGTTTTTTGCCACTGCTTGTGTAAGAATGGAAGAGCAGAGCTTCCTCAGAAAGCAATCTGATTGGCCTTCATAGATTTTGGTGCTTTCAGACTTCTCTTTCCTGTGTACTTGGACAACCCAAAATACTGCAGCTTATTGCTATGATATCTTCTTGGGCGAGTGCTTAAAATGTTGAATTTGAGAGCTCTGGAGCTGTGATTTAGGATTTTGCTTTCTTTCTCATGGGTTGTCTGTGCCTGGGGTCATAGCAGATAATCTGCCTTGGCAGCTGGACTAGGTGTCTTCTGGGCTCCATCCCAGGTACAGCAAGAAATGCCAGTATTGTGTTTTCTAGTTGAATCCTACACCCCAGCCTGGAAGATAAGCTTCTTTGTATTTTGACAGCAATAAAAACATTGGCACCCATTAGCCTGGCTATTGTTTTTCTTTAGACATGTGATGTCCATATTTCAAGATTTTTCTCTCCTATTGCTGAACAGGAACTAGACACAATTCTTCTGTGTTTCTTGTTCAGTAAGTATTTGTTACTTCCTCAAACCCTGGTTGGTTTGTGGAAGGTCATTTCCTGGGTAGTGTTTCACTCTTAGGTGTTTGGATGTCACTGATGAAAGGTGCCAGTAATTTTGAGATTTCTTTACAAGGAAGTCTGGTTGTAACTTTAGTTGTGAAGGTGTTTCTGCTTCTCCATAAAGATCTCATGTGATGAGAAGGGGAAGTTTCCCTATTTTTATAAGAACATGAACTCTAAAACTTGAAATGCCAAGAATGTCATATATTTTTAAATATGATGCCACGTGATATAGCTGTGAAACTATTACATTCTAGAGACAGCTGCCTTAAGAGAGTGGTTGTTCATTGAATGTCTCTTGCAGATGGGTTATTGAGTGTTTAGAGGCTTTGACATCTAAAATCCTTTGGCCATGAAGAAGACACTAAACTAGGAGAGTGTTGAGAAAGGAATGCAATAGGAGAGAAAATTCAGAAAAGCCCCTATGCTGCAGAAAAGGCCTGTTATCTCTGCGGTAAATAATAAACAATTGAGAGAATGGTTTCTCATCTTCTTGTGACTTTGGTTTTCATATTTTTTTGTTTAAGAATTTTACATCTTCCGATAATTAGCTCGTTATTTTTTATCTTTAATTACATCTGGTATGAAATGTGAGTCCATGAAGTAAGTGTGAAATGTATTGCATTACTGTTCCTGTAGAAACGACTTGTCTCTAGAGAGCATTGTATGTGGTCAGCTCATGGAGGAGCTATGAAAGAACTCATGGATGCCAGGAACTGGGCTGCATCACCCAGCTATAAACTAAAAGCATGCTTTGGGAACTGGCATCACCACGAACAGTGTTCCTGGGAGGCTCCCTCTTGGCAAGCATAAACAAGCATCTTTTTGGAAAGCAGTTGGTAGTGTAATAGTTTGGTCATGATTACACAGTTTATTGTTTCACCATTAATGTCTATAGGGCTTTTTAATCATCTTTGTTGACTCTGGGGTACAAGAGTGTTAAGCAATGTGCTGCTCTCACAAGATAGGAGAGTGAACTCCAAAGGCACATATGACTAATCAATCCTCCCCTGAATTCTCACACTAATACAAACTCTTTTTTTTTGGCCACTCTTATTGTTATTATATCTTGTGTGCTTGTTAAGAACTGAGGAGCTGTTGTCGTGTGTTCATGAAAGACTACAACCTGATTTAGTTAACACGTTTACCAGAGTATCTGGGGGGAAAACCCAAATCTATTCCTCATATTCATTACTCAGTGTAGAAAAGTAGCAGTTGTGCCCCAGTATGAGAGAGTTACCATAATTATACTGCTGGGCAGTTCAAATTGCATCACTGCATTTTTGAGAGTGTTTTTGAGGTAATGTTTTTATGGGAAAGATTGATTCTGATACATCCCTCTAGTTATGCTTTGCAGTGCCTATAAATAGACCTTCTGTTTTCTGACTTATAAGTGGATATAGTTGGACTTTGAGGTTTTTAGATTTATTTTTTTTTTGTATCTGAGGGGCAAAAAATTCAAACAGATCAGATTTTGAAATGGAATTGCATTCTCCACTACAGTGCAGGTGTCAGTTTTACATTTGTCAGGCTCAGAATTTTATGCACAGCTAAAATGGTCTGAGTATCTTCAGCTGGTCTGGTGCACAGAGGGAAACTTAATCCAAAGGAGAATGTGTAGCTACACTAAACTTGTGTGATAAATAAAGCAGCAGAGAATCAGCATTAGAGAAGTGTATTGCTTAAGTGCTTTTTGTTGGGTCTTCCTTTCAGCTGACTCCTAATTATGTTACTGAAACTTCAATCACTGTAATGATGTCAAATAGTGCATGCCATGAGATATCCTGGTGCTGGAAGAGCAGGCATGGGCAGTAGCTTTCTTTTAAGCATGCATATTGATTTTTTGTGTGTATAGTTTTTCACTTTTTAGATGAAGATAATTTTTAATTTAAGGTAACTCATTCTCTGCAGGTTTTTTTTTTTACTATCCCATTGTATGGTCTTACTGCATTCTAGTGTTAAGTCGTTTCCAGACTAAATACATGAATAATTAAAAGATCTTAAAGGAACCAAGAGGCAGGTAAGCTCACAGCTGGTTGACTGTTCTGTAACAGAAGAGGCTTGTAGCATTTTGCTTCAGTGGTGGTTTAATCATGGCAAAGAGGCACTGAAATTCAAAGTTACCGTGTACTGAAGGATTTAGAGTTACTTCAGCAGGCAAATGCAGGAGAGCAGGCAACCTTGCCTCTCACTTGCAGTGCTCTAAGTCAATAAACAGCATGTTTCAGTTTATACTAAGAAGTTTACTAATATCCATAAAGTGAGCCCTTGTGATCATGTCTGAAATCTGGAAGAGTGAATAAAATCACAGAAAGTCACTGGCTGATGATAATCCAAAGTTACATTACTGAAGGAGTCTCTGGGTAATTTTCCCTGTCCAAAGATCTGGTTCCTGTAATCTCACAGAAATCTGCATTCCCCAAGGGCTGATTAGAATTGATTGGTATGAAACCAGGGAGAAGCTCTACTCTGTGGAATGATACTGTCTTCTCTAGATGACCAGTTGCCTAGAATGAAAGGAGACACCTTTGGGACCTGTCTAGTAGTGAGCATCACTAGTATCAATATCCACATTTTGTTTCCATTGGCTGAGCACAGTCACTATCAGCACAGCAGCAGCATATTCAGGGAGATGGCATCTCCACATGAAAGCAGTTATCCATATGGCCCATGAGGAGGTTTTCTACATCTCTTTCTACAGATGGCAAAGAACATAACTGATGGAAAAAATAAATTGCATATGATGAGGGTTTTCCCTTCTTTCACTATTTTAGACAAGGAACAAGAATGTAATGCTCCTTCACGTGATTCCATGCATCCTTTGAAAGTCTTTGCTCAAGATTCCTTCCCCTAAGGGGAGCTGCTCTGTGAGGCTCCCCTTGGCTAATAGCCAAGATGTCCCAGTACCTGAGAATTGTCACTGATTACCTGTGATTTCTTCTAGATCTGCCCTCATACCTTCTTAATTCCCCGAAGGTGACACAATGGGTTGTGCTGTTCTCGTCTTCTTTTCACCATTGGGAAAATCCTTAGGATTCAAGTCACAAAGAAAGGTCTTCCAAACTCCACGCACTGTCTTTTACTCTACATGTTAAACTTTAGATGTTGTCCAGATGCTGCTCAACCAAGATTGCTAGATTCCAGTGACTGGCAATATCAGCAATAATAATAGTTATTCATGTGGAACTACAAACGTGCACAACAGTCTATGTAAACAAAACTGGTTCTTTTTAAACATCAGTGAGTTCAACAGTGTTGTCCTCTTTCTAGGCAAGAACTGATTTAATCCTCTCCCTTGATATAGCTCGCTATATAGATATACAGATAGAGACTTTCCAGGTATGTATAGATACATAATCCATTGCACCAGAATGCTTCAGGGTTTTTATATACAGTTGGAATTGTCAGTCTTGACATTGACCTTTGAAAGGGTTTCTATTGTGTGAGAAAGCAGAGATATGGAAGAAAATACATTATCTTGGAAGGCTGTCTTCTTAAAACTGCACAGTGTTAAAAGAAGCTTTTTAAATTAATATTACTAGTCTCCATAAAAAGAAGATTGGAAGGCTTACAGAGGGATAGGTCTCCTAGGTAAGGCTATATACCTTGTTGCCCACTTGCCTCTTACCTCTTATGTCAACTATTGTTGCTGTTGCAGCAATATATTCCTGCCTCTCCCCTCTGACTTTGTGGTCCCTTCCATTGCTTTACCTCTTCTCCTGTTGGGAAGTATAATTTCTCTGATAATGCCCAATTACAGCCATTTTCCTTCTCTTCCTGCAGTTCCCTTTCTGCAGTATTGAGCTATCACAACTCCATATGTATAGGAATTTTAGGAGGACATGTTACATAAGTATATGAGACAGGCAGATATTTCAGGCACAAGTATTTTTTCTGCAGTTCCATCTGTATATTCATAAGATGGTCGTCTCAGGCTTTAGCAGCTCGTGTTTCAAATCCCTTTTTGGCTGGAAATGGCACTTACTGATGCTTCTTTAGTCCTGCTCTTTTGGGAAATTTGCACTCAGGACTTCACAACGCAGTAGGCATAGCATTCAAGTTAATATTCTGAACCTTTGGAACCAAAACTCACTGGGAAAATAAAGCCTCTTTCGGAAATGAAAAAGAGTCAGATGATCTCTACTGGTGAGAGAAAAAAAACAGAGGAGTGGAAAAAAAAAAATGTCCCAGATCAGTGTATTCTCCATCTGGTATGTTCCCAGATTCCTAAAGAGATAACACAGTGTCAAGAAAAGGGATGTTGTAATGAGGCTGGAGCGTAGCGACAGTACAGCAGGATCCTGACATTGTCAGAGCCCTGTGCTGTCGCTGACCTTGGGGTACTGGAAGACCATGCCAAACTTAAAATAAATAAAGTGTTCCAGTGCTGCTGCTCAGTTAAGGAAGATCAAAGAGAGATAACATTTAATCAGAGGTAGTTGTGGCGTTAAGGACTAGCAATACTAATTGTTTTGATGAGCATTTTCTCTGAAGATTTTTTCTTATTAGCACTGAGTAATAGCTGATCTGCTGGTGTATTGACCTCTAGCACTACTACAGCTCAATTAAGTTTCTTATTGTCCAAAGCTAATCAGAGAAAAGCGGAGATTTCAAATTGATTCATTTCCTGCTAGTTAATGACTAGTTAATTTCCCACAAACGTGAATATAGAGATCAACTTTTCAGATTGGATGTTTTTTTAGAGGTAGACTCTGCCAGATGGATGTCCGTGAAGAAGAAGCATGGCTGCTTTCCCCATCCATCTTGCTCCAACCTCTTGGTATATTCTTGCTTTTTACAGCTTGTGGCTTGTGCATCTTCTCTGATCTCCTAACCTATGTCTCGCATCTTTGCAAGGAACTTGTTTTGATAATTCATGGTCAACTCCTAAATTCTCAAATATTTCTTCTCTATATTCTTCAAATGAGCATTTCTGCAAAGCTAAAAACCCCTGCAAGACAGAATAACTTAGTCCTTAACAATAATGTAAGGGCTAGTCACAGTGTTTGGAGGTCTGGGTGAGACACAAACTCTTTGCTGATCTCACTTCAGCCTGTACAAGTTGTGACTTTTCCCTGTGAAGGGAAGAAACATTTCTTGGCTCATCTAAGTATTTCTTCTTTTTGTAAAGAACTTGACAGCTGCTTATAAACCTCCCCATGTGTCTGTGCATGCATATGTGTTCACAGCATTAAAGCTACTGAGGAGAGACATGAGCAGTAAACATCCACGAGGTTTGGCAGCTCTTCCCAGTTCTTGCCAGCTCTATGACTCCCACTGGTGCTGTATCTGAAATAATCACAATTCTTTTTTGTCTTCAGCTTCCCAGTGCACCTCTGAGGTGGGCACCACTCACAAATTTGCACATGGAGGACTGAGTCTTGGATCTAAACAGACATTTAGACCCACAGGCTGAGTCCTGTGGCTTAGCTGCTGCTGAGACCTGTAGACCCACAGCTGTGGATGGTGCCACTCCTTGGGACCCTCTGGCACGATGAAGCCAGGTGGCTGGAGGCAGGTTTCCTGGGTGGGATATTTGTCCCTCTGTCCACTGCAGATGTGCAGCTGTGCCAACTCAGCATCTATGGGGCAAAGGGCTGGAAGACTTTTACTGTCAAGGTTAGCTCTGTGACAGTGCACAGCAGTGTGGGGGTTCTCAGTCTCTGTTTTGTTCCTGCTCTGCAACCGATGCTTTATCCCTGATGTCTTGTTTTCATTTGCAGAAAATACTGCTCAGGTTTCTTCTTTGCAGCAATGAATTTTGCCACTGTTCAAAGGTTCAGATCTGAATCCTGGCAGGCTGAAGCCCAGATTTATGTGTATCAATCCATTGTAATCCTCTGGGGTAATCTCTTCCCTAATACTCAGCAAAACGTAATCAGATTCCTTTTTCTGGCTGACTTGAGAGAAGAACTTGACTCCTCTGAAGGAATCCAGCTATGCAGACCTTCAGTACTGGGTTGTGGCATTGCATGCTCCAATTCTACATGTTGCAGTGGATCTTTTGCCTGTGTTAAGTCTAATAAAAAGGCCAGAAAATGGCCTTTCCTCCCAGATACTGAGCAGGCACTCACCTGCTTTGTGTGTGAAACTGTTTGGTACACCTCTGACAGGCTGGAAGGAGATAATAACCTTTCAAAGGTTAAATGGGATAAGAAGGAGAAACAGGAAAACTATATTAATGTTTTCCTCCCAGCAAAGGCAGCTGTAGGAGGAACACAATATGAATCTGACTACTGAGGTAATGTATATTAACATTCAAGCAAAAAAAATACATTGATGCTGTTGCTTCATTGCATATTCCATCTGCAGAAGCTGCAGTCCTACACATGGACAGGCTAAATATCATAATGTACTTTGATGATCTTGCTGTTCCTTGAGTTACATTAGTGCCTTGCAGAAATACACTGAGCTTGGATTTCAAGATGTACCTTCTGACACAGTTAGTGCCATTTTTATCCATTTACTTGTATTTTGGAAGGCAGATGAAATACAACTCACAAACCATGAACAGCTTTTTAGGCCTATACTACCCCTTTCCAGCTTTCTCTGCAACATAAAAATAGCTTAACAAAAGAAATTTTTAAACTGAATAGCCTGGTAATACAAGATGTGGCTGGGTAAGGTTGGGCAGCTTTGAAGTAGCAGCACAAAACCCTGCTGCTATTCCAGGCAGTTCTACATGCACCATTAACCCACAAGACCCAGCCAACCTGCCCATTTTCTTCTGACTGTGCCTGTGGTGGAGCAGAGATCAGGATCCCCTTCAGCCTCATTAGTGCAGCACCTGTTCCATGAGGAGATCAGCGGCATCAGTGCTGTAGTTGGGGGTGAGTTGTTGCTTTTAGATCTCTCCAGGATTTCTCTCCATAAAGAGGAGTGATAATGCAGCGTGAGGAGAGCAGAGAAGAAGAAGGTTGAGAAAAGGGTACCATCTGTACCACAATTCTGACTATCACATCTGGATCTGTTACAGCGTCCCACCTCTAGCACAGTGCAGAAACATTATCCTGTTCCACCTGGAATTTCAGTAATGAAACTAAATTGTAACCCTGACTTCATTTTTTATGTATATTCATTTTGATGCATGAACAAGACAGCCCCAAACCTTTCAAAGACATGTGATATGCCTTTCTGTGCTGATTTGCTGCTCCTCTGTGGCTAAGAGCTGGAGCAGGACTAGAATATCTGTATCTCTGGGATCCATATCCTTTAACATTTGATTAAATTGTTAATGGAAGGATGCATAGCTGCTGAAGTTACTTCTGCTTCTGTGGAGCCAAATTCTTGGGTGCTCGTTCACTGCTTGTTACATCTTCAGCAAACTTCCCTCTGCCTTGGAGAACTCTGAGGCTGAAATCCTTAGTGGTTTTCTAAATGCATCTAAATGGTTTTCAATTAAAGGGCAGTTGGGGATAGGAACCACAGAAGGGCTTCAACACAGTGAGGTATATTTAATTGCCTCTGGGAACTAATTCTCCAAGGTCTAGACAGAAGAGTTGCATGAGAAAAGCCCTTGAAAATCCACAGTCAAAACATTTGGATGCTTAGATTGATGGAAGACTTGTCTATGAAGAAGATTCCTCAGTACCATTTCATTGCCTGTCCCTTTGTGGGTTCTGACTTGGTTGCCTCAAGGTCCTTGGGGATCTGGACTTGAAAAACAGCATTTGGATTTCAGTTCATTGAAGATCTCATCCAATGAATAGTAACTTAGAGAAAACCTTTAACACAACTAGAAAGTGATAAGGAAATACTTTCAGATTTAGTATGATCATAAGCCCAATTCAAAACTCATTGAATTAATTTGATCATCTGCCATGGCCCATACTGCTAAGAGTGTATGTTCTTCTAGGTATCATAGTCATTAAGATGCAGATGAAGTGAAAAGAGAATTGTGAAAATTACCTGCATTAAAGTAGATTTTTAAATACATTTAATAGAAGAAATACTCAAATACAAATCTTCCATCTCCTAAAGCAATTCCTCAACCAGTAACTTGTCAAAAAAAAAGTTTTCTTTCTTCCCAATCCCTTTGATATTAGTTCACACAATCTGTTCCCAGTTTGGTCACTCATAGTTCCCTGATCCCTGTAGCCCATGCTTTCCTCTGAGCTGGCTGTTCAGCTTGTCTTATATTGGGAAGGGAGGCAAGGGTGAGATTTCCATGGCCAAGCTGACCTCTCTGAGCAAACAAAGGATGCTGCACCATCCCACTGCTGTAATTTGCCTACAAAAAGCCTGTTTTGTAGGCAATCCCTGAAAACACTCCAGCCAAAAGGACCTAATCAGAGAGTTATAAGGGCTAGAAGTCTCCCTCCTTAGGACTGTGAAGACTTACTTTGCCATTAAAACCATGATTTAACCTTACTGATCCCTCTGCTTGCACTACAGCCAGGCAAGGGAGAAGTCTCTGACACTTGACCACTTCAGGTGGCTCTTTGGAGCAGCCTCTCTCCAGTGACTGGTGCATGTCATTGCTCCAGGGTGTTGCTGTGGCTCTCACACCCACACAGGCTCCTGCTGACAGCCCTGTCCTGCTCAGCCTTGCCTTGTCCCTGGTCCCTGTCAGTCCCCACCACCCTTGGTGGGATGGTCTCCGCTCCAGCACAGGGCATGGAGGCAGCTCACGTTTCACATTTATTTCACTGATATTACTCCAGAGGTTAAGGGTGAGATACAACATGAACAAGAGGGGCACCTTGTGCCTTATCCAATTCCCAATCTGCACATACCCAGGAAGTCTTAAAAATGTTTCTTTTATCTGTTTTACTGGTGTTTCTGTCCTGACCTGCCCTTGAGCTGTGTAGTCACAGGGCAGTCAGATCTCTTGAGAAGAAGGACAGACGTGCTGCTGTGTCTTTTTTTACTGGTCTGGTCATTCCCTTGTTACTTTGGTTTTCATTTTTACAAAGGTGCTGGCAGTGACAGGCTGCATCCCTGCCGGGCACCCTGGTACCAGAGCAGCACAGTCTTCCCAACAGGTCACAGTCTGGACATCTCTTCCCCTTCCCAGGCCTTAAAATTAGAAGTGTAAGAGTACAGCACATTGTAGTAAGTTAAAATTTTTTGTTTTCTAAAGGGGGCAATTAAATAATAATATTTTTTCTTATTTCCTCAACTCCCCTGTTTGTACTGTTGGCAGGAATCCAGAACTTCATCTTCCTGGAAAACTAGAAAGCAGCAACCTGCTCCTTAGTCATCATAGGCATCCTCCCCAGTGACCTCAGTTCCAAGGAGTTGTAAGACCAGGCTTGACCCGCAGCTTTCAGTATCTGGGTTCAAATGTAAGAGGTTTGCTATAAAAAATACCAGTATGAGTTTCCAAAGGCAGCCAAACTCTCTGATTTTCAGAGTGCTCATGTTCTCCACTAACAAAGGTGACCTGGCTGCCTATCAAACTTGAAAAAGGGAGGAAATAAATCCCTAATAAAGTAGATAAGAAGGATAAGTACCTCCTTCCTAAAGCACAACAGCATCAATTGTGTAAGGTTGTCCTGTGGGAGCCAGTTGTGAGGCTTGTTTTCATGTGCTGGCCCCTGACAACACTCATGCCCCCCTCATCCCTCTTGGCTGTGCCAGCCCTCAGCAGAGCTGGCAGTGCTGAGCCCCAGATGGGGCATCTCCTCTGCCAGAGGAATCAGCAGTGGCTTCTTCCATCTTCTCCAAGCCTGGGATGCAGAGCCCTGTACCCTCTTCTGCTGCCCCAGATCCCACCTCGGTTCTGGCAGCTGTGGCTTTACATCAGTGACCGAGCTGTCACCTGGGCACGTGTAGGCAGCATGTTCTGCTTTCTGTACACTAGTCTCATTCTGGTTTTCTCTGTTTTATAGTAGAATTTCCCTTTTAATAGAAATGCATCTCAACCAAGATAAAGCATCACATGGAAAGCAAAGTACCACTCAGGCCAATCTATAGATTTGCTCCACTCCACCTTACCAAGGAAGGAGAGACCCTTCTGTTTCCCTGTCCCTCCATCCCTGGAGAATTTAAGGAAGTTGACTGTGGGTTCTCTTCTATATCTTTTAGCCCTATGCTAAATTTTTAGCCAGATGCTTTAGCATATGCTTTGTACTTTTTGCAATCATTTCCTCCCTAAGATGATCTGAATAGAGTTCATCCCCAAGTTGTCTGTGGAACAGCATGGCTTCAAAGAGACCAAAGCAGCTGCAGCCAAGCAGATAAACATTTCCAGATATTTAATCAGTTTTCCCAAGAGTTATATACAAGTTGTAGATGCTACTCCGTAGATACTTTTATTCCAGGACTGTTTGAATGCCTCCCATATACCAGAAAGGTGTCCAGAAACACTGAGGGAGCTAAAAATCTGCAAGACAATCCATTCTTCCAATATTTAGAAGCAGAGTAAGGGGATTCTTTTTCTTCCTTTTTCCTTTCCTAATTGGCAGTTGTCAGTAGAGATAATGCTTTGTTCACACCCCAGCATGTTGATCTAACTGGTTAGATAACACACAGACCAAGCAAGAGATGAATCATAGAATGGTTTGAGTTGGAAAGTACCTTAAAGATGATCTAGTTCCAATCTCCTGGCATGGGCAGGGACACTGTTCACTAGACCTGGGAACCCTTTCACTAGATGAGACAAGAGAAGCAGAAACAAAGGAATGAGCAGTATTGGGTCACACGTGGCACTGGCTGCTGTGAAAAGCCCGGGCAGGTATAGTTTGTCTTAATTTCTGAAGGAAATAAGTAAAGCAGGAGATAGTGCTGGTGTGCAGAGTGCACTTCTCAGTGGTAGTTTCAGTAGAAGGAAACTGGTTGCTTTCACTTGCAGATTGATCACCTGGACAAGTGTTTGCAGAGAAGACTGAAAGCAGCGACCCTCCCAGTGGCTGTAGCATCTGAATATCCGTTGTTTTTACTTGTTTCTGAGGTATTCACTGAGCTCACACCAGAGGCAGATTAACCATCCTCCACATATTCCCCCTGACAAGAAATGGGGGTTTGTCTTCCAGAGATCCCTGTCTCCCATTGTCACCTGGCTCAGACTGCTCTGAAAGTGGTTAAAGCCTGTGCCTTTGTACTTTCTAAGACCTCACTGTGTTTTAATAGTCAAAAAATATTTTACCAGAGCTGGCTTTTTTTTTTTTTCCTCTGTAATTGTGTAATTGTTTTAGCTTTCTTTTACTCCATGTCTTATTTATGAATTGTTTCAAAACAGGCCAATGGAAGTCTTCAAGTAGGTTTTTAAACAAGTTTTGACAATGTTTTTTAGTTGTTCTGAGCTAAAAATAATACAAATCAGCAGGTATGAACTGGAGAAGAGCGCCTTCAGTCCCTAAAAGACCTTTTGCTGCATTTTCTCCCTACAGGGAGGAAAATAGGGGGAAAAAAAAAAAAAAGGGCAAAAAAAAGGCAACCCTTCCGTTTTTATCAACTTACGAGTCTGTGAATGCCAAGGCTTATCTCTGAGCAGTGCCACCACCTTCCTCACCTCAGAAGTGAAACATTTGTGGTGTTGTCTGTGATAAAAAAATTACAAGGATGTTTTTCTCCCTGCTACGTGAGATTAATGGTGTGACTGGCAAAGAGGTAGTCCCAGCTTGCTGATGGTCTTGGGCACTTCCAGCCACTGGCCCTCCCAATTCCCTGCTTGGTTCCTGGGCTCTCGCCTGTTTTTGGGTGTCTGTCACTGCTTAGCCTTTTTTGTAGGTGCACTTCTTCATTGGAATTTAGTTCTTTGGTCTCACCACTAAGTTTGCACCATTTTTCTGGTTTCGTTCTCTGGACAGAGAGAACAGTCCTCATTTCCTCCAGCTATTTACCTTTCTCTTGTAAGGACTGTAGAGTGACAATCACAGGAATACATATTGGGCAGCATCCTCAGCAATAGTCAGCGCTGAACAAAAGTACTTGGAAGACTGTAAAATTTTGATGTATTTTGTTCTGCAACACATACATCACAGGGTAATTATCAGTACAGATTTAAAAAGCAAGGGATTTGTCT
This sequence comes from Formicarius rufipectus, assembly GCA_013399695.1. NCBI lineage: Eukaryota > Metazoa > Chordata > Aves > Passeriformes > Formicariidae > Formicarius > Formicarius rufipectus. The sequence goes on from VXAU01002828.1 coordinate 626,390, forward strand.
ATTCTCCTTTGAACAGCCTCTCAAGAATACAAGGGAGTGCCTTGGAATTCAAAGTGGAATACAGGGCATGAGAGCAATTTCTTAAACTCTCACCAGTGGTCTGGAGAAGTACACATTCATCTACACTCACATGTAAAATTAAATATCACCTATGTTAACATCTGCAGTTGGTACAGGCATCAGAGAAAGGACACAGGTAATGGAGAAGAGGAAGCAGAGAGAAGGATTTTCCCTAACCTGCAAATAACATTCAGGTTTTGGGTAACATTCTGACTGTTTGGACAACTGTTATGACTGTGAGCCCAAGGAGCCTTCCCACAGAGGGAGCTCTCTTTGCTTTGACAGAAGTCTGAGGTTGTCACTAGAAGAACAATTCAGCAAGGTCTGATAATTGCAGTCACTTCAGTCCTGAATTGCATCAGAGAACCCATTTGTCTTTGTATGTGTTGATGAGCCCAATCACAATTATATTTAACGGCCAGAAAGCAGAAAGTACAGACAAAGCTGCAGCAGTAACTTGTAGTTACAGATCCATCAGTTTTGAGTATCAAAACAGAAACAGGCCGGGTTGAGCACAGGCTCAGAAGTTACATTTTCAGGAGGAGACAATATCAAATGCCCTTGCAGCTATTGGAGAAGGAGCATAGAAGCAATGGGTGGATGCTGATCCATACGAAGTCAAATGAGAAAATCACAACTTTAATAGGAATATTAACCTGGATAAATTACCACTGGTGTGGGTACAGCATCCCACTCACTCGATGATTCCACACTATGTTGAAATATTCTCTCAAAAAGATACTTGGGAAGTGAGATGGGCAGATCTGATATCACTTTTGGGATAATACAGCAATTTGCATCCTTTTCAGAGTAATTCACAACAGGGCAATATTCTGAATGGATGGAGTTGGGCAAAATTTAACCCTGCTCTCTGTTTTGAGGGGAAAAGGAAGATTTTACAATCACTATAATGCACTGAGTCAGAGAAGCAATCATAGCACTCCTCTTCAGCAATGCAAAGGTTATCTAGAATGGGGTCTGAAAAGTTGGTATCAGAGAAGACAGTAAGTTGAAAGGTAACTTCCATGTTAGGACCGCTGTGGAAACACAGCAGTGGCTCCTGACATGACCCACATGGCCACATAGAGCAGGCAACTGGCTGTGCATTAAGTTTTTTGCCCTAATTTTTAGGGCAAGACACAGTATCCAACGGCTGTTTGGCCTCCTCGAAGGAAAAGCTGCAAAGATTTGCCATGCTTCACACCCCTGTTCAGTTAGACAGTTGTCAGCACTGGTTTCTCTGTGTGCTCCAAGATCCCTCATGAAATCTGAGTGTATTATTGAAGAGCCTTCACAGGTGACCACAGCAACCATCAGCCTGCAGAGAAAGCTCTGGAGAGGCAAATGGAGAACTGTAAAATGCAGTTCCACTTCCTTGGTTGCCACTGAAGACTTTCCTTCAAACTGACATTATTAAATGCAGTACTTACTAAGAACTGGAATTTTAAAAAGCACTAAAAGCTCTCAGATGGCGAGTAATGTATGTTTATATATTAGGAACATAAAAACCTTCATGAAATTGTTCTGGAATATAGAAACAAACAGTGTTTGTGTACAGTCCCTGCACTGCAATGAGACTTCAGTATTGGTTTAAAATGCTCTTTCTTAAGGGATGTGTTTTCTTGAGTCTGGCCCACAGAAAGAACAACGATCAGCTTGCATGTTCTTAAACCATGTATTTCCTGAGAGGAAAATACATCAGCTTAAAACCTACATGCTATGGTCATTTAAAATTGTCTGTTAAGTTACAATCAGTTGCAGTGTTCACTGATAATGGATATTAAACATGAAAAATCATTGCACAGTATTGTTTAACTGAATCTCAGTTCTCATGTACTTGAATGTTGGTTGGCAGAACAGTGCTTATGTCCATGTATTTTTATTTTATGTGTGGATTACTTTTTTAAAAAGAAAGGAAGTTATATAACACTAATCCCACATATACACTTGATTGCAACATGTAAAGGGCTGGTTAAAGTAGTGTTAAAACGCACCCTGGTTGTTGTATTTCACAGCCAGAGAGTATGACACACAATCTCCCATTTAGACCCCTTTACACTTCATTTTAAGGTTCACCTAGTTAATTTACCTTTAAATACACATTAAATATAACTGTAATATAGTTTGTGGCAAGCTGAGAGATCTTCGTAGAAATTAATTTTTTAATAATCATTCCAGTGTAGCTGTTAGGAAACCTTCCATTGCAGATCCTCAGTTTCCCACACAGCTCACCAGCCACTCTTCATAAATGCCTCATAAATGTGGTATTTTGCAGGCAGGTATATACCTCACTCCTTTGCTTTACCCACAGTTCTATGAATTACTTTATTTTGCAGTTCTTTCCATATGGAGATGCTTCAAAGTTTGCCCAGCACGCCTTCCGAACCTTTGATAAAAACGGAGATGGGACCATCGACTTCAGAGAGTTCATTTGTGCCCTGTCCATCACCTCACGGGGCAGCTTTGAGCAAAAGCTGAACTGGGCCTTCAACATGTACGACTTGGATGGTGATGGTAAAATTACAAGAGTGGAAATGCTGGAAATTATAGAGGTGAGATCAATATGACACTCAAAAATAACGTCAGAACATTAATAAAATATGATTCCTTGTTCTCCCACACTTTAGGTTTTATGCACACCAGAAGCTGTATGGGATCATTAAAAGTGTGCATTGCACGTATTCATCCTGCTCTGACACATGCCTAAGTGGTACAAGCACACTAACATGTTAGTAGATGTAATCTTGGAGAATTGCAGAGTACATATGTGCATATAAGCTTTTAAATATGCAGAGATTTTGTTTTCCTCCTGATGAATGGATTAATCGTAAGAACAGCCCAGCACAGGATTTACAAAGCCAATCTCAAAGTCACTTGACACCCATGAAATTACTGGATTGTAGCTGAAGTAGCTGAAACCTTACCAGAGATTAACTTCAGATGATTACAGAAATTTGCAGGGATAACAACACGCTATTTTAAGTGAGCTCTCACAGATGGGCTTTAAGATGACCACAGTACGTAAGAGGAAGGATAAAGTTGACTGCCTTCATCATCTGCCAGCTACTTGCTACAGTACTTAATACCAGATTGTGCCCACATGCACACACAGAAACCTATTAAAAGGTGATGACTTCTAAAACTAATTATTCAGAATTTATGTGAAATATTTCAATTAAGCAGTTGACCCAGAGAATAAGTTACAAGGGTTTTGCACTGTGAAACAGGAAGCCAAAGAAATTCATTCCAGGATACAAAATGTAAACACCAAAATAAACCTACATCTAAAGAAAAACAAATATATTCTTCCTTGTTTTATGTATCTGGATATTGGATTCTAAGAAAAAATGAAAAAATCTTTAGAGAAACTGGCAAACATTTTATTGTTCGAATAGGTTTCCAGAATTTGAACACATCAAAAAATAAGATTGAATTTTATGTTGAATGTTCCATTTCATTTCTTTCCAAAGGCCATCTACAAAATGGTGGGCACTGTGATAATGATGAAAATGAACGAGGATGGTCTGACGCCTGAGCAACGGGTAGACAAGATCTTCAGTAAGATGGATAAGAACAAAGACGATCAGATCACACTGGATGAATTCAAAGAAGCTGCAAAGAGTGATCCGTCCATCGTATTACTCCTGCAGTGTGACATTCAAAAATGAGCTTGTGTACAACGCGTCATAGACTGCACAGAAGTTTAATGTTCCATTCAGTTTGCAGCTATTTCCACACACACAAAAATTTGCTTGGACTACCTATAAATGGACTTGCTTCTTGTGTTTGAAACACTTGTGTGCATGAGAATGTCATTTGCTAAAGAATTTTAAAAGTATATATTATAAAAATAAACTGCCACAACGTGATGTGTGCAATGTCATTTCATAACAACCCTCTTCCTCTGAAGCCTGTGCAGCAGGCCTGTGCTGCAGTGAATTATATTATTTATTGTTCATGTTTTACTGATGCTAGCTCTGTGTCTCCTAGACTGAGTAATGTTAGTGACACTGAATTCCCATGGTAATGTTAACTGTTTATTATAAATCATGTCACCATTCTGCTGTAAAGTAGTACTGGACAGACAGAGGGGAAGAGCTCTTCGGCTCCCAAGTCTGATCCACACGTGCTTGTATTGTCAGTGGATATAAATGTACTTACTTCATTTGCATGCCTTTTAGGTTTGCCTTAATTCTTACCTCATTTGCATCCCTTCAATCTGNTTATCCCTTTAATTAAGAATATATAAAAATATATATAATGTTTAAAATATTGTTTTATTGCAAGTTTAAAGGTTTTATTGGAAGTGTATTGATCTTTGCCAGAATTTTCAAAAGCTTCCACAGAGGTTGCAATATATATGTCCCAAAATAAATTTATAACATTTGATCTTTTCCCCTAATTTTTATTTCATGTCTTCAGCATGGTAATAAAAAGAAAAAAAAAGTTGAATCTCTTTAATTAATCTGTCACTGTACACTGGGAAATATGTATTTCATTATGAATGCATGAAGGAAACTACTTTGCACTCACTCACTAGAAGAGTAATACTATATGAAACCAAACATTGTAGTTCTTGTATTTACCAACAGAGCAGCTGTTGATGCTCTGAGATGCTACTGCTAAGATTTAACAGCACACCTACTTAGACCTGTGCTGATGTAGCTTTTTAAATATCTGCAAGTCAAATACAGTTTAATTGCTTGGCCTGAACGTGGTCTTTTATGCTTTTCCCTCCTGAAGAGTCTTTCCTCTAACCACAGGACACTAAACTACTCTGGGTGTAGTATAAACAGACATGTTAAAAATCATTACTGATAAATGAACTGTAAGTATGGTGATAAAGAGGGATAGTGAGAAGAGCCATCTTCCTCCTCACTTTTATGTGCACAAATCAAGTTTCTCTCTATCTTGTGACAGTTATAAGTTCTGCAGAGCCCTGGGAAAGGATGGAGAACTATCAGACTGCAGAAATTGCAGATAAAAACTTTCCTCTGCCCCATTTCCCTGATGCTCTAAACAGTTGGTTGCTTGCTGGATTAAAAAAAAAAAAAAAAAAACCACAACAAAAAAACCCCAACCTGAACATCTTACATTTGCATGTTTGATATTTCTTCCTTACCTTATGAAGAAACAAGATGGTACTCTCAATAGCTAAAAATCAAACAATAAAACATGACATAAACCAAATCACTCTCTGTATTTTCAAATTTTAAAAGTGAAGCTCATCATAAAAATAAAGGGAAAACAAGCAACAAAAAATCGTTTTACAAAGTTTGCTAGGAAACATTGTGGGAGGAACACAGAACCAATTGCTGCCACAACCACAGCCATTCTCTCATATTTCAGTTTCTTCATATTCCAAACAAACAGCAAATGACAGAAATTTCAACTACATTTTCTAATACTTAGAAATTTTAGTTAGACTACAGAGGCAATAGTCTTAGCTAACTAGAGAGTGTTATACTTTGTATATTTGGCTGTAACTTAAAACACTCATTCTGAAAATTACATACTTCTGAGAATGATATTCCCACTTTGAGTCCTTTTGGAATTTATGCCTCTGGTTTACATACACCTGTTAGAAAAGCAGTACCTCATTTTACATTTCCATGCACCTTGAATAGCTGGACAGGCTCCATTTACTTTTGTGCAGCATTAAGCAATGTATTGCCATCCAAAATGACCAACAACTCAAACACAGTCAAACTCAAAAATATAACATCAGCACTGCAATTCTCTCTAGGTATTTAAGGTACCAAGCATGTGATAGTTTTGAGACTTTAGAACGATGACTGCAGATAAAAGAGGATCCAATACAAGTGCTTCAGTAATTGTTTATTCAGAACTAATCCTCCACCATGATAATAGTTGCTTATAATAATTATACAGTCAAGCACAGATCATCAATACAGTGGTAGATTAGAATAAATACAATATATTGATTTGAACCGAAGACCAGAATTGTTGTCAACTGCTCTAATATTTCCAGTAAGTTTGTAGAAAACTTGGGAGAAGGCTGAAATGTTAGCTCAGTAGGAATGCACTAACTTTCCTTAAGGTCTCTTCTCCACACAACTTATTATAGAAGTACTGATGAAGATAAATGCTTTACTCTTTCCTGCCTTGGCATTGCCTCTTTTTTTTTTTTTTTTTTTTTTTTTTTTTTTTTTTTTTTTTTTTTTTTTTTTTTTTTTTTTTTTTTTTTTTTTTTTTTTTGTGCTGAAGAAAATCAGGAGGGAATAATGGTTTACCGTTCTATCATCTCATAGTGTAAAAGGGTCTGAAACATTATCTAGTTCCATCATAAAATTGAGTCAAAGTAAACATGTGGTTCATGATCATGTCAGAGAATCACAGAATGGTTTGGGTTGGAAGGAACCTTAAAGATCACCCAGTTCCACCCCCCCACCATGGGCAGGGTTGCTCAGTGCGACATTCAGTCTGGCCTTGAACACTTGCAGGGATGGGGCATCCACAGCTTCTTTGGGCAACCTGTTCCAGTGCCTCATCACTCTCACAGTAAAGAATTTCTTCCTAATAGCTAATCTAAATCTACTCTGTTTTAGTTTAAATCTATTCCCTCTTGTCCTGTCACTACATGCCCTTGTATAAAGTCCCTTTCCAGCTCTCTTGAAGCCCTTATAGGTTCTGAAAGGTTCTATAAGGTCTCTCCTCTGGAGCCTTCTCCAGACTGAACAACCCCAGCTCTCTCAACCTGCCTTCATAGAAGTGCTCCAACCCTGTGATCAACTTAGTAGTTCTCCACTGGCTCTCGATTCCAACAGGTCAGTGTTATGTTGGGGACTCCAGACTTGGCCACAGTACTCCAGGTGGGAACTCACAATGGCAGAGTAGAGGCTTAGAATGACCTCCCTCAACCTGCTGGCTTCAGACAAGTCTTTGCATGGTACCCACCCTCCCCCAGTATTTTCACATAATCCTACAGGTGTAAGTACCTTTAATTATGGAATTATGAAATAGTTCAGTTTGGTAGGGACCTTCAGAGATCTTTTGCCCAAATGCCTGCTTGAAGGAGGTGCAGCAGTCTATTCAGATTCCAAAAGCCTCCAAGGATGGAGGTTTTACAGCCTGTTAGGGTAAAATGCTCAAATGCATCTTACCTTCATCATGAACAGTCCCTCCTCCTGGTTTACTCAGCCATCTGGTCTACTGACACCTGACAGGACGCACCTATCTCAGGAAAAAAGAGTTCCAGCACAGGACTCACAGGGCTTCTTGACAGGGCTTTAAACTGACTTGGAAGGGAGAAAATGAAAATACCCAGCTCGCCAGTGATGAGCGATGGGATGGTGTGCCAAACTTGGGGAAATCAGCAGTAATGGGTTCCCTCAATCTGCCTCAAAAGGTGTTTGCTACAGTGTACCATACCTGACAACTTTCTACACCAGTGCCCACAGCACAAGGAACAAAGAAGACAACCTCAGGGCTTTGGCCCAGTCCGAGAGATTTGGTATCACTGGCATGAGTGAAACCTGGTGGAATGAGTCCTGTGATTGGAGTTCGCTGTTGGATGGTTACAGGCTCTTCAGGAGGGATAGACAAGACGGAAGACACAGAGGGGTGGCACTGTATGTAATAGGTGGGTTAGAATGTATGGAGCTCCCAGGTGGCAATGGCGCAGTTAACAGGCTCTGGGTAAGAATCATGAGGCAAACAAATAATGTGAATGTCATTGTAAGACTCTGTTACAGACCTCCTGTCCAGGATGATGACACTGATTAATTATTCTCTGAGGAACTAAGGGATACTTCCAAGTCAACTGCCCTTGTCCTTATGGGGGACTTACAAGAAATCAACCAGGAACATCACACAGCTGGTACAACCCAGGCCAGGAGATTCCTAAAAAACCTTTTCCTAAAAAACCTGACAACTTTATGGAACAGGTCCTAAGGGAGCTGACGGGGAAAAATGCCCTCCTTGATCTGCTGCTTGTCAACAGAGTGGACCTTGTGAGTGAACTGGAGATTGGTGGCCGTCTTTGGCCACAGTGACCACAAAGTGATAAAGTTTCCTCTGCTGACAGAAGGAAAAGCAAAACTTAACTCTGGACATGAGGAGAGCAGACTTCAGGTTGCTTCGGGAATTAGTAAGTAAAGATCCCTGGGGAATTGTTTTTGCAGGTGCTGGGGTCCATTAGTGCTGGTCACTTTCTGAAGATTATTCTGGGAAGTATTGAAAAACACCTGGAGGGCAATGCAGTCATTGCTCACAGCCAGCATGGCTTCATGAAAATGCTGCTTATCCAACCTGATTTCCTTCTATGACAAGGTAACCTACCTCTTTCATCAACGGAAGCCAGTTGATGTTGTCTTTTTGAATTTCAGCAAAGCTTTCAATACTGTCTCTCACAAGATCCTTCTGGACAAAATGTCCAGCAAAAAGTTCAATAACCGTGTCACACAACAGGTGAACTGGCTCGCAGGTTGGACACAAAATGTTACAGTGAATGAGGTGACATCGGACCAGTGACCTGTCACTAGTGGGGGATTCCAGAGGGAACCATCCTTAGCCCAGTCCTCTTCAACATCTTCATTAACCACATGGACACAGGACTCGAAGGAATACTATGTAAGTTTGACAATGACACTAAATTGGGAGGATCTGTTGATTCCATTGTGGGCAGAGAGGCCCTGCAGAGAGTCCACAAATTAGAGAAGTGGGTAATCACCAACTGTACAAAGTTTAACAAGGGCAGGTACCAGATTCTGTGCCTGGGATGGGGCAACCCTGTCTGTGTGTACAGATTGGGAATGAGAGGCTGGAGAGCAGCACTACAGAGGGGGTCCTGGTCTATATGGGTCAGCAGTGCCCTGGCAGCCAAGAGGGCCAACCCTATCCTGGGCGGCATTGGGCCTTTAAAGCATCACCAGTTGCTCGAGGAGGGGGATTGTCCCACTCTGCTCTGCACTGGGGTGGCCTCAACGTTGAGTCCTCTGTGCAGTTTTGGGCACCACAATATAAAAAGGACATTAAGCTATTAGACTGCCAAAAGGAGGGCAACAAGGATGGTGAAGGGTCTAGAGAGGAAGTGATATGAGGAGACACTGAGGTCATTTGTTCAGACTGAAGGTGACTGAGAGGGGACCTCTCACAGTTTACAACTTCGTGAGAGTCCATGGAGAGGCAGGCACTGATCTCTTCACTCTCATGACCAGTGACTGCACTCAGGGAAATGGCATGAAGCTGAGTGAGCAGAGATTTATACTGGATATCAGGAAAAGCTTTTTCACCCAGAGGGTGGTTTAGCACTGGAGCAGGCTCCCCAGGGAAATGGTCACACCACCAAACCTGTTTGAATTCAAGAAGTGTTTGAACAACTCTCTCAGGCAAATGGTGTGACTCTCAGGGCTGTCCTGCAAGGGGCAGAAGCTTGATTTGATGATCCTCATGGGTTCCTTTCCAACTCAGCATATTCTATGATTCTATGAAATGTATTTCCTTGAAGTCTTACCTAGCTTCCATATTTTAAAGAAACCTAAAAGTTTAATACCTGCTTGTAAAAACAGTTTAACATTAAAGAATACAAAAAGCCATGCAGTGAATGAAAACAAATTGAGCTACAAAGTCAAGACTTATACTGCAATAAGGTTTTGCTAGGGAACTGCTGTTCAGTAAAAAAATGCAGCAACTTCAGAATATTGTTCTCTGAGTAGTCTCTTTTTTATTTCCATAACACACAAAAAAAAAAGAAATAGAAAAGAAAAAATTATGTCTAAGAGATGAACTCTAAGAAGTGATTGTTTCTGAAGAGCTGCCAATAATTTCCAGTTCTTGGAGAAAAACAGAACAGGAGAGAAAAAAAAGGTAGTTCAGGGGAAAATCTGGTTATTCTTTCCCTCTTCTTATCCAAGAAATGCTTGCAATATTTAAATAAATCAAGCTTATTTGAAGTGCTCTAGTACAGACCCACGGAGGTGTGGGAGGGTTGGGGGCAGGTGTGGCAGGAAGACACAACAGAACACAGGTCCACAATGCTGTAGAAAAGTTACTGTAATTTCCCAAAATTATTATTCTACTCTATTCCTCTATATTGAAAGGATTTATGTCTCTTCAGTTTGTCCTAATACAATGAACATCTAAAGACTTATTCTATACCTGGAAACTCTGAGTGTGCAAGAACTCAGTTTACTGCAATTAAGAATCTAAATTTATAAAGTCATAGCTTGCTAGGTTTTGTAAACTCATGTCCAAAGAAACTCAAACTCTTTAAGAAAAGAAATAAGTGCACCTTTTTCCTCACCCATGGAATATGCCGCAAATAATTTTTTCTTGTATCTAATTATGAAAGTGTAAGTACTAATAGTTTCTCATGTTCAGCTGCTGTGGTTCCAGTGGAAAATCAATGAAATACATTCTATTGCATGTATTAATTAGCACATGTTTAAGAAATAAAACAGAGCTAAGAAGAAATGAGTATTTTTAACTTAATTTTAAGTGTGTAGAGACACTAAAACATTACCACAAGCATCAGTTCAAACTGTTTATTAAAATATTACTAAATAGTTATACAAAATATATTTCAACTTTTCCAGAAGAAAAAACAGAACAACTGATAAAAAATTCTATTAATTGGTAGCTAAAAATATCAACTGAACATTCAAAATTTTCTCATAATCAAAACGCTGTCTATTCTTGGTCTGTGCACAAACAGTAAATTCTTTAAAAATCAATACAAGAAAAAAACAATATAGAAACATCTTCCTGAGAGTATCTAACAAAACATCCCCTTATTCAGCATCATGAAACAGTAACTTTACACATATTATTCAGCATTTGTGCTCAATAGTATGCCATATTCATATAGAGATACTTATTCATCTTCATCACTGTCTGTCCTATTTTGGAAATTCAATGTTCTTTGGCCTCTTTCAGGGTCTTGCAAGCAGAGGATTCGAATATGGGGACTCGTAGGCAGAAAACTAAAAATAAAGTATGCATCATTTAAACAGTGTTTCTTCTCCACAAATTTTCGTATTTCCATTTGATCCTTTCCATTACATATTTTCCTTTAAATAACACTATCTTCCTCCTTTGACAGTCTTAAAAAAACAGTAATATGGGGTGAAGTTCAGGCTGGACCCAGACCTCAGTAAAAGTTTCAGATATACAAGGACTGATTTTCACTATGTGACTTCTCACAATTAGACTATCGTAATTAGACAAAAGACACTTTTACAAAAACCTCCAAATAAAATAATGATGGAATATGGTTTGTATCTGCCTTACAGGACCTGAAGTGGCACCCATTATAAACATGTGCAATCACTCACATCATACTAAGAATGAGCAAAGTTACTGAACATACATTTTTACAGATTTCTCCACTGATTATCCTAAATTACTTTGTCCTGAAGGTGCCTCCATACTTTTGTTAAATTTAATGTTTGCTGACCACACAACATCAAACAATGTAGCAAAAGCAAACTGCACTTGAATTATTAAACTTTTAAACAGTAACCATACAAAAAATTCCTGTATGTTCATTAGTTTCAGAAAATCTCCACAAAAGCATTTCCACTTACATAACAACAGAGTCCTAGTACTCTACTTTTTATATACTTTAGTGGAGAAAGACAATTAAGAATAAATCAACTTCATTTTGAAGACTGCTTAATTATCCTCCTCAGGTTTCACTGGGTTAATAGAGAGGAGTTGGCTGCACAAGGTTGGACAGTGACTGTTCCCTTAGGCTGAGCATGGCTTTAACAGGGACTTATATGGAGGTTTTGGAAGAATTTTGAGCTACTACATCAAAAATTCAAAACACGGTTTAAGTTATGAGTCTCTGGATCAGCAATATCAAAACTCACAAAATAAAATAAACTCAAGTGACAAACACTTTGAAAGTACTGTAGTATTAATAAAAAAATACCAAGTTCTGTTAATTTGGGAAGAGGGACATAGAAGGCACTAAACTATAAGGAGGCTGCCTCACAAAATAAAACATTTCAACAAGTTGTTTTATTTCAGATAAAGTGATTCAAGTCCCACTGAATTACCATAACAACAGACATTACATAAGGAAGAGTAAAAAAACCTATTAAATTATGAGAACCATCAGCAATGAACTGCCTAATTGTGGATGTTCTACAAACAGTATAATTTCTTTCTCATATATAATGTTTTTAAGTTACACTTCTTGTAAGAGAACTTAATAATTGTAATTCTTGTACCATGAAATAAACCACAACAGTATTACCTTATGCTCTGGGGGGTGAACAAAATGAACTGTCGATACTGCTGAAAATCAGCCCTCTCAAGAATCATATCAACGGCAATTCTTCTGTTAAGCATGTCCTAAAGACAGAAGATGTATCAGGTAGTGATACTGACCATAGTAAATACATTAGAAAGTATGAGTCTAGAAAAACCTACAGGAATTAATTTCTATACAGTAAATGTTAGCTAAAGGAAAGTCCAATAACAACTAAGCTGCAGAAACATTAAGGTTAAATTCAAAATACAAATTGTCTGGGAAATCATTAAACTCTTTCAGTATACCTGCACAACTGAAAGCTTCTATCAGAACAATCACACACTCCTACGCCACTGTTTTTCTATCAGCTTTGATATATATGTAGTAGTTCTTACTTTACTGGAATGCTGAGATGAACTATATTTTTGTAGAATAATGTTTCCTGTAAAAACCTGCCTCAAAAATCACCAAAAAGGATTTAAGGGCTGCATGAAACCTAAGATATTATAGAGCTTGTTTTTATTAGGACTGTCATCATTAACATATCCACCCATTTCTAGAGAGATGGATAAACTTCTGCACAACTAACTTTTAAAAGAGGACCTGCATTTGAAAGTTGGCTGAAAAAATGACCGCTTCACTACCTTAGATGCATGCTTTCCTTTTTGAAATCCTTTATCTATAAAGTATATTATCTTTTTACCCCTGTAGGTCTGGGATTTCCAGTAAAAAAGTGATTGACACTGAAAGCAAAATTAAATAATGAGGTATCAAATCTCTGTCTCACAGAAGCAATTATTTTCTCAAACTATACCACTCTGCATTATTAATGAGCAAATAAATAAAATATTAAAAAAAACCCAAACAAACAAAAACAACAAATTGGTTAATGGCCTATCCACAGAAGCTGTATACAAAAATATGATTTATTAGTTCTAGATGACATTAGGATTTATTATTATTTTGCATTTTAGCATTTTGGAAAGATGCTAGTAGGTGAAGTACAAAATTCCTTTCTGAGTAGAATAGTGAATTCAATTGCCTAGAAAGGCACAGGAAAATGCAGAAGCAACCTGTGACAAACACAGTAACAGCCAATTTATGATTTTTATGCTGAGAAAATATCTGAGCATTTAAATTAACAGAAATGCTTGTAAAGCTCGACACCAACTTCAGAAAAAAAGTAAGTTTCAAGTCACTAAATAAAGTGAACAAGATCTCTTAATTTTGTTTTGGAGGAATTTGGATATTGGTTTGGGGATTTTTTTATTATTTACAGTTATCCTAGTTACAGCAGCCAGGACCAGTTTACCACTATGTGGGCGTAACCAAAACTGTATTCTGCACCATCTGTATCACTTCTGATGGACTGTTAATAAAGGATCATTTGCAGCAGCTGCCCAGGGCACACCTGACCCCTCAGGCTACAAGCTGGGTGTTAAAGAACTCTGGTAGGCATGGGAATGTTTCTGTCTTCACACCAATGACTCAGCCATGATAACTCCCCTCTGGGGATGCATTAACACCTTCACACCCACCTGAGGGGTCATGTCTGCTAATGGGGCTTTAGGGACTGCAAGGACCTAGACCATCAAAGACTCCAAAAATATCCCACCACTCACAGAGTTACATCATCCATTGTGAAATTCCACCCCGGGGGAGGTCCTGGGCATTCCCACCTGAACCTGGGCATATATAATCTTCAGGTTTGGGGACTTCTGCTACCATTTGCCAGATCCAGAAAAAGCGCAGAACCTCAACAGGACTGCGACTCTCAACCATCATCCTCACCAACAGGTTTTCCTTTCCTTCTACTTTTCATCCTGGGGGACCACATGGTGCTCAGCACAGGAGCTAACAAACACCATTCTGTTTGTGCCCCAGGGTGTGCTGGGTTAAACATCCATCCTTATGGGTTAAAAAACCCCAGCTTTCTCTGTATAACTGTCTTTATTGTAATCTTTTTAGTAAATTGTAACTCTGACTTTTAATCTCTTGAGTTGGGTTCATTTCTCTTGCTGGTTTACTTTTAAACCATTTCAACAGTTAACTATGGGAGACTTAAATCTAGCCAAATACAAGTAACAACACAACTATTTCCCTTATTTATATAAATCAGAGTGGGAGATGAAGTTTAAATAAAACTGTACCATGTAGACATCAAATTCATCCAAGCATCTGAAAGGAGAATCAGTGATGTTCCACAGAGAAAGAATGTAACAAACTGTAGAGAAGGTACGTTCACCTCCTGATAAAGACCTCAAATCAGTAAGGGAAGCTTTGTCTTCCTCTCCAGACTGAACCTTGAAATAAAAATACTGGAGTGATTTTTAAACCTGAGACAGATTTACTAACATAAACAAAATTTTCAGAGCAAACACATTATACATGAGCAGACAGAGATCAGTTGAGAACAATTCTCTGCAACTCACTGCAACTGCCATTCTGGAATGGGATGGCTCCTAACCATTTAATAACACATTTCTAGGATCACTGCAACTTCCTCTATCATAGTAAAATACAGACTGAATGCCTCTACCAGTGTCTTCTTATTCAGTGGTCTATTTTTGATAGCTGTTAAACAATGTTTCATACTGGCTACATTACAGTAAAAAGTAGAAAAGCAGGTAATATACAGCAGAATTTTAAAGGCAGAGTTGTTTCTTCACTGGAATACATGAAACATTGTGAACAGTTCTTTGGTTCCACTGACTATGATGACATCTTGTGGGCTTCTTCTGTAAGATGAAACTTAGGCATTTTTTCAACCTGTTAATGTGGCATTACCTTTAACAAGTTAAGAAGGAAAAGAATTATTTTGGAGTGGGATCATTTTCTTTTTGCAATTCACCTTCCTCGACTAAATACAAATCTCTTCTGTTAGAAACATTAGCTATTAAGAATGTATTCTGATAGTCAGGTAATGACTATATTTCATGGTCTGAGTTTAAGTTCTTCAAATATATGTGCTTCACCTGTTTAACTAGGACTGTAACAACACCCGTTTGTTGTTACTTCACACTTTTCCCCTTAATTCCTTAAACTGAAGTTTCCCACAGAAACAAAGTATATAAACTTATGATTTTTTGGGATGTATGTTAAAAGATACATAGAAAAAGTCCCACAATATTGAAGCTTTAAGTCATTAAAGGTTGTTTACATAACAACTAGAGCCATTATACAACCACACTAATAATGGTAAACTTCCTATTAATGAAACAGGAATTAGTTAATTTGCAAGACTGACTAGGATGACTTACTAGTGAATTCTTATCCTTGGCATAAGGCAACAATCCAAATTTATTTCCTGTAATCTAGCAATCTGCCCTCTTAGGATGGCAATGTTTTTTGTTCTTGATTACTTCCAACAACATCCTACAACTTAGTGTAGCACACTTAGGAGAGGGAAGAACAATTTATTCTATCCTTTGCAATGCATGTTTTAGCACCCGAGACTAAAAAATTATATAATTAATTACATATTAAGATAACTGAAGTCATATAAAAACAACTTACTATTATTGAAAGTGTCTCATTCTTGTGGTCAAAAAGTAATTTTCCAGAGCAAGCTCGAATATGTAATAACTTCTCAAAGCTGAGTTTGCATCGCATAGAAAGGAAACTTAAATCAAGCAAATAAACATCACGTCAGCAAGTTTTAAAATACATGATTAAGTGACAACATACATTGTCCCACAGCAATAAGTATTAATGCCTGCTCAATTAGTAACATTTTCCCCAAATCAGTTACGGTCTCAAGTGGGTGACAATCAATACTGGACATACTGGAGAGAATCACTGACACAAAGGAGGTAAGAACACCAGATGTACAGTTTTGTATTTTCTAGAAGTTTGTTTTAGCAGACTGGAAGTTTTTTACACTATTCTTCCAGAACTTCAACAGAAAATTACCACTTCAACAGAAAAGTACTCGTAAGGAATTCACATGGCCTTTGGTAGATTCTGGGAATTAAAGAGTGTTGTGTATTGATTTCTCTGCCCACCCCCTCAATTCAAGCATATTCTAGCCCAATAGAAAATACATGACAGTTCCTCCAAGAAAGAACTATGGTTCTTTAACACAGTGTAAGGTGGGACTCATGCTCAAACTTGGGCACTGGGACAAAGATTCAATTTGACATATGTGGGCACCATGAGGCAAGCTTCAGATTCTTCAGGTAAATCTTGCTCTACGCTTTAACATGCGATGATTGGCATTCTCCTGTCACTATTATCAAGATCATACTAGCACCTCCCCAAAATCCAGATCAAAAAGTACAAAAAGCAGAGCCAACCAAGATACCCCTCAATTTCTCCTGAAAATGATACTGTTGCATTGGAAAACAGACCAC
This sequence comes from Formicarius rufipectus, assembly GCA_013399695.1. NCBI lineage: Eukaryota > Metazoa > Chordata > Aves > Passeriformes > Formicariidae > Formicarius > Formicarius rufipectus. Next base: position 643,022 of record VXAU01002828.1, read on the forward strand.
TAGTCCTTTCTCAAAGGGAGGCCACCACAAAATCTTCATAGATAGGTGTAGGATACTAAGGGACTGAAGCAAGAAAGAAGGGGTGCGCTCTCAGCATGGAGAAGCTGTGAAATTACAGCATCTGAATAAAAATCTTCAAATCTTTTCAGCATATGGCAGAGGAAAAGTTCTTGGCCCACAATAAAATTATACAAGCTCAGAACCACTACTTATGATGAATAAAAATGAGTGACAGTCCAGATTATTTCACTTCTATGTATGCTTCCGACAGTCTACTAACCAAAGTCAGCACTTAAACAGAACTGCCTTGGATGAAGTCAGCATAGTCAAGGCCTCTGGTGTAAAGCAAAATACAGCCTCCACTACCACGCTGCTCTTCCAGTTGTCAGTCCAGGCTTCCTCTGCACTGTCATGAATGACAAGATTGAAACTGGGAGCAAGCTTAGGTTAAAAAGACTTTTAAGAACACTGCCCTAAAGACAATGCTTTCTCACTGGCCTGCTTTATAATTTTCACTCTGGAATATGGGTACATACATAGATGTTAGTTTATCTGAAACCTGAAATTACAGTAAAATTAACTTACCTTAAAAATTGTCGATACACTTTGAATCTCTCTGTCATTATTCCTTCTAGCACCTTAATAAATTTCTTTAAATTCTTTACTTTACTGCTTGCATCCTCGTATCTTTCCTTTGCATCATGAAACTGCCTGTTTTTATTAACAGAAAGTTTTGGTCAGCATGCATTACATTAAAACTGTGCTATTGTTGTAAATGCTGAAAATAATTTCAATAATCAAAATATTCAAATGAAAACTTTTTTGTGAAGACTTATGTTAAATCTAAAAGCATTCCATGAGTCACTCAACACACTTAACAGAGTGTTAAGACACTGTTAATAAATGAAAAATGGCCAAAAATTATATTTTATTTCTATTTTTAATGCTTTTGACAATAAACTCTTGCACCAAGGAGAATGAATGACTGGGTTCCTCATGCTCAAGAATATCTGAGGGGAGTGCTCCAGTGCAAAACACTGCATTCAAAAGCTCAAGTAATTGCCTAATTTGTGCCTCAGTTATTCAGATTAGAAGTACATTTAATACTCAGTGCATCACAGAACAATGGTGAGTTACACTTGTGTAGTTGTAACTGGGATACTTCTAACACTAACAGAGTATCTGGTTACTGGTAATGTCAGTATAGTAAAATCACTGCTTAAAATCACTGGAGGGTCTTTCTGGACTCCTAAACCTGTTCAGCATTGGTTGACTGAGAACTAGTACAAGACATTTCCACACCTTCATAGACAGCTTAAGTACCGAAACCGCACATGAATACAGAGTGTTCCTTCCCTCTCTATTCCATCTTACCTGAACTAATTTAGACAGTTAAGATGACTTACTGTATTATTTCTTCTCTGTTTCCATGGAGACTGGTTTCTGATCTTATCTTCTCTCTCAAGCGATTCATTTCTGCATCAAGACTCTTAACAGTTCTGCTGACCTTGATGCGCTCCGAGTAGATTTGTGTGGCTTGTGCAGTTTTTTCCTAAAGTCATGTTTGAAGCTCAATTAATTGATACATTTTTAAAAAATCTGCTTAGCCTTCACAATAAATTTTATGCTACAGAGAAACAAGGTCTCCAAGCAATAACAATGTTGTTGTGCTGTTCTTTGTGTATTCATCACAGCAAACCCAGTTAGCAAATTTATTAACAGTCATAGGCTATTTCACTTTAGTTATTTCAGTGCCAAGCACTGTATCCATCTGAGATTTTTAATACAATCACAGTTATTTAGCTAATATATAAATAAGGAACCAAAATCACCATAATTAAATAGGACAGACTTCATTTTAAAAAAAAACTAAAGCTTAGGTAAGTCTTCCAAAGATCAGATAACAAAAAACCCAGCATCCCAGAAACCAGAACAGTACTAGTCAATTGAACTTAAAATGCAAATTTTAAGGTTAAGTCTTTTTTATCTTCTCATTGCAAAAGACAGAAGAAATAGTCCTAGATGGATAACCCCTAACTTGTTTGTCAAGACAGAAATGGTGTCCTGCCAGAAAAAAAGAGGCCTCAATGATTTTACACAAAATTACTTTTACTTGGTTTAGATAGTCAGCTTAGGACATAGCTGAGTATTAACATGGTCTGTATGTTATAAAAGTGTAATGATTTATTATTAAATACTAGAAGGATCATGACCATCTGACTTCAATAAAGGAAAAAACCCCACACATACCTCCAATTCCTTTTCTTTGGCAGCCAGTAACTCTCGGTGCTTTTTTATGCAAGCCAAGTGTTCTTTCTGTCTGTCCTCACATTGCTGCAAATGGTGTTTGCTGTTTTCCATTTCTGACTCGGCCTGGTTTAATTCATCCTGTTTGGAACAAATCACAATGTGAGCTGTTGGGGTGGATTCCTGCGAATATCTCCACATGTTTACTGACTTACCACAGGTTGATTTTGTTTTCAGTAAGACTACTCCTTCTAGAGTCCAGAAGCTTTAACAGCAGCTTATCACAGAGTCCATACTAAATTCTAACAAGGACATTCTAAATACATGCAATGATTTCAGGAATCATATTTTTGAAGTCATGCCTTATTCTTTGAGAAAAAGGCATTCTTTCTCCTAAAACTCCAAAAACTACACTCATTTTTCACACTGCATTCTACCCAAAACTTCTGATGCCTGTGTGACATCAGCCAGAACTTCATTTCTGTGTGAAAATTCAGTGTTCTGCTATACCTATAATAGAAAATCCTACAATCACAGAATAGTTAAGGTTGAAAAAGACTTTTAAAATCATCACATCAAACCATTAACCCAGTACCACCACCATATACACCACTAAACCATATCCTCTGGTGCAATATCCATATATTCTTGAATGTTTACAGGGATGATTAATCCACTACCTGCTGGGGCTGTTTGTTCCAGTGCTTTACCACCCTTTTCATGAAAAACATTTCCTAATATCTAACCTAAACTTCCCCTGGTGCAATTGGAGGCCATTTCCTCTTGTGCTGCCATTAGTTACCTGGGAGAAAACACCAAGCCCCGCCTCACTACAACCTGTTTTCATACAGTTGCAGAGAGTGAAAAGGTCCTCCTGAGCCTCCTTTTCTCCAGGTTAAACATCCCCAGTTTCCTCAGCTACTCCTCACAGGAAATGTGCTCGTGACCCTCCACTAGCAACTTCTATAGTATTTACTATTTAATTTGATATCATTGAAATGATACATCTTTCCAGAGAAGCAAAGAGAATGACATAAATTAAGACATCATATTTTCCCCATCCCTGTCAGCTAGACAACTTAACAATCAAAAATTAAAAAAACCAAACCAAACAAAAACCACCCCAAAACAACAAAGAAGAAAAACAACCACCAATAACAGGTGCTCTTATTTTTTTCAAATCCTACCTTAAAGCCACAACTTTCAGGTTAATTAAACAACTGTAGAACACTTAACAGCCCATCTAATTTAAAACCTTTTCAGGAGTTTTAGAGCCACCCTCTATTGTTTTCAGTACCCTAAATAACAAGCAATATTAATGTTTTTGTATTCTGGATAAAGCTATTATCTTTCCTTACACAGTGGTTCTTTTAAAATAGATCATATCTCTAGAATTTCCATATCAGATACATTAGAACATATTTCTTGGTTGCTTTCCCGACCTGTTTCCTTCCTCTTTTTGTTTGCTCTTGCTTTTTTAATTTGGGCTGACTACATAGCAATACACAGCTTAAAGGGCCTGCCCCAGCTCGTGTTACAGGCGTGGCTGCAGTGCCACCTTTGTGTCATTCGGTGGCAGAGAGGACAAGGCGAGGTCTTCCCCTCGTGCTCTGACCCACGTGGGCTCCCAGGATTTCTCAACAGCCTGACATTATTGCTTTTCTGTTTGTATGTTACACTTGAGAGGCGGCGGGCGTTGGCCGAGTGGCGTAGGCCCCCACCTGTGGAGCCGGCTCCTCCTCTGAGGACGCCGGTTCGAATCCTGGAGGAACTCGCTGTCACCGTCCGAGCTGCTCGGCCGTGGCAAGATGAGCCTCAGGAGTGAAAGGAGTGGGGCCAGTTCTGCGCACCCTGTGCCTCACCTAAAAAATCCATTGCGCAGGCTTATCCCAAGATCTTCGTTCACGAAGTCCAGCCAACACACACACAGTTTAAATGAGACATGTAAAACATTACTATAGTAATTTTTCTAAGTTTTTCCTCATTCCATCCTTCTACAAGTTTACAAGACTGTAAATGTGCTGGACTCTTATATCTGTTTTCTATTTTCACACTATTAGTTCTTGACAATTATCTAATTTTGCATGTCACCACTCGCTGTCTGTCTTAGGTCTTGGTATTTCTCTGCCATTTCCAGGTGCCTTCTGTAGTCTTAAATAATTAAAACTACATACTGGTACCTTCTGTGATTATGCAACTTCAGAGAGTAACACCACTTCATACAGAATTTCAAATGCTATTTTGAGAAATGAACAGTTATGAACATCCTTACCCAAGGCTTCTTAGAAGCAAACAAGCCAAAACAACAAATGGGATGCACAAAAAAGAAAAATCAAGGAAACTGTTTTTCCTTCCTTTTCACTCTATGACTAAAGATATCTGTAAATGAACCTTCTTTAAAAATAAAACACCCCAGGAACTACACTTAACAATCAATATGATCTTCAAAATATTGCCAAGCTTATTTCTCAACATGCTCTAGATGGAATGTTCCATTTCCATTTTACAGGCGGACTTTAAATGTATCAGGAAACAGCATGTTCTTTTCTCCTGCTTCACCTCTTCTTAACTTCATTCTCCTTGCCACAAAAACGGAACAAATTGAAAATACAGTATGAAATTATTGCTACCTGAATTGGGCCAGCAATTTCTTCAACTTGATGAATTTTTTCCTTCACTTCTTTTAATTTTTTTTCCGCTTCCTGGAGAGTATTCTTCAGTTCTTCCATTTTTCTGCTTTGCAGTTGCATATCTTGTTTTACCGATTCCATCTTAGCCTTATTTTCTTCGGCTTCATCTTGCTGTCAAAATGTATTAAAGTGAAGAATAATAGAAGGAGACATACATTTGTAAATTACTGTACCAGATTTTTATTTTGCTAGCGCTATCAGTGTCTAATATTACATGAAGTATTCTAAAATTCTAATATGAATAGGAGCAGCTCAACATAATTGTCACTAAAGCCTAAAAGAAGAGACTGACAGATCTTGTATGAGAGCACTAAAAATCAAACTGCAAAATAAAAGTGGAATTTCATAATTATCTGACCAAAAATCTAAAAAGGCTTTATTTGGAAGCTGTGATTAAAAAACTGAAAAGAACAAAGAAACTTCCTTCTGGATTGGTGAGAGAATATGTACATACAGTATACAAAGGAATACAAGAAGAGTAAGTGGACTGTTCTTGTTTCCTAGAAAATTAGACCATTTCTATTGAATATCCTCATACATAATTTCTGATTCACAAAGACAAATATTGAAAAACCTGGGAAAAATAGGTAAATGAAACCTTGTATTGCTGACAGTCTTTTTCGCAATCAAACAATTGTGAAATAAAGGTAGCAGTGAAAATAAATACCAAGTGAAAAAAAGAGCAATTAATAGATACTAGTGGTCAGAAACCACAGAAAACAGAAAAACAAATATCCAAGACAGGAATTAGGAGAAGCAAATACATAAAACTAATAGCTGCATAAGACCATTAAGAGAAATCAACTGTAAAAATCTTGATGTTGAACAAGCAAGTGTTCAATAATTTTTAAACAGGAAGATATTCTCCTACAAAGAGGTAACAAACAATCTTCCATGTCATCAAATCATATACTTGTTTAAAAAGAACAAACAGAATTACATTATCTGGAAAAGAGAAACTCTGTAAGAGCTTTCAGAATCTGTACTGATCCCTTAAGCTTTTTAATAAATTTTTCAATATTTACTTACATGCACGTGTGTATACACACTGACAGACTACTGAAAAAGTGTGAGTTTTGCCAACACCAGATGTGATTTAAGATAAAAAAACCAAACACCTGGTCACCTTCAACTCTGCCTTTATCCCAGACAATATAGTGGGGAAACTGGCATGAAATTTATCTGAAACAACTGCAGTCAGAATTAGTATTAGCACAATTCTCGGAATTTAAATCTTGGCAATCTGTGCATTAGAGATCAACAGTTCAAATTCACGGTCGCCAATATACAAATCACAAAAGATCATAAAACATTTTTTCTATTCTTAAATTATTTTGCACACATTCTAAGAACACATTGATAAGAACTTTGAAGGAACCATCCTACCATGTCTTTCTCTAGGACAATACATGAATTTGAAACTTGTGCATGGTGAAGCACAGCAAAGGGAGAACCTGTGTGTTCAGGGCACAGCAGCTGTGCTGTGGCATTAATTGTGTTCCATAGTGGCCTCTAGCTATGCTTTCCTAATAACACTTCTGGTCTCCAAACTTATAGTGTCTCTTCTCCCTAACCAGAGTTTTACAGCATTGCAGGTCTGGAATAAGGAAAGAAAAAGGTAGAAGAAGAAAAGGAAGAAGTTCAGGAGGAAGAGAGAAAGGAAGCACAAGAGCAAATAGAAAGATGGGGGAAAAAAGGAAAAAATATTTTTAAAAACAACCAAAAATAAATAAAATCATTCCATTTACAGAAATTTTTACAATTATGGTGTTACATTCTTGACCATTCATACAACTTTGCATATTTCAAAAGACTGACAACTTTAAAAGATACCATTTCATATGATGATTGGACATAATTGGAAAATCTATTCTTACTAATAAACGGATGTCCACTGACTGGTGTTCTTCCATGTTTTCAAGATCTACTATTTCTGCATTTGCTGTTCTTATTTTTATCTGAAAAGAAAAAGAGACATATTCTTAAGCTTAACTAAAGAGAAAAGTTCATATTTGTTCACTTAAGTCATCACAGAAAACAAGATATTTGATTTTTTTTAGTTTCATTAATGTCATAGGTTTCTGTAGCTAAATTTTAGTAGAAGTGGGGGCTACCAGGATGGTTTCTGTTAGAAGCTGCCAGAAGCTTCTCCTGTCCTGTGGAACCAATGACAGCCAGGTCCAGGAGGGACTTCCTGCTGGTGGCCAAAGTTGAGCCAATTAAGAATAGTAACACCTCTGTGATAACAGATTTAAGAATTTCGGAGTGTTGTGCAGTTGGAAAAATTCAAGCCATGCGATAACAATGCAGAGACCAAGGTCAGAGCAGGAGGAGGTGAAGGAGGGGAAGGACTGAAAGCTACTCCCCCCTGCTCCCTGCAGCGCATGAAGATCCATCGGGGTATGGAGACCCCCCTGCAGCCCCTGGAGGAGCAGGCGGACGCCCAAAGGAGCTGATGACCTGTGGAAGGCCCAGGATGGAGAGAGATCCTGGAAGAGACTTGCAGCCATGACTCCTGGAGAAGGAGACCCACCTGGAGCAGGATTTTCCCCAGGTAGAAGTGTTGCCCAGGGGGTGGACTCACGCTGGAGAAGTCTATTGAGGACTGTCTCCCGTGGGAAGGACCCCATGGGAGCAGGGGAAGGACTCAGAGCTGTGGCCCCCCTGCAGACCGTGATGAAGACCGTGGTGGAGCAGCTGTCCCCCTGCAGCCCACGGACGACTACTGGGGTGCAGAGACCCAACTGCACCCCATGGAGTGACCCACAGGACAAGAGCAATGACATCAACAACAACCACCTGCAAAACTCCCAATTCCCTGCTCTCTCGGACTGCTGGAAAGAGTGGGAGGAGAAAGGTGTTCTTAAGACTGATTTCTTACTTCTTAGTTTTATTACTTTTTGGTTTAGTTCTTATCTTGTTAGTAATAAATTTAACTATTTAGCCACTCTGAGTTTGCTTTGCCATTATCTCTCAGATGGTTTTTTTTTGGCCTTTTCTCCTTTTCCTTTCCCTTTGGGAAAGGGGGGCGGCCTGGAGGTTTGGATGGACACCGTCACAATTAGTGACTAACAAAAGACAATTCTTCATCCCTACCTATGGAATTAAGTTTCATAACTTGCTTTGAATGTCATGTGTAGTTTAAATCATTATTTTATTTGCATTCAGTGTGGCAATTGAATATTCAACTTTTTCTTCAAATACTTATCTTTAGCATTTCAGTCCACATGCTGCTGTTTTTGCTGCTTCTTAGTGTAATTTACTAAATATAATCTCATATAACATGTATTTGCTTACACTGCCTACATGGAGCACCACTGGCCACCACAAATATACATCACAGAATCACAGATTGTGCTGAATTGGAAGGGACCCATAAAGACCATCGAGTCCAACACTTAGCCCTGCACAGGACCATGCCCAAGAGTCACATCACATGCCTGAGAGCATTGTCCAACTGCTTCTTGAACTCTGTCAGGCTTGTTCTGTGACCACTTCCCAGGGAAGCCTGTTACAGTACCCAATATCCTACCTAGAAGTAACAGAAGACACAGAAAGGAGGCTAACAGTATAAAGGTTTATGAAGAAATTAAATTAGGAAAACTTGGAGATTAAATATTCATCTTATCAAAATGGGATAAAAATATATATGAAGAGCATGAGGATAAGCAAGACTCTGGGAATGAAGAGGCAAGTCTCAACAGAAATAATGGAGGGAGAAACATTATATGATGCAAGTGTCTTTTCCATGCACTATTAGGGTCAAAAAAAGCAGTAGAAATCTGTGAGATTTAGCACAAAGGGGAAGAAAGTTATGAAACAGAAACAACAGCACATGCTAGGATTGATGTGGCCTCTATCAATCTGTCTGAAATTATCAGAGCATATTACAAAAGTAAAAAACAGGAAAGCAAACAACAGAAGTAAGGATAAACATTAAAAACTATAATTTTTTCACCTGTATTTTTCCTATTTTTACCTGTATTTCTTTTTGGTGTCGTCGATGACCATAAAGAAGATCTTCATTTTGCCTAATCTCATTTTCAATGGAATATAAACGGTGCTGAGATGCTGCCAACTGTGCCCTTTTGTTTTCAATCTCTTTATCCAAGTGACTTAATAAATAAAGTGATTGAGATATTATGTATTACACAGATATTATTTATGACACACACAAAGAGAAATATTCAAAAATTACATGAAGGCCAAGACAATGAGTGAAAAATGCACTCCTTTTTAACCAGCCTACATCATTCCTCCATAGCCAAACTGGCAATGGAATTCCTGTCCCACTTGGAAAGCATCCTGGTTGCAGAGAGGGGGTGGAGCTTAGCACCATGTGGACATGGCTAGGCTGCTATTCTATACCACCCACATCTCTGGCAGGGTGTGACTTCAGGGGGGGAAGCAGTGCCAATTTGTTCCATCTCTTCTCTTGGGGAAGTTGCCAAGACTAGGACCAGCCTTGAGGACTCTGTCCTTCCCCCCCACCGCTGTCCCTTGGGAAGAACACAACTCCAAGTAGCAAACACAGCTGAGCCCAGCGGAGTGCGGAAAGCAGCTGAGGGAATGGAGAGGCGGCGGCAAATCCAAGTCCTGCTGAGTATGACCTGAGCCAAAAGGAGCTGAGCTGAGCCACATGTGCTGAGCAGAAAGGAGGCCAGCAGAGCCAGGGGGAGCAGAGTAGAGCTGTCCAAAGCAGCAGTGCCACACAGAATTGAACTGGCACAATGGAGTGGTCCAGAAGCAGGTGATGTGGTGCATCACAGATGAGCCAGTTTTATGTGGGTTTGTCCAGCATTATTTTTCATTGTCTTCAGCTAGGGAGTGGGGAACACTGGCTTTCTGCGTGTAAAGCACCCCCTCTTTTGTACACTACTGTTATTAATGTTGTTGCTGTTACTGTGCATTTCTTATTCCACTGTCATTTGTTTTCAGTAAACTGTTATCTCAGTTCATGGTCTGTCTTTGCCCCTCTCTCTGGAGAGAGATGAGGGGAAGGGGAGTGGCATATTTGGGGTTTAATTCCCAGTTGTTTTTTTAAAACACAGAAAGTTAAGATGATCTCTGAGTGAAACTCATTATATACTGACATGAACTAAGTACAGTTAACAGACATATTTAAAATTTTTGAGTTTTCAGAAGTAAATTTAACATTCAATTCAGTCTATGCTATCAACTATTATTCCTAAAAGGAAAATATTTATCTAATAAGTCTCTAATATAATCTGAGCCTCAAAATAAAAGTAATCTATTGTCACAAATTTGCTTATTGACAGTTCAAGTTTGTAATCTTTGAAACACATACCGCTTTTTTTAACTACCACTTTAAAAGCCATGAGAGAAAAACCCTAAAAATATAAAAGGTGAGGGAACTCTCAGATACCTACCATGAATCAAGTCAAAAGCCTGAGAAAGCATCAATGAAATGTTTGAAACCAGTAGCAGGATGTGTGCTAACAGCTTTGGTTTGAATAATCAGGCTTCCCTTGCAGTAAACTATGACATCACTGTTCAAGTGTCAGATATTTAAAGAAACATCTTTGACTCTGTACTCTTTTTCTCCAAGCACAAACTAAAAAAGAAGGTAGCTAGATTTCCTGGAGTATCCAGCCCAAGAAAGCCTTACTTGCTGGGCAAGTTCTATAAGCTACAAGCTGAAAGATAACTCGATACAATGCAGGTTTGCAACTGTCACACAAAGGCACTGAAATAAAGAGCTTTTCTAGAATTCTAGAAAGGAAGCATAAATCTCAGAAAGAAAATGGAGAGACTAGAGAGTAGCATGCATGCAAACAGACAAATAAGCAAAATTCCACTATTTGCATCAACAATTGCACTTTTTACAAACACAACATTTCAAGCTGCTAACCTTATTTCTGCTTCAACATCTTGACTTAGGTACCTCGCTCTGGCATAATTGCAAGAGTAATACCGTCTTTCAAAGACGTGATCACCTTCACCAGTGAAAGCTTCTTTACAGTTTTCTGGGGGACGACTGCACTGCATTACCTCACGAGCTCTACTGCTACTCTGAAAAACACAACAGCCTTATCATGACAAAAGAAAAGCAACAAAAATTAAAGATAACAATTTAAAGGTTGTCTAGATGTTCTCATCCAGAAATAATTTCAATTCCTAATGTAATGAGAAATACAATAATGAAAGAATGTGGAAAAAAATCTGTAATGTCAAGAATCTACTTTTCTTGGTTGAACAAGACATTTATGTTCTCGAGAAGCCACCAAGTTTAGCTGTCCATTTATTCTATTTTATTACAAATTTATCTACATTATAAATACTGTCGTCTAATCAGTCCCTTGCAATTTGCCACAGGAAAAAAAACAACCTTCCCCCCAAAAAAACAAACAAATAAAAATTAACCAAAAGGTCACGATGCACATGTGTATTTAATTGTCAGAAGTGGAATAAACATACAGGAAACAATCTTCCAAAGCAGGGTATGAAGTACATCAAACAATATTCAATTAAAGTCCAATGTTGGTAACATTACCAAGAAACATGCTGGCAAAAAAAACCAAAACACTGATATTGCCAGACTAAGTGGTCACAAGTGCCTTTGTCCAAGGTAATCATTTTATCTATTCTGAAGCATCAGTTCTTCCACATAATACTTCTTTCAGATTCAGTTGAAATAGTTCAGGTAGGGCTCAAAAATGGTAACATCAGGAAAATCAGTGGTTGGGTAAGGCAGAAGGGGAAGAACAAAAATAACATCCCATCCATGAGAAAAGCTAGAAAGTTCAGCTGTACATATCCCACTCAGTGACAGCTACACTTATAAACAGTCTGTACTTGACAGAGCATGAATTCCCTCTTTTCCAGCAGGAATGTCAGAGGACAAACTGGGACAAGAGATTTCGGAGAAAAATAAAATCAACAAAAAAAAAAGTGTCATTAGTTCTGCTTGCTTATCGAATACCCTGCCTTCTCTAAATAAAAACATATACATCTTATTTTTATCTTTGAACATTTTACCTGTAATCTTATCAGCAGGAGCTGGTATCTTTAGTAGTATCAGAAATTCAAAAAATCAGTCAAAAATAGAAATCATATAAGGCCAGAAACATGTTCATTAACATATTTTCACGGTGACAAAGAAATAGTTTGTTATCAAAATAATATGCAATCTTAGTTCAAAGACTGTCACCAAGTTAATCACAATTTTCAAATCCTACTTAATTATTGTTTGGTTTTTTTTCACCAGGCTCTACCCACAACCATGTTTCCTTGCCCTCCCTCATATCAAATCCTTTAACACTGCAAAGCCCAAAGGGGCTCTCATTGTTGCAGTAGGTGAACAATAAATTAGACTAAAAAGGTGGCTGATAATATCATGGAGGAGTGGGTGGTTGAACATCACAAAGGGAATTTGGAACTTTCAAGCACAAGCCTGCTACAGCTACAATTGGTCCTCAGGTACCGGCTGCTAGGTACAACTGGGACAAGCTGGTTGCAATTTTTGGGTAACACCTGAACAACACATTCTACACCCACCAATTAACAGAGAACCATGAGACAGAGCCAGCTGTTAGGAGGCCAATTACACACACAGGCTATTTAGACTGAGAAACTACACCTCTCAGAGGCCCAGAAAGGTGGGGGTGAACAACCCAGAAACAAATAGGGAAGGTCCTGAAAACTCATGGGGAGAGGTCTGTAGCGACATATTCCACAGAATGCCCAGGGACCAGCCCAAACAGGTATCTGTGAGCAGTTGCCCAGCAGGAATTGAGAGGATTCTTGACTGACCTTCCCTGACATGTGCAGGCAGTGTTAGGGTGGGCAAGAAAGCAAGTAAGTGTGTGAAAATAAAAGCAAAAGCTCTAACCTTGCTGATTCTTAAATAAATCCCACTATCTGAATCCATTATGGATTGTCAGTTTACTCTTGTATTGCTGACAGTAAAAAACAGTGTCTGAAGTGGGATGCTGTCTATTAAATGCCAAGAGTGCCTTACTGGGAGCTGTCTGGTGGTCCCGTCCATGTGTGCGCATGTCCTGCACTGTAACACCAATAACTGGTTCTAACAGGATGCTCACCTCCCCTCAGTGACAGGGAGAGAAACAAAATTTGCTCTACTCCCTTTTATGCATTACAGACATTACCAGTTAAATACAAGATGCTCCACACAGAGAAAACAAGTTTCTTTAAAGACCAATAGGGAGCATAAAGCCTTACTTTAATCAGCAGGATTTTTTCTATACCCCTCACATCGATCAAACAATTGGCAATCATTACATGATCTATTTCCAGTGCTGTCAGTACTGATGGAAATTCTGGATGATAAACAGCTCTGAAAAAAAGAAGAAAAAAAATCATTCATAAAACTCACATGAGATTCTTAAAAAAGAAAAAAATAGTTCTTTTCAGCTAATAATTTGAACCATCAAGGCTAAGAAAAAAAATGCAAAACATAACTTACCTCTGTCTAACATCATACATTTTACTCTGAAATCTATTTACAATTATTTGAGGTCTCTGTCCAGGTGGACAATGTTTCGACATCAGTAACTGAAGAGTTCTTTCATCGCTATGATTATCACAGCAAAAGGCGTGAACAAGGCCCTTCAAACAGGCTTCGACAGCCAAGGTCAGCTCAGGATCTTTTGCATGAATGAAAGCGCCTAAAGAAACGTAAGAGGCGAGGCTTTAGGAGCTGCGTTCCATGACAAAACACTCAGTGGCACATTTTTACTACTCAAGGCTCTTGTTTTCTTGTGTTGCAGGTTTAAGAGTCTAAAATAAATCTTTCTTACAAGTAGGAAAAAAAAAAAAGTGGATTAAAAAAGTCCACAACAGACTAGCTACCCTGAGAACACAAATGTGTAATTTCTGTTCCTAGAGACACATACACATAGTTGGAGACTTATATTTTCTTCCAAGATTTTTGACAGGTCACTACTAATTTCCATTAGAGTGCCAATTTTCTGGCACCTCTGCAGCAGCGTATCAAGGCAAAGACTGCTTGTCAACAATTTAATGCTTTAAGGACAAAGGCAGTGGAACAACTATGCAACAACTTTAATAAACATGAAAATTTCCATTATATTAGCAGTACATGTTCCTACTCTGCAGTAAATGCCAACTACTTTAGGACTTGGCCTTTACATCCGGAATATGCTGAAGTCTTTGCTCTCATTCACAAACTGAAAAACTGTCAGAGCTGGATAGAAAACAAATAAAAAACAACTTTCCAAGGAAATCTCAGTTAGGTCTGTCTGAATTGCTCCACTCAAAACATCTCAAGTTTGACAAGCCCACAAGTCAGTCACTGCACATTTTGAACAAAATCTGTCCAAGATGTGGACAGTGCTACCCACTGAGGAACAAGCACACAGAGCACAGTCTGATGCTTTGAGGGTGTGGGGAGTTGGAGGGGTGCATTGAAAGTTTACCATTTTTTCTACATAAAATACCTCAACAAAAACAGTTGGACAGTGAGGAAAACTAGTAGATGTCCCTGAGTTCATGACAGAAGCAAAAGATAACCTTCTAGTCCAGGAAGTACAGAAGAAAAAGATGTATCTGAAGCTCCTTAAAGAACTGTTTTCCTAAAAGACCACTGTTTACATTAGCACCCATACAAGAAAACCCATGAGAAAATGTGTCTGTTTCAGCAGTTATTCTTACCTATAGGTCCAAGAGGTTTCTGTTTAAAATGCCCTTGCTCATAGGCTGTGTCAATTGCTTCAACAAATCCTGGCATATATGATCCAAATCTTCTCAAAGCATCTGTTTTACTCTCTTGCAGCTCTCTCAGCTGTTTCTGTTTGGCATCCAGTGCATGTTGCACATCAGTGTTTTCTCTCCTAAGATAACATAATTTTTCTTAAGTATAGAGCCTTAATTGGACTAAAATAGTTATAAAGCCTTGTTTTTTAATTACTAGTAGCACAATGTATCAAGATGTAAGTAGTTCAATGTACAGCTAGGTACACATGTGTAACAATATTCTTATAGTTTCAAGAAACATGAGACAAAAAAGCAAGAGAAAATTACTGCTTCACAACTGTTTTACAAAATCCTTTTATTTCTAAAAATTACACTTATTTTATTTCTAATTATATTCAATTTCAACAAAATTTGTCTTCAACAAAAATCTTCGACAGAACACAAACTGTTGGTTATAATAACTGATAAAAGATATTTAAACTAATATGGCTAAATTGGTATCTGAACCACTTGCCTCAAAGCCTCTTTGAATATGCCTTAACTAGAGATGCAATAATTACTCCTAAGTATCTATTTTCTTAAAACGTGCTACATCTCCTGTGACATATCAGGATCTATTAGTGTATTAAACCATACCAAAAATACTGAAATCATAGTCTGCCCATAGGATGATAAGCAAGTAAGACAGAGATAGTGGAAAGAAGAAAGACGGATATTAAACTGACATAAAGCATG
The DNA here is from genome assembly GCA_013399695.1 of Formicarius rufipectus. Taxonomy (NCBI): domain Eukaryota; kingdom Metazoa; phylum Chordata; class Aves; order Passeriformes; family Formicariidae; genus Formicarius; species Formicarius rufipectus. The sequence continues at coordinate 658,390 of VXAU01002828.1, forward strand.
GATTTATATCCAGTTTTAAGTTACTAAAAACTTCAACTTTTAATGACAAAAAAGTTTTCTTAATTTTCCAAAAGTTTTTTCAATTAAGTCAAAGGAAAAGTTTAGCAAGTGCTAAGATAAAAAAGGGGATAAAAAAGAAACTGGTGCCTAATACCTCAGGGAATGCAAGCACATAATACGAGATCTCTCTCTACAACTTATAACAAAGGTAAACATTTACCTTCAAAAAGCATAACTTACCTGAGGCTAGCATGTTCTTCCCTACACTTATATATCGCCTGCTGGAACTGATCCATCTGCTGACCAAGCATTGTTTCTTCATCACGGAATGCCTTTAACTGTTCTCTTAAGTGTGTGATTTTCCTTTGTCTTTCCAATTTTTCAGGCTCTGGAACTTGATTAGCACTAGAAAAGAACATACTTCAATATTTTAACACCAAACTGGTCATTTTTAAGTGACACGAACTTGTAGCAGACAAAAGATTTACACATCAGAAAGTTACATTTAACATTCTGAGCATTAACAAGATCTACAAAGCATAAAGGTCAATTTTGATTTTTTTTCTTTAATTTGTAATTACACAAAACTCTTCTCAGTTACAATCCTATTGCATTTACTTTAAGTCATATTTGTTTTGCAAAACCATGGAAGCTAGAAAATGTCTATTATCAGCAACAAAAAAAACCCCAACATTTTTTTGCTACGCAATTACATCATCACATTCTAGTCAAAATCTTGGCATGCAAAGAAGCAAGATCAGAAATATTCAAATATTTAACTGGACCCTGCTAAGGATTAAATGAGTATTTTCTATTACTGCGGATTTTCTCATTAATCAAAAAAGCTCACTTCTTTCATAACTATAATAAAAATACATCATTATCACTGTATCTGTGGTTACCTGCTTTTCAGTTCTTCAATCAGCTTACGCAGCTGTTCATCATCCTTTCCCAGACGTTTTAACTCCGTTCTGAATCGATTATAAACTACCTATGAAGGAAATAGGGCACAGTACTTTAAGAAAGAGAATAAATATCAAAAAGCACTACTGTTTTGAGTAAATTAATACTGAACTGTTCCAAACGAGACATGCTCAACTTGTTTTTCAGTAATTTAATTTATTTATTTTGACCTAAGCTTAACACTGATTAACATCTACGTAAAGATCTAAGATACAGGGCCTCTGTACCGAAACTTCCTGCCAGTCAGGCAGGAAATTGCACCTGTTTTGAACTGCACTATGGATTCAGGAAGCCAAGACACAGATGGAGAAGTAGAGAAGGGTAGAGCATGGACAAGGTTAAAGCTTTAAATTGATAAGAACTTTCGGAGTTCTTTTTGCCTACCTCGATTTCATTGACTGCTTTTCTTTTCGCCTGAACTTCAGCCTTCAAAGAAATGCACTGAGGATGAAGGGCTTGTGCTTCTTCACTTATTGCTTCTAACCTGTCTTGTATTGCTTTGTACTTTTTTTCTGCTTTATTCACTTTTACCTTTGATGAAAAAAAGAAAATGATATACAAGTAGGACTGGAGCAAAATTTTTCATTGCTATTTTGGATACGCCAAGATGAAAATTAATAAATGGACATTCTCAGGAATCCAACAGATTACCAAATCTCTGAAGTAAACAGCAACCTTTTTTTTCTCTGTCAAGGTTTACTCAAACACAGGACTCTTGATACAACAAGACAAAGTAACATGATATCAAAAGAAATTAAGCCAGTATCTGGACAATGTTCCTTCAATGCTACACAGACATATTCACCACAATGCAAAAATGCTTCAATTGTAAAATAAATACTTTTGAAAAGAAACAAACAAAACAAACAAACACACAAACAAAAAAAGAACCTCCACAAAAACTTAAAAAAGGAAAATGAGTGCTAATAAAGAAAGTTTGGAGAAGGAGTTTTAATAGACTGAAAAGTTTTGGGGCTGTTCAGCCTGGAGGACAGAAGAAAAGGTTGTGTGGAGACCTCATAGCAGCCTTCCAGCACGTGAAGGGGGCCTACAAGGAAGCCAGAGAGGGACTCTTCATCTCCTGTAGTGACAGGACAGGGAGTAATGGGTTCAAATTGAAAGAGGGGAAATTTAGGTTATATACATGGAATTAATTCTTTACCGTGAGGACGATTGTTCAGAGAAGCTGTGGATGCTCCAACCCTGGCAGTGTTCAGTGCCATGCTGGATGGGGCATTAAGAAACCTCATCTAGTGGGGGAGGTGTCCCTGCCCATGGCAGGGAAGTTGCAACCAGTTAATCTTTAAGGTCCCTTCCAACCCAAACCATTCTATCATTCTATGATTCTAAATTCACAATAATGTTGCCAATGTTTCCTGCAAAAATATGTATTTCACATGTGAATCTGAATATTTGACAAAATTATTCTTTCTTGCTACCTACATAAGTCTTAAGAAGTCAAAGACTTCCAGAGCTCTCCTGACATCACTGATCTTTTCTACAGACAACGATACCAAAACCTACATGACAGATCTCTAAGTCGGGGAGTGACGAAAACTAGAGTGACAGATGATTTAAATTGTATACGTACCTGCCATTCTTCTACCTTCTGACTGAATTCTGTATTTGCTTCTTCAGCTTCGATGCCTTCTTTGATTGGCTCTATTTCTTTTTCCATCTCACTCACCTAAAGAGAAACTTGTATTAGCACGTGTCAGAACGACTGCAACAGACTGTGAATGAGGTACATTTCACATGAACAAACATATTTTAGCAACACATTTACCACTGCCCATGCCATCTTATGTTTCAGATCTTCGAGATGATTTCGCATGTCATTCACAAACGCAATGCTTTTGTAAAGTTCCTTTTTTCCTAAATAAAGCTGCTTAAGTTCTTCTAGACGCTTAAAAAAGAAAAGGAGAGATTCAATCATGAGTGCAAAAAGCTGTGAAGTAATCTGAAATCTTGGAAAAATTTTGGATTTTTTTAAAATGTTATGTCACTAAGACCTAATCAAATCAAAACCATGCAACTTAACTCCTACAGTTCTCTCAGTGCTCAGATCCGTGCTAATGATTACTTTAACTTTTACATACCTCTCCTCCTTGTTCTATCTGAATACGTGTATTTTCTTGAGTTTTCACAATACATGAATAATCTTCTTTCATTTGTTCCAGCTGAGTTGCCTTCATAAAAAACTAAAAGGGAATAAAAACATGCAGATGTCTAATTCAGTACCTTATCTAAGTGAACTTTTAAATAATTACCACAGAAACACCAACCTCTTTGCATGCTGAATGATACCCAAAGTAACTGGCATGGTTGTGGTGGTACAACTTCCACTCCTTTTTCAGGCCACACTGTGCTATCAGAAATGCTCGTTAGGCATCGGCCTTGGCAAACAGCGCCTCGGCTCAGTTTCTCATGAGCTTATCGGAAACACTGTTCCCAGGAACACACGTTGTCTGACAAGCTCCTGTTTTTAACAAACTGCCTTGGAAACTTTTTTTTTTTGCCTGAATAACAACCCAAGTGGAACAACATTTTTTTTCACTGAACTTTCAAAGAAAGTTACAGACTCAGATTTCAGCCAGGATGAAACATTACTGTGACTAAAGCCCACTCCCTTGCAGCCCTATAAACAGCAGTCCTGAGACCCTTTAAGCTCTCCTGAATCTCAGTGGGCTGTGACCAGCATCTCCTTCTGAGTGGGACACCTCTGTGAGCCAATGAACTCTCAAATGTACTTGGAAGAGTGGTGCTGAAACTTGACAACAAAGCCTGGGCTGTTACTCCCCACTCCTCAAGGATCAGCCCTTCACCTGCTGAGAAAATACAAAGGCATCCAATGTGAGTACTTCCCCGAACTGGAGGGGGATTTTTCCCAACGATACACCCTGTACATTCTCTTTAGGTCTGTGGATGTCCAAGTATGAATATGCTCTAGCAAATGTATTATGAGTTTCACTGTCTTAGAGCCTCAAGTAAACTAGGTCTTTAAATGAGGCTATAGTAAATTCTGAAAGAATCTTTTGTTAAATTGTTTAAATTAGGCTATTGATTTAAGTGCTGTTAAGGTTGTCAGAACTTTTAGGCCTAAAATGTTAGTGAAGTCCAGGGCTAAGCTTGGCAAGAGGGGTCCACTCTGAGCCTTGTGACTTAACAGGCAGGTCTCCTTTACTCCTTTTTATCCCTACTCACTTCCCCTTGCGATCCTCTATGTAGATCATTTTAGGTTGATTTGTTTTAGCTTGATTGATTACAGGTTTTAGTCTGATTTTCCTCTGTGTGCTTTAACCACTTAGGTGAGTAGAAGAGTGAGCCTTGTCAACACACTTTATTGCACTTTCACTTTAATATTAAACCTGCTTTTCCTGACACCTGTGCCAGTGGTTCTTTGAGCAACTTAAAACACTCACTTGCACAGGGGTATTTCTGAGTAATGAACTAAGTCAGCAGTGTCCAAAATTTTAAATTCATCAATCTCTTTTAGAGAGAAGAAACTTTAAAAAAAATGTGCAAGTGGATGACTCCTACAATCAGACAGTGTACTGGCTCTGGCTGGGATGGAGTTAGGTTTCTTCATAGCAACTCTTATGGTGCTGTATTTTAAGTGTGATCCAAACAATACTGACAACACACCAGTATTTTCGCTGTTGCATCAAGGCCTCCTGCTTCTCACTCTGCCCTCCCACTGAGTAGACTGGCAGGGTGTGCAAGATGTTGGGAAGGGATACAACCAGGCAGGTGATCCCAACTAACCAAAGAGATATGCCACCCCGTAAAACTTCATTGTTACAGTTTAGCCCCAGCCAGCAACTCAGTCCCTTAGAACCATTCACTCACTTTCCCTTGGAGTGATGGGGGGGGAGAATCAGAAAAGTAAAAGCAAGAAGACTCATGGGTTGAGATAAAAATGATTTAATAAAACGAAAGCTACACAAGCAAGCAAAGCAAAGCAAGGAATTCATTTATCACTTCCCATGAGCAGGCAGGTGTTCAGGCATCCTCAGGAAAGCAGGGCTCCATCATGCCTAACACTGATTTGCGAGGACAAATGCATCACACAAAACATCTTCTTTCTTCTTTCCCCAGCTCTATAGGTTCAGCGTGAGGCCATATGGTCTGGGATATCCCTTGGGTCAGTTGGGGTCAGCTGTCCTGGCTGTGTCCCCCCCTAGCAACTTGTGTACCCCCAGTCTCCTTGCTGGTTGGCTGGGGTGAGGAGCAGAAAAAGCCTTGACCCTGTGCAAGCACTGCTCAGCATTTACAAAAAACAGCAGTAACAGAAACATCTTCATGTTATCAACACTGTTTTCAGTACAAATCCACAAGGCAACCCTATATTAGCTGCCACAAAGAAAATTAGGTCTATTCCAGCACAGCCAGGCTCAACAAAAAAAAAAAAAAGGGTAAGAGAGGCTTAGGGGGATTAGGGATCTTTTGCTTGGGAACTGGTCAGGCATTGGTCTACCAATAGCATGTGATAAGTAATTGACTTTGTTTCTCTTATTTTCTTTCACTTTCTTTCTCTCTTCTTTCAGCTTCTCTTAATTTTTAAAAGAATTTTTATCTTATCTCTCTAATTTCTTTTATTTTACTTTTCTCTTCCCCCATCCCAAGCTGGAGGAAAGCACAGAAGGCAAGCGAACGAGTGGTCATGTGGTATTCAGCTGTTTACCTGAGTTAACCCAGAACAGACTATTAAGGAATCTGATTTTTTTTTCCTCCAAATGCCACCTCTAAAAATTTGAAATCAGTACTTTAACGTTTAATCAAAATGTTCAATTATTTTTCTTACCTTATACTTGTCACTTTCACTTTTAGTCTGTAAAAACTGCTTACTCATCTCTTGGGTTAAAATAGACACAGGATTATCTACCTGCAAAAATTAATCACTTTCATTTTATTTCGAATAGAACAGTTATCATGTAACTGCAAATCCATGAAAGGGAGCAAACCATCTACTTGTTCTATGTACTACAGTTCAATAAGAAACTAAGATTTCTAATCCTCTCACCTCTTAAAAAAAAAACAAACAAAACAAACTAGAACAAACAAAACCAGTAACAAACAGGAAATTCAGAAATCCAACTCCATCAGGTACAAAATAGAACCACAGCAAGGACAATTAAGGAACTGCTTCCAGAACGATGATTTCTACAAAGACAGTGCCTGTAAATACCATTTATTTAATAGGATCAGCATTAGAAATCTTGTCCAATGTTGTATTTCTCATTAAATCCAATGAATCAACCCATATATTCTTACAGAAGTTTCCACAAAAAAACCCAATACATACTAACAGAAGTTTATGTTATTTTAAATTCTAAGCATGTTGAATATTTTAAACTTCATGTGCACTACCTGATCTTTCATTAATCACTTAAGCATCAGAAACACACTCAAATTTCTTCCACAGAAAAATAATGAAATAATCAGAATAGAAAACCCCTCCAGATGCAAAAGGAAGCTCTGCTAAGACTACCATCAATAGAACACATGACTCATGGCTCCCAGATGATAGCAAACACTTATCTGCCTGGGACAGAATCTTATTCTGCATTGTATGAGGTACAAATTTCAATTTTTCTTTCACTGATGCATTTCATCTTGAAACAACATGGAGGAGGGTAAAACCTCTCTCATTTATGGAAATGAGAAAACATTGCTTTTTCATTTAATTATAGTATCATATGCTGAGGTCTTAAATTGCACAGAATTTAAACACTACAACAACTACCTGTATATTAAAGTGATCCAGTATTCTTACAAGTTCCTCTTTCTTTGAAGAAACTAAGCTCCCTAATGGGAAAAAAAGAAAGGAAAAATACCGGTGAGTTCAAAGAAAAGAGAAATAAAATGCCCCTGTCTTCTATTCAATACAGCAATGTAAAAAATGAGATTAGTCTTTTTGTAACACAAATTTCATCCTAAATGAGAAACAATGATTCTTTTGGGTGCTTTTCCCAATATATTTGCACCGGAAGACTTCTAATTCAAGTTCCTCTTTGGCTCATAAATGCTCTGTGACAGAATTCAGGTAAATCAGCAAACTCAATAGAACTTCAAAAATACTGAAAACTATGTTCACTCTCATCATACAAGCATATTTTTGTAAAAAGAAATACGTAATGCAGAACCTGACATACTAAATAATACATAAATAAGTAAATACAAAATGCTTTTGACATACTAAAATATTCTTAGTCTGAGGTATTCACAAAAAAAATAGACATTATCATCTTTGAATGACTTTATGACATGAGAAACATCATCCTTTACCAACATAACTTAAAGCAATGAAAAGATTTAAAAAACTTCTAAGAATGAGAACAAAGCAAACTATAACCAACCAGATTTCCTTTTCAGTTTGTAACTTCTGCTTCCATCCTGACTGATATGCTGATTCACAATAATAGAGTTACCATAGTCTTCTGGTTTAAATGCATCTCTGCCTTGGTTTCGCAAAGTTATGGTAATATCGGCAGAACTAAAAAAAAACCCAAAAAATAATAAAACAGACAACAGAAATTAATTTAAAATCTAAGAAAAACAATCAGAATATTCTAATTCTACATAGAAATTGTCATGTCTCCTGCAGGTCACAAATGCAGTCAAAGTACCAATCAGAACAACATATATTTATGTTGCTTGAGACAAAACGGCATCAGATATACATCCAGAAAGGCTGCCATACACTGACTGTTTGCACCTTCTTCATGCAATAGCTTCAGCTAAATCATGAGCCAAAAGTAAACAGTTGTGAGAGCAGATTTCCCCTGGCTCCCATGTGAGTGCCCCTATTTTTAGGTGACAGACTCAAGTTGCCTTTTGGTTGCTCTCCTATTTTCAAACTTGCTTCTGTACAAAATAGTTGCTTGGCTTCTACAGCCTAACCAATCTATACCAGAATGCTTAAGGCATTCTTCTAGAAAAGATGAGAGGTGGTTTCACTTCTGAATTCCTATTTTCTGTTTCTCAAGTGCTGGGACAATAATACATTTATGGAAGGTACTGTCAACAGTTTAATTTAAGCAACTCTGAAAGGAAAACCCTGGGACTCTGAGCTACAGCTTTTTGTATGTAAATGTAAACTCCTAAACCTCCTATTCTTTTATCGATTCCCCTGAAGATGTTATCCCCACTCTTACAGAAGACATGAATCCACTTCCTGCATGCTTAAATATCCACCACCTGTAAGTCAAGGTCTTTATATTGTATGTTCATTTGTGTCAGCAAAAAGACTGAAAAATAATTAACCTTGCTGCTTGTAGAATAGCAACTAGTTGCCTAAGATTTTTTCTAATGAACTCAATCATTCTGTAGGATATTCAGTTACATAGTGGAAGTAATACATGGCAACAGGGCAATACAGAGGTGACTATCACTAGTTCAGTGTCCTAGTTCCAGCTAGGCCAGAGTTAGTTTTCTCACAGTTGCCATGAGGGGAGCAGAGCTGTTATTCTCTTCCCACCCATGTCATCAGTGGGGGAGGCAGCTGCAGGTGGAAGAAAAGAGGAAGGCCACATGGAACTGCTGCCATGGCATTCCTTTCTTCCAGAGAAAGAGGGTGGAAGGTGGAGCAGTAGGGTAGCTCCAGTCCTACTAGGGGGTTTGTCCATCATTGTTTTCATTGTCTATGGTGGGGGGTGGGAACGAGAGTGTGGGTGATTTGTCTGCCATTTTTTACCACTGTCCTGGGCTTGGGGCAGAGGGTCACAGATGCTTTCACCCGCTGTTTTCTTCTTCCTCTTGGGAGCCATGAGTCTTGGGCTATGGTGCAGTCATAGACACAAGGAGCATTTTTGTATGTAATCACCCTCTGTTATATGTTGTTGCTCATATTGATGCTGCTGCTATTTGTTCTTCTTCTCTCTTACTGTTCTTTTCCAGTAAATTGTCATCCCAACCCATAATCTCTGCCTTTATCCTTCTCTCACTGGAGTGGGATGGGGGGGAAGGGGAGCAGCTGCTTGGAGTTTAATTTCCAGCTAGTTTCAAAATCACAATATTCAGAAATAATAGTATACTGGTAAAATTTCTAATGTTTTCTGCTTGTAGTTTTTGAGGGGAGTTTGTTTAACTATGGTTTCTTCAGTGTTGCACTTTTTATTCAAGTCTAATGGAACCAATAAGATGCAGAAAATGAAGGTGAACAGAAAACTCATCAGCTAGCCTGAATGACTAAACAATGTATGCAACTTGAAAACTAAAGAAGTTTTACTCACGTCTCTCCATCTCGGATAAACATTTTTAATGAGGAACCTCTATTAGTTGCAGTGGCTTTTCCACCAAGTCCAACAATAAGAGCAGTTAATATAGAACTTTTCCCACCTGTAAAAGAAGCATTGAACTTGCTTTAGAGAGAAATTCTTGTAACTTCTCCAGTTCACCTACGTTACAAGATTTTGTTTGACTGGTTATATATTCATGTATTAGAAGTTCAAATTCAGTCCTTATTAAACATATAAAATAACACTAGGAAAGTATCTGCCATTTCAAAGGTTCTCTTTGAAAATACCAACACACTGAGCCAACACTTGTTACTTCTCTCTAGCAATTTGCATTCAACATAACCTAGGTGAGGAGGAAGGAATCTCCTCTTCCTTAAAAACATACTAAAATCATGTATACAACAAAAGAAATCAAACATGTATTACCATTTATCTAAGTCTCCGAAAGGTTTCAAGCTCTCTTTCAAAATTCATGTTTTGACTCTTTTAATCCTATCTCTACAGGAAGTGAGCTTGTAAAAATAAGTATCACTTCCTTTTCCTATAATAGTTTCCACATGACTTACTGTACTGATTTTGCTGGGATAGAATTCCTTTTCTTCCTAGGAGCTGGTCCAGTGCTGTGTTTGAGGTTCAGCACAACAATAATGTTGGTAACACACTGATGTTTTGGTTGTTGATATGTAGTGTTTACCCAAGTCAAGGACTTTTCAGGAGGAGCACAAGCAGACAAGAGGGAGAACAGGCAGGATCTGACCCAAACTGGCCAAAGGGATATTCCATACAATAGAATGTGATGACCAGTGTGGGGTGTTGGCTGGGAGCTGCTGACTGCTGCTCAGGCTGGTCGTGAGCAACTGTATTGTGCATCATTTGTTTCTCTTGGGTTTTATTCCTTTCTTTTTTGCTTTTTATTACAATTATTATTATATTTTATTTCAATCACTAAACTGTCCTAATCTCAAACCACAGGTTTAATCTTTTCCAGATTCACCTTCCCATCCCACTGGGGGATGTGGGGGAGTGAGTGAGAGGCTGCGTGGTATTTAGTTCTCAACTGGGATTAAACAACAACATAGCTTTTTGGTGCCCATCGTGGTGCTCAAAGGGTTCAGATAATCATAGATCTGACCACAGTGAGTTAAAATAAATTTGATAGAAGCATTCATTAGAATTCAGCCTAATTGTTGCTGGTCACAATGTTATTTTATTTGCTCTCAGAGTCATTGTACTGATTCTCAGAGTTATGTTACATAACACTTTCCTTGCAGGATGTTTTCCCCATTTTGGTGTTTTCACTTTGGAGTGCTTTGTAATACCGTGTAATACATCATATGATGTGACCGGGCTGCAGGTCGTGAGCCTCTCCCGGTCGGTGCACGCAGCATATCCTTCATGCCTGGGCCTCGAGGGCCACCCAGCGGCAAGTCTTCACCATTACACCTCCTACCTGCCCTCCTCAGCCTATGCGGAGGGGAACCTTCCCCTTCTTCTTCAGGTAATTACAACAGCATTTGACAACTCACAACATTTTGAATATCCTTGAGAAGTTGAAACCACCAGGAAGCAGGATGATCCTCAATGTGGTTCAGATCTTGTTTAATATTAGGCAACTATTAGCAGTTATTCAAACCCCCACCAGTACAACCACTGAGGCTCCTCCAACCTCAGTGAAGGGCACTGCAGGCACTTGGACTGTGTATTTAGTAACAAAGGCACTTTTAGTTCAAATACAAATTTATGTACTATTTACCTATGAAAATATTTATATTCACATTGTATTCTGCAAAAATCTCCAAATATAAGACCTAAGTCTTATCAGCCTTAACTACTGAGATAGACATGTGTGGCTCCCCAAGTTCAAAAGCGAATCCTTGTCCATGCCTAAAAGAGGGCAAACAATTAGTTTTTGAATAAACATTGTCTTCTAAATTATTAACAAAGAAATTTCTTTGACAAAGAAATTGTTCAATTAAAACTTACTTCCATTGCTTCCAACAACAAAATTGATATTTGACCCAAACTGAAAAGGCCCCAGATTTGAATGGCACATGAAGTTCTTCAGCTGGATACTTTCAATTATCCCAACTTCACTGGCAGACTAAAGAATGAACAGTAAAAACTAGTGTTATGTATATATTTTAATGAGTTAGTTTATATACTTAAGCCTAATGACCATTAAAATGACAGAATTATATAAAACGTCAATGGTTACAAGCTACAAGAATACAGAAGGGTTTCATAACACTATGTAGTTGCTTGCTACAGAGCAGTTATGTAATAAAATAGAAAATAGTTACCAAAGCTCACTGCTCAATCATCTAACTTTCAGTTCTCCCCATTACTAACTTTTAATTAATACAACATAAAATATTAAGATGATAGATCCTACCTACAGAGTTGGCTGACCAAGTTATTTAGGACATTGTCCAAATGCCTCAAATACTGGCAGGCTTGGGATACTGACCACTTCTCTAGGTATCTGTACTGGGTTTCAGTGGCACGATTTTGGTAGCAGGGGGCAGGAGGCTACAGGGGTGGCTTCTGTGAGAATCTGCCAGAAGATTCCCCATGCAGAGGCAATGCCAACTATCTCTAAGATGGACTTGCTGCAGGCCAAGACTGAGTTAAGTAGTAGAAACTGCCATTTTAGCCAGAGAGGAGTGAGAATATGTAAGACACCAAAGTCAGTGTAGAAGGAAGAGGTGGTCCAGGCATCAGAGCTGAGAATTCCTTGCAGCCCATGGTGCAGATCTTGGCAAGGCAGCTGTGTCCCTGCAGCCATGCAGGCCTATGGGGAAGCAGAGATCCACCTGCAGCCCATGCTGGAGCAGATGGATTCCCAAAGGAGAGTGTGAATCTGTGGGAAATCATGCTGGAGCAGGTTCCTGGCAGCACCTACAGCCCCATGCAGAGAGGAGCCCAGAACAGAGCAAGTTTTCTGGCAGGACTTGTGACCCAGTGGAGGACCCATGCTGGATCAGCATGTTCATGAAGGATTGAATCCAGTGGAAGGGATCCACGCTGGAGCAGGGGAAGAGTGTGAGAGGTCCCCTTTTGAGGAAAAAGGAGCAGCTGAAACAACGCGTGATGAGCTCACCACATCCCCCCACTCTCCCATCCCTCTGTGCTGCTTGGCGGAGGAGAGACAGAAAACCAAGAGTAATGCTGAGCCCAGGAAAAAGGGTGGAGTGGAGGGAAGGTGTTTTAAGATTTGGGTTTATTTCTCATTATCTCTCAAATTCTGATTTTGATTGTTAATAAAGTCACTTAATTTCTCCAAGTGGAATTTTTTTTGCAAGTGATGAGTCACTGAAGAGTAATTTCTCCCTGCCCTTATCTCAACCATGAACCTTTTGTTGTATTTTCTCTCCCCTGTCCAGGTGAGGGCAGTGACAGAGCAGCTTTGGTGTCTAGCCAGAATCTAACTATCATAGAAGTCTGGTCCAGTGTCTGAAATGTTTCCTAATGTCCAGTCTAAATACACACGACAGTATAATGCACAAGAAAGTATTTTCAATCTAAAAATTATTTATCAAAAATCCCCCATCTAAGTAGAATTCAACTATTAACAGAAAAGCAGAAAAAATATTCCTGTTTTCAAGTTTCATACAGATCAAAATTTGCATTTCAAACACTAGATTTTTTTAGACATCTGAAAGTGTCAGCAATGCAAAACAAACAAGTACTTTGTGCTTCTTTTAGTAAATAATTAGTTTTCTAAATATTTTCTATGGTTTTACTGTAATGATAAAATACACTATGGTTCTATCAAAATCCATTTCCTTTATTTCATTACTTGACAACTTCACTAGTATCCATTCTGTAAAATGATAATATTATTATTTTATGATCACCTGTTACAATCAGATGACCCCATAGAAATAAGAATGAACTCAGGGAAAAGTCATCATCAGACAGCACCTCTAGTTTCTTTTATATTTGTTCAACTGAAGCCTACACCCAAGACATTTATTTCAACAAGCACAACCTTTTCTGTCTTTGCCTCTATGACTTTTTAAACAACTTACCAATTGTGAAGAGGCATTACTATCAACTGATGACTCAAAATTTTCATCGTCATTAGACTCATCACTATGTTCATTTGAGCATTCTTGTCTCGGCCTTTTCTGGGGTCCAGGTTTTGAAATACTTTCTTCCTTTCTCTTACCCATGAGTACTGAAAAATGAAAGTAATGAATATTGTAGGTTTCAGTCTCCTAGATGAAAACATATCCACAGGTGATAGCACACACATAACGAATTATTTACTTGGATAAAAGAAATACTAAGCTCATAGCAAACATTGCAACAAATACTTTTTCAGAACTGAAATCTTGGTAATTTAAGCTTATTATGAAGGAGTTGCATGACAACAAAAGAAACATAGCTTCACAATCCTAATCAAGCTGAATTTGTTGATTAACAGAAAAATCAACCTCAATTCTCTTTTCCTTGGTACATCACACTTTGGATTATTTGCTAGAATTGTTTTTGGTTGGAAATGGAGTTGAAGATCAAGTGGTTGAAAGTACGTAACTAAGACAGTGTGATCAGCAGCATCAATGCAGATATGATTAAAGTAAGCTGCACAGCCAAAAGAAATTATATTAATTATTTGTGGTTGCCGAAAGCCTAGGAAATTAATATGCAGAACACATAAAAGTAGAATAAAGGAAAATTCAGATTCCTAGCATTGGTCCTGTGCTGGTTCTTACACACAAGGCAGTGTAATGTGATCACAGTAAATAAAATTCTGTTATTCTAAGGAGGGATAACAATTCTCTCTATACAGAGAACATAAATACACATTTCCTCTACAAATTGATACAGAACACACAGTCTTCCAGCACTAAGAGGACTAGTCTGAAATAAATCTTGCAAAAAGTAACAAGCTTTACTAAAATTATATAAAATTAAAAGAAAATTAGGATGAATCAAACTTTCACATTCTTTGTAACTGTAAGCTTATGGCATGCTTTGTATTCCCCCAAAAGTACATATTATATTTTTCATACCTAGAGTCCCAAAGTCCTACACAAAACAGGGCAGATGACATACTTGCCCAAAGTAGAAGCAAAGTCTCGTTTACACAAAGGTATTGCACAATCTTTTTACTTTTTAGGAGTTAAGTTAGCTACTGGAAATTGTCCAAAACAGGCTAAAATCGACATAATTTGCCTAGTTTTCTGACATCAAAACATTTCTGAAACAGAGTATGTTTTCCTACTCAACTTTGTACTAGAATTCAGTCTAGAGCTTCCTTCTAAGAAATACAGCAACCAACTTTAATGCACATCACCAATTCGGGCAAAATTCAGAAGACTTAAATGTAATTAACATTCATTGCTATAGAAAGATTACTGCACGACATGTGGTCTAAGAGTAGGCTGCTTACTTATAAAAATAAATATTGGAGTTTTTTTAAAAATTGGGTGGGTTGCAGGAAAGAATGACCAGCAATAGAGACACTGCATGCCCAGAGCTGGTACCACATGTCACGGTTTGAGACCAAATTGACTGTGTGAAAACTAAACACACGAGGGCTTAGAGGGTAAAACACTCCTAGTCATGGATACATGCAGTGATAACAAGTGAGCACTTCCTTGCCCCACAGGACAGATGGAATAATCCAGAAGAGAAGACATGTAGGTCATCCTAACAGTTCCTAACATGATCACCTGCCTCCTGGAGGGGGATGACACGGTCTGTGAAAAAGTTGGGTAGATCAGAAGAGCAGGTCCAGCTGTATCCCAGCTCCCACACAGCTGTGCCATGCACAGCCTCAGGACCCCATGAGGCCTCATTGTTAAAGCCCCCAGGCTCTTCCAGAGCTTCCCAGTGGGTCTTGCTCTACCATAAAATGTTTTATGATTGATAACTTGGAGAACCTACAGAGAACTCAGCAAAATAAAGACTGTTCAATTACAACTTTAGCCAAAAGAACTAGTGCTGCAATGGAGAGGTGTAAGACCACAAAGCTCACCCTACAAGTTCATCAAAGGGATTTTACTTTAAAAATATACAAAGTTCCAAAACTTCACTTGCTGGATTTATTAAAAGGGCCTTCAGTTCTTTTAATACTTTGAGAGAGAGTGCACCGGAGAAGACACTGCACATGTTTCTCAGGAGCTCAAATCACACACTTTTCCTGGCAAACTTTAGAAAATAACAGAATTTGGCAAAGGTTTAAAGGGCAACATTCAACCAAAACAAAGCATTCCACAAAGCGTTGACTGAGCACATACTAACCCACACAACTTAGCAAAATCCAATCCCCCAAGCTTTAAGCTACCCAAATATCTAGCAGAATAGGAGAAGACAAAGAGAAAATTATAGCTACCATCCCAGATCCAGCATAGATCCAGCTACCAGGAGTCCAGGAGATGGCAGGGCTGTGACCATGCAATGGCTGCATGGCACTGGTTTTATCTGCTCTGACCTCCTATGGCCACCTGCCCCAGGCAGTACTTCTGTCCCACTGGCCACTCTGGGTCTCTGGGGTGTGCTGTGGGCAGTGCTCTCCATGTTCCAAACATTCTGGAGCTGGCTCAGGAGCTCCAGGGAGTTTGGTGTGGACAGGGCCAGCCCTTCTGGGCCCGAGTTAGGGACTCCATGGGGTGATGTGGGGAAGTGTGCCTGCTGTCCAATGACTGACAGCCCAAGGAGGCTCCAAGGGGCTGGATTACAGAACAGGGCACTCTCCCACCTTCATGAAATTCAACCTGTTCTTTCCCCCTACACACACACACACTTGAGTGGGTCCAAGCCAATAATTAATATAATCCAGTGCCTCATAAGAGAGGCAGTCTTTCTTCCCTCTGCCTTTTCTGATTCTGGCTCATTCCCATGAGTTCAAGCATCTCTTTATGCAACAAAATTGTCCCAAGGGCCTGATTCTACTGATAATTTTTGCAAGAAAGAACTTTTTTCTTTCTACAGTAGCCAAGTTCTCCAACCATTCAGATCTGTATGATTGGGTTATTATGGAGAAAGAGATGCTTCTTTGAGCACTTCACTTCTGTTAGCTTAATGCTCTGGTCAAACTATTTCCTGATTTCAACTGACAGGAGGTCAAACAGCTCATGCTACCAAGCACCACAGACCAGAGCATCTATTATAAGAAACACAACAAACATTAAAATTTACTATTAATTATTTTGCTACTGCTACTAATCATAATGAATAATAATTATTATTATTATTATAATTTCATGAGGTATTTACATGTAAACTATCACATCCATTTATGTTATGTAGACTAATTCCATACATACAGAACTCAAGGAAAAAATACACTTCACAATTCAGTTTACATACCTTTTGCTATGCTACTTTTGGTCTACTACAGAAACATGCTTCCATGGACAAATTACTCAGAAGAGGAAATAGTCACTTGTATGCTCTTGGCACATATCCATCACCCAGGTATGAAGACAAACACTCAGTCTGCTGTTCCACTGAAATCTTTCTCTAAAAAGAAAAGACACAACACAAATGTTGTAATCAATAACATCCAAACTAAAGATCAGGGCTAAGAGTTCTACTGTCACACCTTTTGAACATCTAAGAAAGAGAATATGGGAGTTGGAAACAGAACAAAATAACCAAGAAAACCCACTCACATAGTCTAACTGTGAACAAAGCAAAAGACAGAATGGTCTGCACCCCAAAATTTAAGCAGTGCAAACAAAACTGACCTGGAACTGCAGCCAAAAAGTAGTCTCAGAAATTATGACAATTATCAGTGGGTGTAGCACCTTCATGGAGTACAAAAAAGCCAGAAGAAATGAGGAAACTGACTGCAGCAAAAAGGAATCTACTTAGATTTTACAGGAAACAAAGCTTGTCTTTAAAAGACAAGGGAAGACATAATTAAAATTTAAAAAAAAAATAAAACCACAGAAAATTACACACACATTTGAATTTTATCTTCACATCATCTTGGTATTTTTGAGAGAAAAGGTTCCTTTTTTTTACATTAACTACTCCCAAAACTCTTGCACCAAGACACCTCTAATTTTCTTCATGAAGTTTTCAGTTGAAAAAAGTTGCTTTCAGTCTCAACACCACTTACCATAACTCTAACAACAGTTTGGGAATAACTATTCATGGCAAAGGAAAAGCAGCCGATCCAACCTATCTGAAGGTTATTAAAGTGTGCAATACTACATTGGAAACAATTAAACTGGTAAAACTATACATCAGTACATTTTAAGACATGTAATAGAATAACAGGAAGCCAATAACAGACACTTATTGACAAATGATAACAGAAGATGTTTATAATGAACAAGGCACCATATTTAAAAGCTGAAGTATAAATTCATGTTCATATTGCAATATAAAGTAAGATGTGTTAATGGAAACTTGTGATGACAGCCAGGAACATTAATAATTCAAACAAAAATCCAACAGTTACTTAGACAAATCTTAAGTATTGATTTAATAGAGAAAATTAACTTTATTATCATGAAACATACGAGCATACAGTTAGGAATAAAAACTGGACCTACAGCTGGGAACGAATAAGGACAAGACGGATTCAATTACAAAAACAATCAAAGGATCCCTACAAATTATTACAAGCAATTGTTATGCATATAATGACAGGTGTCAAAATAGAGGTAGAGCAAAGACATCAGAGCAGACCAATGGTGAGATGAACACAAGATATGGGAGGAAGTAAAGACTGTGAGAAGAGGAAGAAACTAGCTGTGGTCTTTAGTTGATGTATAGCACAAAACACTTAACAATCACAAAGACAGTGATAAATGAATTACAAATTAACTGTAGCAGTTAATAATTATGACCTACAACACTTGCTGTTGAATTTAAAGGCAGGTGTTTCAGAGGGCTGAAGTCAGAAGCCCAGAATCATAAGCAGCACTAGGGTGCTGTATATTTTTTGGGACTGTCCAAGGCAGATGTCCCACCCCATACTACACCCCTCTGACATTCACAACTCCTCTCCTAACATACTAGCAGCCAGTGCATAAGAAGCCTATACCATCCCATCTGAACACTGGAAAAGCACTGCCTGACCCACAGAATCACAGAAGGAATAAGGTGGAAGGGACCACAAGTGGTCTATCTAGTTCAATTTACTTGCTTAAGCAGGGTCATGCTAGAGCACATTGCACAGGATTGCACAGGGCAGACTCCACAACCTCTCCGGTCAATTTGTTTCAGGTCACTCCTACCGAAAAGAAGGGGGAACTACCGAAAAGAAGGCAGAACAAGTTTCTGCCCATTGCCACTTGTTCTGTCCTTGGCACCACCCGAAAAAGCCTGGCTGCATCATCTTGACACCACCCCTCCCTAGATACTTGTATACATTCATTCAGTCCCATCTCAGTCGTCTCTTCTAGAGGCTGAACAGGCCCAGATGCCCCAGCCCCATAATTTGCCTAGTTTTCTGACATCAAAAGCCCCTCCTTCTAAGAGAGACACACCAGCCGCCCAGACATCCCCGTAGCCCTGCACTGGAACCCCTCTGTGTGCTACTGAGGATCCCAGAACTGCGCTGCGGCACAGGGGGCAGCTCTACCCCCTCTGCAGGGAGCCGAAAGGAAACACGGGGCAAAAACCCCCTAGGCCCACGATTGCCGGTTGCTTTTCCCGACACCGCACGACCCGAAGGGATATCCCACCCGCAGGGAAGGGACACGAGTTCCTTTCCCGCTGGAACACACGGGCGGCCGCCGCTCCCGCTCCTCTGCCGCGGGAGCCCTCATACCCGATGGGAAACCTCAGAATAGGGGGGGAGCCCTCAGAGACACGGGAGAGCCCTCCTGACCCCTGGGGTAACCCTCAGAGCCAGGAGACAGCCCTCACACCCGAAGGGAGGCCTCAGAGCCGGCGGGGCGGCCGCGCTGGACAGCGGGTGACAAGCGGCAGCTCTGAGCCTAAACCTGCGACACCCGCCCTGGCGCCGTGCCGGCGGTGGCGGCACGAGCGGGAAGCCGCAGCAGCCGCCGCTACGTTGTGGCTGCCCGGCCCCCCTCTCTCCCTCCCTCCTAGCCGGTCAGGAGGACAAGACTGCGCCCGGACAGCGCCCGCCAGGACCCTCACCTTGCATGGGTCGCCCGCTCCGCCCTTCCCTCCTCTCCGCTCCGCGCGGGCGGGGCCGTTACCCGGGAC